>OY740771.1:7580579-8180579 GCA_963513935.1 Aphrophora alni
AAGCATTTAAAAAGCCTAAATAATTTATGTTTTACATTTATACATTCGTCAAATAAATGTCGTTTATAAATATTTATGTAACAACTAATGACAATTAATTACACATTTTTGTAACTAAATTTTGAAAATCAGGCTTTTCAATGCATAACTAAGCACACAATATAAACATTAATGATAACGGCATATAAAAAAGTTGGGTATTGATAGCAGTTTGTTGCCAAGGATATTCACAAATTAAATTCGAACGTTTTTTACATGAATTAAATTTAAACAATTGAACAATAATCAATGTGCGAAAAATCCAAAGTGATTCTGGATATCCTTTTATTATTTCAGTTTTATACTAATTAAAACCATGAGAGTTTATTTTCGATTTCAATTTCAACTCACTGCCCACTTTATCATGACACTAATGACATTGCCCTGAAGCACCCCCTCCTTCCTCCCCAACCTTTGATATTTCGAAGACATTTGGCAATCAAAAGTATTTTCAATCTGACATTTCAATCATCCTTTCATGGCTGAGCATTAAAACTCAATTTGTTAAATATTATATTTTAAATTTTGATTTTATGTGGGAGAATAAACATCAACTTTCTATAGTGTGGATAAATTATGTAAGATCTACGATTATATTTAATCTTTATTTTTTAAACTTTCTCGTATTAGATTAAATAAAAAATCCATTGATTTTAAATTATATAAATTATTTGGTATCCCCTGAGTCCCACGGAAATAACCTCCACCTTGTGTATACTTGTCGAAAACTAAGCGGAAACATTGTAATTGAAACTCCGTTTCAAACAGCCAATTCTTAATAACATTCAGAGTATTATTTTTAGTGAAAATCATATTAAAAATAGGTTAAACCATCGATAACAAACCATATTAAATAGATTGTCCTTCTCCATGGTATGTTTCGAAGCTTTGAAAATAGAGGTTCTACTACTGTACTCTAACGGTTAACTTCTGGTAACTTCAAGGACAGCAAGCTATTTTTCATTTTTCCACTCCACTGACACTAGCGCATTCTGAAACTGAACCCCCAAAACTGCAACCCACCTTTTGAGTTTTCATTGACATACTATGGGCCTTTTTCTTAGATATAAATTCAATGAAGAATTTAGATCCATCTCTTTATCTATCATATTAGCTTTTTCTTGACCAACTCGTGTTCTCTCCCCACTCTAACGATATTCGAGAACTATTAGTTTTAATGTTATAAACTTATTTTTTATTTTTCGCTTTTAAACAACAAGAAAATTATAGTGTCAACCGTGTGGTAAAACCATAAGATTTATTATGTCTCTAATGCTTGAGATATAAAAACGAGTGTACTAAGCGTATAAGCGTATATTTCATAATTAATATTATTACACCACAGTCCAAGCTGAATATTACTGTTGGACGGAAATACTCAACATAATACAAATTTTAAATACATAATAAATTACAAAATTTTTAAACATCTATTAATTTTTGTTAAGCTATAATTAAACCCCGCCCCCAAACATTACCTAAAATGAAGCGTGTGATAAGCTTCTTGGTTCAGTATGCTTCACACACAAAATCCTGCTTCTATTACATCAGAACCTGCAAGTGTTTTCTCATGTTTTCAATTTCTTAGGACCCACAAGACAAAGCATTTATATTTTTTTAATCCACCTTTTTATCGTCGATACATTAAATTTGATCGATTATTAGATAAAAACTAACCTCAATTTAACACCCCTCACGAAATGGTTTTTTTCTCTTCAAATTTTGCATCTATTCCTGACGCAAACACCTTAATTAAAAACAATTGAAAAACTTACAATTAAAAGTTTAGTTTACAATTAAAAACTTTCCAAAGTTTGAATTTTAATTGGGTCTCCAAATAGTTTATTTATGATTTGGTGAAATTTTTAAACTCATGCTGTATATTTTTGAGGGTTGATATCACACAACTAAAGAGTTTTTGGAATATGTTTTCTATTGTAACAAAATATCATTACTCTTCTTTCATTATCGTATTCACAACATTCCGACAATGTTGGTGTTTTTGTTGGAGTCATTGTATCGGATCCACATTTATTAAGCTGATACAATGTTGGGCACAAGTTCCACATCTTTTCTTGCAACTTTTCCCTGGCAGCATGTGCTGTGTTACCTCGAAATGAATGCAGCCGCGTTCATTATTATGTCGGGGGCTTATATTATAGACAAGAAAAAGTGTATGCGACCACGTCGATGGCTGCTCATTTTTTTGAAACTTGTAATAGAACGCGCAATCTCTTGTTTAATGCAAGAATTACGACTGCAAAGTGACTACGAAAACCAACTATATTTAGTTGCGCCAATCATATCCAAAAATACTTGTGAAAAACCAATATCCCCCGTCGAACAATTGCCTGCAACATTATGGTTTTTGACAACAGTTGATAGTTTTAGTCGTTGAATGGATCTACACCGAATGTCTAAGTGACATGACATTACATCCGCATAGTTTTCAGGTGAAAAAGTGTATAGAGATCTCTGTTTAGAAAGCCACCAAAAATGGTGAGTTCAACATTTACTGTAAATCTAACATTGTCCACAACAATGTTGGCTAGTTTGAGGTCAACATTGTTGGGCGCATAATTCGTGGGAATTGAAACGAAGGTTAACAGATGTAAAAATATTTTAAAGTTATGGAACAATCGGTCGGAGAATTGAATTCTACGAATGTGTATCTAATTGAAGGTTTAAAGTTGAATTAAAGAAAATATATAAACAAAAAACATTTTTTTAAAAACCGCCATTTTGTCATTTTAAATTCAATCTTTTTGTATTTCAATGGGGTTCTAAATTAGCACAATGAGGTCTCCTGTACCAATTTGTTTGCCGTTATCGTGCTTCTGTCCAGGGGATGACGACAAAGAACGGTCCTTTGTCCTTCTTGAGGACATGAAACGTAAAGATCCGTCCATTAAATAGAAATAGGATTTTTCATAATTACCAAACAATTCATACTTTGTACACTGGATAAGTAAAAATTGTTTTAGAAACGATGCGGCAACGTGCAACATGATTTACAGGTCAAATTTGTAGCATGCCACAGATTCAATATTGTGCGTCGTGACGCATGCTACATGTTTTAAAAATTTTGTTGATGAAGTTCCAGATTAAGAGTTATCACTTAAAAATTCGACTGTCAATTTATTAAACCGAAACCAAAATGGAAGCATTTCGTTATGCAAATCTGTAATCAAAAAACACGCACACATGAAACACGGACAATGTAAACTGGCGTCACATCAGACATGGCGTCACAGGATGTGATAGGGGCAGTTTTTAAGCTTTATTGAGGGGTGGAAAGGAAATTATACTCACAAAGGGGATGAGAGACAGCATCATAGATGTTGAGGAAATGAAAGGGGTAGGAGTATGCCTTAAGGGTATAAACGGATATTTATTCAAGTGGACCCTAGTAAGGGTGGTTAGTATTAGTATTTTAGCAACCACTATCTGAAATAGTTGAGATATTATACCACAGATTAGAAATAAGGGTGAGTGAAGAGACGGTTTCCTTCACTAGACAAACCCATTCAAATAAACAAGTGAATTAAATATAAAAATTAAAAATCGAAATGAAGTTGAAGAAAGAATCAATGTGGCCAATATTTACGATTCAAAAAAACCTAACTTTAAGAAAAAAAATATTCAAGTTTCATAAATATAGATAACAATAGTTCACCAAATTTTAAAATTATTTCAATCTAAGAAACATCATTCATCCTAAACTGATCTTAAATTCAACCTCAATTGTAAATATTTGTTTAGACTTTCATAAAACAAGTTTCCGACCATCATAGTACTTACCTAGTCCATCATACAATACGCATATCCAGTTTGTTTTCATAAGGTAAGTTTGTTTAAAACAGTTTCTTCACAGGTTTTCTGAACCTCATAATTATGAATATCATAACTTTCATGACAACGATTATGCTCTAACGAACCTCGTAGCTATGTGTATGTTAAACCGTATCCACTCGCTTCGCTCGTGTCATTATCGCGGCCCTGATAAGAGCAACAGACAAATTACGAGACTTA
The DNA here is from genome assembly GCA_963513935.1 of Aphrophora alni. Lineage (NCBI taxonomy): Eukaryota > Metazoa > Arthropoda > Insecta > Hemiptera > Aphrophoridae > Aphrophora > Aphrophora alni. The sequence continues at coordinate 7,584,651 of OY740771.1, forward strand.
TTACGAGACACTGTAGCTTGACAGGAGCTAATCAAGGCAAAACAGTGTGTAAACTGTACGGGAAGTGTAAAGAGACTGCAGACCATATAATTTTCAATTGTGAGGCACTGACCAATAAGAAGCGAAAGGTTTTTGGATTCCAAATTCCTGAGGAACTATCATTGGACGAGATGGTTAGTGGATTACTCAAACTCTTAAGGGGAACAAATCTGCTAAACTAGAGAAGGCTTTAGTTGCACAATAGGTCGTAGGTCGCCGTGCCCAAGGTTGGTTTCAAAAGGCCTTTTTAAAATCCAAATAAAATCAATCGATCAATCAATCATCACGTCCTGAAAGGTAAAGAGCCTCCACTCGCTACGCTTATGTCAGTGATTCTCAGGATCTCGTAACTATACGAATATCAAATTTCCTTCGGAGATCAGTATTCGAAATTACATTTTTAGTTAAATTATTTCTCATCTTAAAAAGGTGGAGTTGGCACCAAAAAAATGCAGAATTGGAATATGCAAATCTTTATCTAATTTAGTGTGTTATAAGTCGCGTGTTTTTTGACATTTTCGATTACATTTTTCTACATCAGCACATTACAGTTCCTTATATCAAATTTCATGTTCCTATTTTGATTTAAGTGGCCACTATCGTACATACGTATAGACGATTAGTTGAAAATCACTTTTTAAGTTCCCTAAACCCATCAAAATTAAGATCAGTCAAAAACACGTGGAACTTACATAATATACGAAGTATAGCGGTAAAACAAATTTTAAATGTGAGTATTTTTTTAATTAGTGATTATACCACTGTTTTAAAAAATGATGCTAATTCTACGAGACTACGACAAGGTCTATTTATCGAGCAATGTGAGTGACTTGAAAGGGGAAATTTGAATGGTTCCAACATAAATCTAGAGTCGACACAATTGTAGAGTTATTTATGCTATTACACTGTGGTGTTAATTTGAATAACAATACCCTGGCTTTACAAATCATGTGACTTGTTAATAAAGTGCACTCAGTGGGTATTAAGGTTTTCAGGTCATATAAGATTTAGTTGTTCGCAGTTACTTCAAGGTTTCAGCTAATTTACATGAATTAGGGTGAATACCTTTACTATAATCATGAAATATGTGCAATAACGTTTTACATTATATTTGGTATACATAATTAATTTAACTCATTTTCTAAGTCATTAAAGTAAGATTTCCGTAAAACTGGACTGTATAGTTCGTATGGTATATACAGTGTGATCCAAAATTACACGTCAATATTTCGAGATCTGATTCTAGAGATAGAACGTAGGTTAGGAAACGCTTCGTTTTCCTGTGTTTTTATAAAAAAAAAAAAATATGATAACCTTGGAAGTAAATAAGATATTGAATGAAATTTGATGTAGGAATTATTAGTGTAACCCTTAACCAAGATAACAGAAAATCAAGACTTTAATTTGTAAAGTCTTTCAAAATGACAGACATTTAAAATTGGTAATATTGAATATCTCGAAAACCATTACAAAATATTTACAAGAAACAAAAAAAATTTCCCCTTTACGTGAAAAACAAATTTACCAAGGAATTTCAGTAGTATTAATCAATAAAAACCGATTTAATTTTAATTGTGAGCACACAATTGAAGGGATTAGTCAAATAAATTTTGTGATGTAATGTTTATAACATTTCAGTTTCAAACCTTTTCTAAGGGACTTCGGTGCAATAAAAGTATAACTAAGATAAAATAAGTTAATGGTACTTACCCAGCCCCATCTTATAAAGTAATACAATCAGATCCTCTAATTTGGCCTTGTAGGAAATATTAAAGTGTATTGATAGCTCAAGGGGTCTTAACCAGTAGGGTAAGATTGTTTGAAAATGTATTTTCACAAAAAAAATTTACCTTGTAATTGTGTTAATCAATAATTTCTGAACTTCGGCTAGGCTCTAGTCGGCTAGATGTGTATATAAAGCCCGTCACTCGCTTCGCTCGTTTCAGTGTTGTAAACATGTGAAGTTATGTTGTCGCGAAGTTGGCATTGCTGGATATCGTTCCATCACATTTTCTTGGAAAGTCAGAGTTTGATATTATATTTTCTACGATAACTTCGCTATTTATCATCGCAGAGGAGTGGGATTTGTACCATTACATGTAGAATTATAGTCTACACATTTGCATCTAATGTAGCGTGATATAAGTTGAACAACATACTGTACATGACTTTTTTTGAGAAATTACAGTTGATTTTGAGAACTGTTTTCATATCTCTATTTTCAAACTAACCTCGTATTTTTAGATACTAAAAACAACCCTCAAAATGTTAATAACGGCTCGCGATATTGCAAAAATCAGTACACAACAAATTTGATTAAAATTTGTCCATGCGTTTATACTTGTAGAACAGTTAACAAATAATTTCAGGGAGAGAAAACATTCCAAAATTAATTTTTGAGTAATCAATGGAGTACAAAACTGATATATCCGCAAAAAACTAGACTATATTTTAACCCATTATTAACTTTGGCTATACTACTATACTGCCCTCCTTAGCGAAAACGCAGTAAGTGACAAATTTTGACTTTTGGAGTTATCTACATCAATGGATTCGTCTTAATCTATCTAGTCAGCTTAGCAGACACGCAGTAAAATATTTCTGAACAGGAATTTCTTGCTAATAAAATGCAGTATCTACACTAATAACCTGGACAAACTTAAGAAAAATGCAGTATCTTATGACTGCTAAGCTTAAATGCAGTAAAATACATGTAGTTACTACACTTTTGTTAAGCAGAGGTCAGATACTGCACTTCTGCTAAGCATTACAAAAGAATCATCTGATTTGTAGCAGTATCTACATCAGCTGATTTTGTAGGTTATGTGTTTGTTGCTTGATGTTAGTTACTTGTTTAGTGTAAGTGAGTAATGTGTTTAGTTGGTGTTGAATTATTATTTAATTTGTGGAAATTACTACAACATGTTTAGGAAAAGAACCCATGACATTATGAATAAAATTAAAGACAAGGAAGAATGCAAGGCTTCTAATATAAGCTCAGTAGTAGTGATAAATAGGCCTAACATCTCTAAACGTGACTGCAGTGTAGGAATAGAATTTAATTCAAATGAAAGTGTTAACGTAGAAGAAGCAGTAGAAGTTAAAATTAATTCAACTGAAAATGCTAGCATAGGCCTAGAAGATGCAGTACCAATTTGGGTAGAAGAAGATGACGTTATTATAATATATACCCTTGTGGTAAAGTAAAAAATAAAAATTAAAAAAATTTCAACTGCCACTATCTTAACGCTCGTTAAAAATGTACAGAGTAGAGACTCAAATTAGATATCTAAACATTTCCCATTCTTCTTGTATATTCAGTGAAAAAGGTGTTTATAACATTTATGAACAAATTCAATAAAATAATGTTTCAATTCGCTACATACGAGTTATATGCATTATCAGATATTCTCGGATGATAACATCAGACATTAAAAAGCTTGTAGATGTCCATCGTATCGAAATTGATTCCCAACACCCCTTGGTCCACCACGCCCTCCCTGTAAATCACAACCCTCTCTACACGTCACTATTCAGTACTTATGATAGTCATCTAAAAGCATTGTACTCATAAAGAACATAACTTATTGCTAGCTTTGTGTTGGGATACATTTACAGCATAGTGCTTTCAACAACATAATATGTTTTATATACGACTAGATTTTGCACAAGACTTTATTCTTGTGAAACTTTCAACATGTTATATTACGCCATTGGGTTCGCCTACATGGAAGTTGGGTTAATTATATTGTTAACTTGTAATTGAAAAGAACCTATCTTTCTAAACAAACGTACGAAGTAGATAGGCTCACTAGAAATAACGAAAAAACATTCCTAAACAACTGCGTGAATGCTAGTGGCAAACACGTCCGTTAGTTGCAGTACTTAAAAATACTATTATTATCGCTTATTTCTTTCTTTTTTCCTTGTTACGTCTTACGGGGCGTAATAAAATTAATTATTATATTACGGTTTAATTCAACAGTTGCCATCATTTGCGTACCGATCATTATCTGATTACATTATTTGTATTTAGTTTTAGTTTTTATTGCTTACGTCTAGTTTTAATCCTGGGTTGTTTTGTTACGTTTTTGACGGTGCGTCACTGAGTACGGGCACATAGTTGAAAAAGGTCAATATTTATCTAACCCAGATTGTCCATAGCAGGAAACAGCTGATTGGGTAGCTCGGTTGAGCATCAACCTGGCGAAGTAATTGCCCCGTCCAGGCAACCGTCGTGTTGTATAGTGTTCCTTGTTTTAATTAATGGTTTTATTATTATTTTCTAAATTAACCATGACTGGTCAAATAATAACAGTCATGGAGTTCCGGTTTTACCGGAGACCAAATCGGATTCATTATTATTAACTTCAACGACACGAGTTTGAGAATAGGTTTCCCCAAGGTCAGCTCTGTTCTTAATTTGTGCTGTATGAGTGTTTAATTCCGTAATGTAATATTCATTAAATTTATCTCTAAAAGGTGTGAGTGTTTTAGACCTCGAACTGAGCTTAGATCCAAGCATAACTTTATCCAATAATGTAAAGATTAGGGTGAGGGCTAAATGTAACTTCCTGACACGTTTAGTTAGCAACTGTTACTGGTTATAGATTCAGTTTTAGTTTCCAATATGACACTAGGTTATGTTGGTGTTTTTCACTTTTTTACTCTAGATTTAACACTTGAAAACGGGAGTTGATTTATACTCTCGAAACTTCGTGTACAGTTTTTAGATACACAAATGATGAAACATGTCCGGTTAAATCATATTAATATTACAAACGTTATCAAATAACTTTAAAAGCAATTATATTTTTGAAAGCTGTTAGTGGTTCTTTCTCGTGAAGAACTCTTCGTCGATTTTTTGACCCATTGCACAATTTTCTTTTTACTATGTATAATATATGTGAGAAAATAAAGAGAACAAAATAAATTAGTAATATACCAAGTCAGAGTATCAGATGAAATCTAAGCGTTTAAAATTAAGTCATAATAAATTTTAAATAAAAAGTAATAAAGATGTATTTATTTCATTATCTTTACAGTCGACTCTCGCTAACTCGAAATTCATGGGACTACAATTTTTCTCCGAGTTACGTGTAGTTCGATTGAGGCATAGTTCGAGTTATAGAGGTCATCTTGACTAAATTCGACTGACAGAGGTAACGAGATATAGAGGTAAACCAAATAAAAATTCGAGTTACAGAGGTAAAGAATAGTGTACTGTACTGTACTTTATTCCCTCTAAAAACTAAGCTTTTAACTGTATCAATATTACTCTATCAATAGAAAATATGTGTATTTAGAGTATACATAATAAAATACGTGTACATACACGGTAAACAGTATAGTCCTTATATTAATTTCACTGATTAAAAAAGTCCGTAATCTTCTTTTGATTAAGACTGTTGGCAGCACGTTTGTCAATCATATTTTCGATTGAAACAATCGAAGTAAACACACTGTCTGGTGCTTCACTGGTTTTTTTCTAAAAACACACGTAAAGTACGTACTGCAGCTTTGGCTTCTTTAGGTGTAATGTCTGCTGGCTCCTCTTCCTCGTTTTCTTTGTCAGAAGGAGGATCCTCATCGTTGCTCGAAATATATAGGTAAACTTCGACTTGTGGAGGTAAAGTGCAAATTGAATTCGACTTATCTACTGAACTTCGAGTTATAGAGGTAATTTTTGTGTCTCTTCGATTTATAGAGGTTCGATTTATAGATTTATATAACCGTAAAATTATTTCGAGTTATGTATTGTTATTTTTTCGAATTGGACAGGTTTTTCCAAGGGGATTGAAAATAATTCAAGATATCGAAGATTTCGAGTTATCTAGGTTCGAGTTAGCGAGAGTCGACTTTTATCCAAATTTTGAATTTTGAGTGAATTTTACCTCATCTTTAAACCCCCCCCCCCTCTCTCTCTCTCTCCCTCTCTCTCTCTCTCTCTCTCTCTCTCTCTCTCTCTCTCTCTCTCTCTCTCTCTCTCTCTCTCTCTCTCTCTCTCTCTCTCTCTCTTTATTTTTTCTTTCTCTCTCTCTATCTCTCTGTATATATGAAATACACATTTTTACCTGATAATGAAATTCAACGAAAGAAAATTAAATATTTCAGCATTAAATATCAAAGTACAAGAACACGGACTGGGTGATTAGTTTGATAGAATCACACTACTGTAATATACACCTGCTTCAATGTTAAGTGAATGTTCGCATGTCTGATTTTGTTTTAAATTATACTGCCCAAGTCTCTACTCACTATTCACACGTTAGGAGCTACTAAATTGTTTTACAAAAATTCGTAGATGGTTATTTTTTATGTAAGTTGTTCAAATTGAAGTCTTTTTTTTTTCAACTCAAATTAGTAGGAACAATTTAGAGTTTTAAAAATTTCCAAAATAAATTCAATTGTGACTGTATATTACAAGTAGCTTGAATGTTTTACAACTCTCAGGACTCACTAGGTCTCTCAGGACTAACTCTTGTTCCTTTCCGACACTGACCTCTGTAGAGTATTTGACGGCTAGGGGGGGGGGGGGGAGCGGTCTTTATTTTACATTATTTTCTTCTATTTTACTTCCATTATAAGAACTATATAATAAGTTTGTTAATAGTCAAAATATTCCACTTTCGTTCTGGAAGGCCTCAGGAATCGGAAGTAGTATATTTCATTACTAGTACCGATAGTGACATCTTCCGGTCCGCGCGCGATAGTGTTTTACTTGCAGGGCGAATCCGAGCACTGTAATTCAATTAAGCACCGAAAAAGTACTTTTAGTACGAGTTATGAACGATACTTTTCACATCATGATGCAAAAAAATATCTATGTTTCTTTTATTTTTAAACAACTCTCAATCATCAAAATCTACTCAATAAAGTAGACGATTTCAGGTCTTTAGATTTATCAGACAATAAAACTTCGTCTCTTACTTGTTTTGGTAACTCTGCATCACTCAGAAAACTGACTATATTCTTCTGCATATATATTCCTAGATATCCCTGGTAGTAGGTTTAGTGATATGTCAGAAGCTTTTTCCAATAACATATCTAGTATGTTAGAAACATTTGCAGCAGTCATTTTCAAACACGTAAATACAACAGTAAAACTTCCCTAATTGTTTTGACAACTTTATTTGTTTTATCAACTTGTTCGTAAGGTGATGATGAACGAGATGTTTTTCGTTTGTAAACAAGAATCTGGAAAAATTACTCTTTAAAATAAAAATGTATGCTCAGACAATCAGACTTGAACTTATATCTAGAAGAACAAAAATTATACTTTGATTTTTGATAGAGCATTTTTTTCTGAATTTCTAGGTTGTACATTTACAGAAACAAAATCGTAACGATTCAATATAATAGTTCAAATTTGTTTACAAAATCACATGTTGACATTTCAAATTTTGATTATATTGTTTAAGAAATATATATTAAGTTAATTTCAAACGTTTCTAGTTATTCGGTATTAAGGTTCGTCCTCTCGTATAGGGTGAAAATTGTTCCCATAATTCCCCTCCTCCAAAGCGGACACCCCCTACCTTCCAACACTCCTCACGTGTTATTAATGCCACCCAATAAATCACACCACCCTCCCTCCCATCCACTCCTCCTCCAAACATCACTCTACATTATCACTAAATTAATTATAACCTTTGTGGGGTCTTTACTTTGTTAGACCTTTCCCTCCCCACATTCAGAAATATATATTGCATCAGGTTGGGCAACCCTTGTAATCAGTAAATATCAAACCGTATCTAATACTCGACACGTCTGTCTGACTGAACTCCAAATCTAACAAAAGTCAAACAACATTCTCTTACTCGTACACTGAAATAAAACAATGAAACCATTACTTCTATCGAACCATGTTGTGCCTAGAACTAGAAATTTTCGGAACTTAATCAAAATCATTAAACCTACAATCGATCCCGCCGGAAGAGTGAGAAGAATTAACAGAAATAGATGTTTGCTAGAATGCTCTGATATAATAGAAAAGAGAGAATGAACTGGAAGAAAGTAATTGGAGAAGCACTGCTAGAGAAAACAGAAGCCGTCTACCTAGAGTAGGTTAAATAATTTGAAAAGGAAATCTGGGTTGGTTTATTTTGATCTTGCTGTTTGAAGGTAAACAATCTCTATCATCTTCTCAAAAATAAGAAAAGAACAATAAGATAAAATTTTCTAGCTCTTGAATACACTAATAGTGTCAAGATTGGAAGATAACAAGAGTTGGTCAAGAAAGATGAAAGAGAAAGATCTAAATCAAGACTATATGGAAAAAAGTGTGTAGATCCAGTTGGGATATTTGGGATTGCCGCGCTGGTACTCAATAGTGGAAGGTTAGCTTGGTTTAAGTGTACAGACAACCCTACACAGAACTAAACTGCACTAAAGAATGTAACTAGGGTACAAAGTGTTTGGAATTTAAAACGACTACAGACTACAGCGGTAGTCAATGTAAGGAAATCGTGAAATGTAATTTTAAAAAGAAAGTATTTTTACATATTATTATCTCTGGTTGAACCATCCAATTTTAAAGATATCATTTACAAATTTATGATATCATTTACAAAATTATGTAGTAGAGTTTGAAAGTGCATACTCTAATTTAAGGACGAATTTATATAAATTGCTTTTATTAGCAGCAATTTTTATTTGTCCAAATGATAAAATCTTATGTGAATGATTTTAAAAGTTTGTACATGACGTTGAAAAACAAAATTAGATAACTTTCCTTCAGAACAAACTAAGGACATATCCTTACGACAATCCAATAATATACGCTGTCACGTTTTATCGATTATCTGTAATATTTTTCATCACAATAACTACTCAATACATAAAAACGTTCGTTAAATTTTGACTTTTTTAATAAATAAACCCCATAAAGAGGTTTTGTACGTTCTTTTTTCGAGATGTAGGATCCAATACGTTTAAATCAGTTTTTTAAAGGCGACATATTTTGTAGTATGATCATATGGCAGTTACTTCAAATTATGAGTTTAAAAAAATAAATAAATATCGTAACTTTCCGCATAAATTTAATTTAAGAAAAGTAAGACATTTGTGTAAACAGTATTAATCAGTTTGAGTAGAGGTTGCACTGTAAGTTACTCCCGACAATCTGTTGAAATACTACATAACTGAACGCATTAACCACTTATATTGGACACCGCTACTTCCATAGTCATCTAAAATAACAACCATTCCATTTGCCCTTCCTTCTATATCAAGGAATAACCCCAAATAGCCCTCGCGGGGGTCGTTTTGGAGCTTCAATGTCGAGGTTGTAATGTTTTTTTATATGGGGTAAATTACGTATGATTTATACTTTACAATTACCCAGTAGAGACAATAATGTGATGCTATGAAATTGTTCAAAAGGTCTTTTCGGTGATTCAAAGTTTTCGTACTTGGAAATAGTGATGTGTGAGTTCGAATTAAAATACTCGGTGATACCGAGTATCAAAATCCTCGGAAGAGTCCGAATATTAAAATCCTCGGTTTCGTATTAAAATACTCGGTCAAAATCCTCGTAACTAGGAACAAGGAGGAGGTAATGTGCGAGACAGCGAGTATCCTCGGTGTGCGAGTATCCTCGGACAACGATATTCGTTAGTGTTGTGTCAATTCCAAACAAAATGCTCGGTGTTTCTACTTTGATTACATTAGTTTCTAAGCTGATTTTTCACTACACATTAATTAAACATTAAGATTTTGAGTTATAATGATTTAGATTCGGTAACAAGTTCAATTTAAAATAACAATAGTATTCATTTATTTCCACATTAACAAAAGGTAAATTAAATTATTATTTAATTGTTATTACTTATATTTAAATAAATATTTATAGGTTACCATCTTTATAAAAAATATAGTAAATTAACTTATTTTAAATAATACCTAAATTAATAATGTTGGTAATAATTGTACTTACGTTTAATTACTGAATTTGTGTCGAGGCTGGATAACATTTAATTACGTATTACAAGTTTCAATCACATATTGTTTAAAAAAATAAATACTTGGTGGATCAGTCTAACACATAGAAATATAACACACACACACATAATGCGCATAATCATTCTGCGCAGATACTCGATGTCGAACTAATAATACGAGTATTGAAATCATTCGAAGCCGAGTATTGCGAGTATCTATTTCACCCGAGTATCAAGATTGCTACTTGGAAACACGTTTATTCCGTTTTTGGAATGGTATTAGTTCACGATGTTTTAGGTACATTTTATTTCTGTTTGGATCTTTAATTTGACCTTGACCTGTCTTCATTATGGAAACTTAACATGTAACTACCATCCCTCTACAAGGTATTTCCAAAATATCTGGACAATTCTGAAACCTTACCAATTCAGGAGTCTTGTATTTTAAATTTGTTGCAATTTAAAACATCAACAAAAATCGTACAATAATTAATTCGTCACAATTGATAAATAAACCCACATACGATTTCCTACTTTATTTATTTTTGTTTGTATTTGTGCCACAGAACTTTAAACCATTTTAAAACCCAAAATATGTATCAAGTTACATAAAAATCGGTTGAATGTTTCGATGTTGTACAAATAACATTTTACTATTTAAAATGTTATTAAATATTCCGACAGGAATATTTAATAACATGTTATTAAATATTTAATAACATAATTAATATTTAATATTTAATTAATAATATTAATATTAATTAATATTAATTTAATATTTATATTAATTAATGTTATTAATATTTAATATTTAATGTTATTAAATGTTATTATGATGATTCCGACAGGATGTGTTTTGAAAGGTGCCCAAAAATACCTTTAATATCGGTTTAAAGGTGTTACATACAAACTAAAAACATTCACAAAATCAAAATTTTATTTAACAAGCACAGTTCAACTCTCAACTGAAAAAATAATTGGATTGTGCCCTTGAAAATACTTTTCATTGCGACAAATACTTATTTAATATAAAAGAATTGGGAGGTGTGAGGGTAAATTAAGGCAATGTCATTAGTGTCATCACAGAGTGGGCAGTGAGTTGTAATTGAAATCCAAAATATATTCTCCCAGTTCATGGAAATCATTTGTAGAAGGAAATCATTATTTAGATTTAGACATTCGTTTAAATCGATGTGTTATTTTAAAATTGTAAAAAAACAAAACAAATAATCATTATAGCTTGGGCAATAGGTTCCTTATATTAAATAAATTGAACACAAATATTAAATTACTCACACGTTCGATCTCAAAACCCAACTCTAACCAAAATCATATTCATCATTAGCTGAACAAAAAGATCTCTATGCTAATATTTGAAATAAAATACTTAAAAAATGTAGTTTAATTCTCAGGCCTGAAATGATAATTAAAATGTCTGATTGAAAATACTTTTGATTGCTAATGCCTTCGCAATGACAAATAATGGGGAGGGAAAAGGGTGCCTAAGGGCAATTTCATTAGTATTATGATAAAATGGGCTATGAATTGAAATAAATATTGAAACCAAACTGTCATTGTTAGGAAAATATCGTTTGTTTTTAAGTCGTTAAAATTTTAAAAAAAAAAGTCGATAAAATATAGAGCTTTGATACACGAATTGTCTTATTAAAGATATAAACTGCTATTTATTACCCAACTGTTGTGTTAATCACTAATGTTTTGATTGTGTGCTTACTTATACCCTAAGAAGACTGATTTTCAAAATTTAGTTTTTATCAACTATAATTTTATCTTAGATAGCTCCTAAAAATGGACAGTTTTACAAAAATCTGATGTTAATTGTTACTTACACAGTGTACAAAGTATAGGGTAAGGTTTTATCTGTCAAAAATGTTAACGTTTTAGGGCCTCAGGAAACCGAAAACGTTATTTTCGACACGGCGTCCGTCCGTCGACGTTGTAGTCTATATATAAGTACTATAGAAACCACAAACATTAAGTCAGGAACAGAATATTTGGTATAGAGGACTGTAGTGTGTTCTCATTGATTAACCTATGAAGATTAAGAATAATCTAATTGAAAATTCCAAAGTGGTGGTAATTTTAAAACAGTTTTTTGTTCTTATCTCGTGTGTTATTCAATTTATAAGAAACTAAATTAAATACAAATATTCAGATTTCAATTCTGCATCTAATGGTATCAATCGCAAATCTCTACGATGACAAATAAAAAAGTTATTGTTAAAATGTAATGTCGAACCTTGACTTCAAAAGAAAATGAGACAATAATTGTATGTTTAGAAGAAGCAGCAGAACTGGTCACCCAAGGGGAGTTATCTTCATATATGTACAGCTTCGAAGCATGCCAAGGTCTTGACACTGGCACGAGCGAAGTGAGTGGAAAACTTTTAATGTATAAACGTATACGAGGGCCGTTAGGAGCTCACCGATGCATGTATGTAGCAATTATTTTAAACAAACTTACCTTACTGAATAAGATCCCTTGATCTAACAATACAATTTTATGTTTCCTACATGGTACAAGAAACCAACATTTAAGCGTTGGGCTACATTTAAAGGATCTACTTACATTACATTGCACGGGGCTGGGTAAGTACCAAGATGTCAACCATTTTGTTTTTTTTACTCTTACGTAAAAATCTACAAATGTCATTTATTAAGGAAGTAAAAACTTTATAGATGAATTCTTTAGGTTGAATTCACCGGTGATTTCGGTCTGTTATATCTCATAGAACGCTTAACAGAAATTAATTGATTAAGAACTACCAAAAACAAAGTTTTTAAACATCTGTAGTTCCTGAATAAGTACACTTTGTTAAGATTAATTTTCGCCAAATATACATCTAAGATGAGATCGGAAAACTACTGGTTACATAAGTGCTAAAACATTGCACAATCTTTCACACAATCGCATCCATGAAAACAAATTGCTTTCAAATAATATCACTCACCATTGACCTAGTATCGTCTCTTTACCACTTGTAAATTATTTTTTATTTATATCTCTCCTAGAGTATTTATTGAGGGAAATAAGTTTATTTTAAAAAGCCTACGATCTTAACGTTATGTGCGCATCTATAATTAGAGGATTATCTCGCTCTGCTTGTTCGATACAATTTTGTGACAAGTGAAAATCGTATTTAATTGAAATCGATATTTTGAAAATTATTCACGATCAATATTAATTTCTCTTTTATTTCCAATTTTAGAGAAATGGTTTCAAATATTAATCTTAATGTCTCATCCAAATTTTAAGTTATTATTGTTTATGTTCGCCATACCGACTATTGTTTATTAAGTAAACTTTTTTGAACTTACCGTCCAATAGTCTTATTTAAAACTTCCAACGACGGCCGTTTCGGCTATTCAGCCATTTTCAAGTTAAGGACTATTGTCCTTCGTCATTATAAAATAAAAGCACATATTACACGTAAAAACACTTATGCACACTAGTTCTCAAATATTAACGAATACACGCTCGCACATTTTTAGTCTGTTCACTGTCCACGGCTATATAATGGATGAATAGCCGAAACGGCCGTCGTTGGAAGTTTTAAATAAGACTATTGGACGGTAAGTTCAAAAAATTTTACCAAATTTTAACAAAATCGTATGCGTATATTTTGTGAAATTAGTTCTTTCATAATACCCAACATAAATTATTTTAAAGTACATTTTTATAACTCCGGCCTGGAAATTTTGGGGTGATAGCCTAACGTGAAATACGTTCTGTTTAGTACATAAAGGCTACAAATTAGAAAAGTTTAATCAAAATAGTTGCAGGTGATTATGAGAATATCTGTAACTTATGTATTTAAATGATGAGAAACTTTAAAAAATACGTAAAAACCCTCCTGATATTACCGAAATATGTTTACATAGCAAATTTGATAACTATTGATAGTATCGTTACACTTCCATTTAGGCCACAGGAAACAGAAAATTTATTTTCGACATGCAATCCATACGTCGTCGTTGTCGTCTGTACCTAAGCAAGCACAACAATGGTCACAAAGGCTACTGAACAGACTAGAGATGACAGACAGAGGAAGTTAAAATGGACATTATCAGAAAATAAAATGACAACAGTTTTAAACCAATCACATAAGTTGTTCTACACTATTGATCTGTGAAAAATTGAAAACTCCAAATTGGTATACATCCCCTGCGTATCAGTTAGAATTATTTCTTTCCAAAAAAAGTTTGAAGCTTAAAAAACAAAACAAAAAGACTACAGAAAACCTATAATTCATTTTCACAATTCTGATTGAATTGATACAATCCGTAAATTATTCTGAAATAGTTTTATTTTAGGCAAGCCAAGATTTAATGGTTATAAATGATATCAAAGATCCATAAGCCTACATCTGGTCAATGCCATTTAAAATCACCCCCTGCCAAGTGATCATTAGCTTTCTTCACCCCTTACCCATTGATATCAATCTATCCCTCCCCTATCCCCTCCCCTCTACGCTTTCAGGAAGGAAATAAAGGCAATCTCAAATATTATAATATCGCAGTTCATAGAGCCAATCAAAAGCCAACTTTTCTTTACTGTACTTCAAAAGAAGAGGTAAATATTGAAGCAAGAATATTGGTAGCTTTTCTCTCCGATAAAAAGTAAATATAAAGGTTACTTGAACTTCTTGCTGTGAGGAGGGATGGGGTGAGTGACTCCTTTAACTTGTGTACGTTAGGAAACAAGTACCGACCATATAGTCGAAGATTTTCATTTTTATATATAACAAACTATGGCATCAGTACCGAAATTAGTTGAAAACAAAATAAAATAAAAATTATTTGGCAGTTTTGACACCTGTACTTAGTGACACCAGTTCTTAAACCAACTTCTTAATTCATAAACTTATCGAACGAATAGTAAACACCTGCAAATATAACTGACATCCAAATAAAACAACACTAATACACACTAATAAATAACGTTAACTAAAGAATCATTCTTGCTGAATATTAGATATATCGGTATGTTACACCGACCTCTCAACCGATATCGATTAAGCACTAAGTTAAACATAAGTGTATGTATTTGATTTGAAACTTAAGATTTACAAACTTTGTTATGAAGTAAAGCTAAACAGGATCAAAGGTACACCAGCCAATGTGACATTTGCAAGATGAAGTTTGATTGGGTAAACCCCACACCTCTCTCCCCTCCCTAAGTAATAAACGTTTAGAGAGAAGATTAAAGAAATTATAATTTTCCAAGGTAATAAAGTTTTGAAACGCCCTTAGTTAAAAAAGAGGATATTTAAAAAAACAGCTTATTTTTTCTTTAACCCGGATTTGTCATAACTGTGGGGGGGAGAGACTGCTCATAATTTTACACGAAAATACATACATAGTTATCGTGTTTTATATTCATTTTCCCAGTTAAATTTGACACGAAAATTACGAATCACGTGACCATATTTCTATTCATAATATTTAGTAAGATTCAAAATGGCGGATCCAAATTGGCTTGAAATAACCATAAAAATAAGTTCGTATTTATTTAACACAAATGTTCGGGAAAATAGTACGATAAATAACAACCTTTAACCTTTCAACTGTTTAAGTATTACTACTAAAATTTGCTCATTAGATATTTTCAATAGATTTTGTCAAAGGCTTAGATACAGTATTTTTCTTCCTAGCAAATACTTTAAGTTTCCACAGCGAAAATATCACACAATCTCAGTGTAGAATAAATCTAAAATGTTTTTAGGTTCAACCATTGCTTTACAATTTTGAATCGAAAATGCAAATGAAATTATAATGTGTTCAAAAAGTCCCTTTTGAATTGTATAATAAACTCTTCGTCGTTCATTGTCTGGATTGACATTACTGCGCAATCCTTGTTGGTCCTCTCTGCTGTTCCTGACAAAACGTTGTAGTTCATATTCACCCTGTCACCCTAGCCTTCTTTATGCTCGTAAGAAAAGAAGAAACAACATAAAATATAGACTCATAACTAATGACGACATACAATTTTGTAATCATAAGAACGTCTATAAAGCTAGAGATAAATAGACAGGTACTGCGAAATATTTAAAAAAATGTTTTTTAATATTTCCAAATACTATAATTTGATATAATCACACTGAGCAGAATTTGATAATTTTAACACTGACTCGATAGTAAATATACCAAAAAGCGATAAACACTAGAGAACTCAATGAAAGTGAAATTAATAGTGCCTACTTTCAACAAGGTGGAGAAACTGGAAAACAAATCATTTGAAAGGGCCTCTTTCCATTACAATTGATATTTTAGGCCAAACTGGATATGCTTGTTTTTCTATCACTAACCGTCAGCAATCTTTCTGAAGTTTTCTTCAAATTATATTCTTAATTACACAACAAGTGTTTCGGAGGTTAATCCTCCATCATCAGGTGATTAAAAACAATCAACATGGAAAAGTAAACATTATTAATTGTACGCCGGTGCATATGAATACTGTTATATTGTTTATTTTTCATGTTGAATGTTTTTTAATTGAGTGTTTTCAATCACCTGACGATGTAAGAATAATGTCAGAAACACGTGTTGTGTAATAAAAATTTAATTTGAAAAAAGACCTCTTTACGTTTAGATTGCCTGTTTCAATATGATTTCTTTTACCAAGGGAGAGCCAAGCGATTGATGCTCATGAATCCCTAATAAACGTTTGCAAAAAATGCACAAACTTTCTCACAAAGCCGTTCAAATACGATATTCTAAACAAACAAAATTATTCGCAGCGAAAATGTCAGCTAGGTAGTTTTATTCAAAATAAAATATCGGATATAAATCCTTGTACCATGAACACTTTGTGAGAGGAAATCGTGTTTTAATCAAATCCGGATTTAAATGATGACGATTTCAAAGAAATCAAGGTTCTTTTTCTTTTTTTTCCCTAATTATTTTTGAACAGTAATTATTTTTTACATGTGTTATGGTCATTCATATTTTAAGAAAATTTGAATACAATCGGTAGAACAAATTTTTAGAAGTTACGTATTTTATAACAATGACACGGCCATTTTTAAAGTTCTTAACGCAACTCACGAACGTATACATTTTTAGATTGATGGGAACCAATACGATTCCATTCGGTCCATAAACATTTCACTTGAGTAAGATTTTATCAAAATCGTTGGTCAATTTTGAGAAAACAGTAGTGTATATTTATTTTGTTCTTATGGCGGTATTCAACAAATTCTTAGTTACCGAAAATTTGAATATAAAAATCCCGATATTTGGTTTAATTATGACCACAGGTGAAATTTTATAAAATCGGTTGACACGTTAGTGCTGTAGAACACTGATTATACGACATACGACAGACAGACATCATTCTAAATACAACTATTTGGACTCAAGGTAACTTCAAATAGATTCATCCTCAAAAAGCTCGACGTAGATTTTTTAACACATCATATAACTTTTTCTATATTTCGTACATGTGGATAGGGTAAAAAAAAGGTACAACGAGATAAAAGAAACAATCATAAACTTCGCAGAAAACTTACACAAATTTAAAATAGTTAAAAAGTTGTGCATTTAATAATTTACCTTAATTTCACAGCACAAAGTCCTGTCTTTTGTTTTTCTTTTATGTGACAATCGTTTCGCCTCTTCCATTAGGCATTAATATTTCTTGTACTTAGTGTGCGCCAATATATTAGATTCCATAACTAAACAACAACAAAAACACAAATATTAAATTTAAAAGGATACATTTATGTACAAGCGTGTACTCGGTCATAATCTAATTTTTTTATAGGTCCGTCTTGTGACTTCGTTGTTGATTGCTTCTTACATGCTTCGAGGCCGTAACCCCATCATCAGAAAATCACTTTGTTCACTTTGAAGAACTCGTCATTTATTATATTAAAAAACACATTTAACACAAAAACATACACTCCGAGTACTCCGATAGACATGACAGAGCGCACAACAATGTCAGACAAACTCATATGATGTGTTTTTATTGTTTTTATTTTTGTGTCAGTGTATGTTCTTGTGTTAAATGTGTTTTTTAATATAATCAATTACGAGTTCTTCAAAGTGAACAAAGTAATTTTCTGATGATGGTGTTACGGCCTCGAAACGTGTAAGAAGCAATCAACAACGAAGTAACAAGACGGACCTAAGGTAATTAAATATTTTATTTAAATTGTGACTTGGAACCAAAAATATGCTTATCATATCAGAATATGATGGTTTAAGTCTTGTACAAGTCCAGTAAGGCAGCATATCCTTGTGTATTTACAATGAAAGACTTCACTTTAAATACTTCATATAAAGGTATTAGTTACTAAATAATAATTTTAGTAGCAAATATATTACTCCTTGGCGTATTGCATACAGAAACTCAATATCAAATGTTGTTAGCCAGCCATCATGACAGACATTTAAAACTTAACTGTGTTTGACTACGAAATCACAAAAGTTAGATTCATAATTTATAAAATCGAATCAATATCTCGCCCAAAAATATAACCCGACAATTCTTGTGGGACTTACATTTCCTGAGTAATTCCTTCGGGAAATCAAAAGTTACAGAAACCGGTAGTGTTGTTGTTTTGTTTCTATAACTCAATATAAAACATGCAGGAAAGCTGTAAAGGATTTATTCACAAGCTGGGTTGGGCTGCTGCACAACTGTTGAAAAACACTTTCTCCTAAAAGCCATAATATCCAAATTTACCTTCTCCGGTAAAATGTTTCGTGTAATTGCTTGTTTTTAATTATTTATTCATAAAAGAGTTTTTTTCACAATTGTTCATGAAGGAGAAAAAAAGTGTGTCTTTTCTTTTGTTGTTTAAAAACGAAAAAACGTCTCGGTCATCGTTGCTTTATAAAAAAAAAGTATGTATGCGCCATCTTGAAACTTTATATTACAAGCAGATCCTTTAAAGATAAAACACAAAAGCTGTTTTCGTACACCTTTTAGGAAATATTACATTGTATTTGTAGATCAAGGGGTTTAAAATAGTTGTAACAATATAGTTGCATGTTCCTATGTTGATTTTTGTAGAAGCTATCGTTCTTACGTATAGATGACAACGATAACCATATTACCTTCAAGTATTTTTCTTAAAGCGATGAAAATGTGAGAGGAGGGTGTTTGGAATTATTCCACCTTCTACTCCCCTCTAGGTGACGTAGTAATGACCTCCACGGGAATGCTTACTCACCCTCCGTTGTACACAAAATATTTCCTATTCAAATACTTTATACACCTAAGTTGGTCCGTCGTTAAAAATCTTTTCTTCTGTAAACTGTAAACATATACTCAACGTCATGAGAATAAAAAATTCTCAATTAATTTTAAGTACTTACAATTGGTTATTGATGTTTTCAGAGTTTATTAAAACAAAGAAGAGTTATTCCTGTTACGTCACACACACATACAAACACTTACACGCATGCACGCGTGCACACACACTTGCGGAACTCTCTGCATTTGAAATAAAAGGTTTTGTTGAAACTTAAAATTTACAGTTGTATGTGTGGGTGTGGGTGTGTGTGTGGGAGGTGTGTGTGTGTGTGTGTGCGTGCGTGCGTGTGCGTGTGCGTCATTTGTTCGAAATTGTTCAAGGAATAAGAAGCTGGGTGAACCGTAAATCTCTACGACAACAAATAAACAAGATATTATCAAAAATGGAATTTCGATCCTGACCTGTTAAGATGGGGGTGAAAACATTTTAACATATAGATAACTATTTATCCAATTAGACGTCAAGAAAATAGTGATAAACAGTAATTATGAGGTTCAGAAAACGTATGTGACAATAAAATTGTATAAAACAATTTTACCCCCTTGATATTCCAATACATTTGAACATTTCTTACAAGGCTCAAAAACATATTTTTCCTATTATATTTAGAAGACCCTGTTGTATTATGTTGTATAAAGGGGCTGGGGGTAGGTATCATGATGTTTTTTTTCCGTGTCTTAATTAGCTTAATTAGTTTGACTCATTTCAGCTGGCTTATTGGCCCGATTTGTGTGTGTAGCGCGTTTTACTAGAGGGGTTGATGAAATATTGTTTATAAGTTCTTAGCCAGCTAGCCTCTGGGTGAAATCAATTCATAGGCTAGGCTAGTGAGCACAAAATCGTGTAGGGCCTTTTTATACCATACCTTCCTGACAAAAAAACTTAATTTTTAACTATCCCCCCCTATTAAAAAACAAAATTCGTTGCAATTTGGTACATTTAAAATTGACAAACGATTTACGAATTACACTGTACGGTTTATTGACGATAAACAGCTGTTTTTCTTCTTATCTAGGACCTATCAAAACATCTCATTTTATTACAATTTTCACTCTGTATATGTCAGTACCAAGTGTCGAGCAATGCAAACGATCGGATACTCAAGAAACAGCAATTTAATTCGCATTCTACAATATACACATGTCAGCTGTATTTAACATGTAAACGTATTCTTGATCCTCATAAAACGATCAATGCAGTGAGGTAATAAACTGAATTACCTAATATTCATTACATTTATTCTCGAAACAATCAACTCGAATATGGAGTTCTGTTGTAATTAAATACAATTTAAATTAATTTAGTTTCACTGAAGCTTGAAACTTATCAAATATTCATTTATTTGTTTTGTGTTTTTCATCGTAATAATAGAAACACAGTTTTTCATAATGAGCAGTTGTGTTTACTCAGATAAAAAAATTTCATCTATTTGTTTAGGAAATAAATTGCAAATTTAAATAAATTAAGGGCGGTGAAATTTAGCTTTGTAATTATTGTTAGTGACGATTTCTTTAGTTTATAGTAAATTTGTTAAAATCGGAATTCAACCTGTAAAAAACACTTACATAGACACAAATTAAACAACAATAAACTATGCTAAAACAAGTCTTCAATGTATATCATATTTAAATGAAATTGAGCCTTTCATGGCAGCAGTTAAACTTCATTTTTGTGTTTTGCCAATTGTATATATATTGTTTGACTTGCGATTTTACATGCGTGTTTGGAATATTTCACTTCGATGAAAATGTAAAACCAAAAGCGAAAAATTACGTGTTTTATAACACCTCCATGGTTGAAATTTTGTATGGATGGCAACCAATATGTACGAGTCCTTAGAAGCTACACGTGGATAAAATTGTATCAAAATCCTTATAACCGTTTTACTAAAATTGTAATTTGTTTTGTTCTGCTATCAGAAAATTATTTAATTTTTTAATGTTCCATTATATGACCTACACCCTAATTATTAAAATCTGTCCACGCTTTTGTTCTCTAAGAGCACAGCAAAACCAAAACCACTTACCTCGAAACCTATTACATAACTTTCTCTACACTACTGTTAAGCGGATATATCCGCGGTTTTTGGAATGATGTTTGTCTATCATATGTGCAGTACTCTATAATCAAAACTTTTATGCCGATCTTAACCTAATTTGGTGCGTAAATAACATCTAGGCTTTTCAAATTTAAACAACAAAGGGGTAAATGTAATTATCATAATCTTTATAAAATAAGCAAGTATTGTAATAGGCCTTTTTTATAATTGTTTCTTGTAAGAAAAAAAACTTTTAAATACATTACAATAACCTACAACCTAATAAGAAACTTAATTATAAAGATTAGATTTATTGATTTTAATTAACATTAAAATCAATATTGACATACGTAAGGGCTACAAGTTGAGTAAATATTAATTTAAATGTCGTTTGAAACGAGTTAATTAATTTTATAGCTCGAAATTTGCAGCAAAAGCAGTCAAGTGAGAAGTGTACCCCCTATTCTGGGAAGCGACTAGGATAGCTTCAGTTGGTAAAGCATTAGCGCGTAAAGGGCCTGGGTTCAATTCCCAGTCTAGATCGTATATTTTTCACTTGATATATTATTTAATTTTATTACATTTACGTAACAGCAAACAGGTGTTGACCTCTCTAACAACGATAGCACGGTCATTTGTTGGGAATGCTTCATGAAACATTCGGAGTAAATGTGTTTCATTTATTGAGCTTACGTGATTGATCAACCAACTCTATTTTGTCTGGTTCAAGATCAAACGTTTAGTGTTTGTTAAAATCAGTTAAATCACGTCGTTTTTTTCATTTTTTATATACACAAATAATATGAACATTATCAAATAACTTAAAAAATAAATAGGCGTGTTTAAAAAATTTGAAATAAATACTGCACTATATTGGGATTAATTTAATAATAAAATTGCATTCTCTCTAACATAAATTGCTTCAAGAAACTTAATTAATTGAAATATAGTTCGTCTTCATTTCGAGGTTATAGTTTCCTATGACAAATGAGATCGTTTCAATGTCTCTACTTAATAGCATAGTTTAGAGTTATCTCACAGCTGTGTTTAAATTGAAATTCCTTTCGGCAAAAAAATTCAATACATTTGTCAGGATCAGGAAATAACAATTATTCACAGTTTTGTCTCACGTACTTCTTTGCCTTGCTGTGATGTCGTTTATATCTAGCGTCTAATTAAAAGAGCTTTTCGTACGTTAATACTTTGCAGTACAAACTGACAATATCTGTTTTACAGGGTTATCGAATATAGGTGTCACGAATTTAAATGTAAATAGTATAAGCAATAATCAATCCGATCTAATTGATATCAATGACAAATTGTTTATAAACATAAGGGCATTCCTAGTCAAGATGACATAGAATCCGCTGACATCTTTGTACCGCGTTTCGTTCGCCCTGTTGTAGTCAATTTAGTAATGGCAACTATGCAATATAAAGCTCAATATGTTTTGTCGTTTGCTGAATTTAAATCAGGGTTTTCAGTGTAGTTTAGTGTTAAGTGTACTTACAGAGAAGATCATTATTACAATATCCTCAAGGTAGGAATGTATCTGGGGTGGAGAGGAAAATAGAAGCCCCCACAATTTGTTTATTGCGTTTACTTTCAGCGGTACAACCCCAATAATAAAAAATATATAAACCTTAAATGCTTCTGTGTAAACGCGTACCCTACTTTCGTTTCTTTTATCGGTGTAAATAAGAATAAAACGTTTACAAAAGTCTGTCACGAAGTTGTAACTTTAGGAATTAAATGTAGCTAAGCAGTAATTTGTGTAGTTAGTTTTCATGGAATGGGTTGTACCGTCAAGTCAGACTAGGGAAACAAGTAGAAAGGAGGACACGCCCATTACACCAGACACAATCATAGTCTGAGGCTAATATAGTTGCTATAGACTGCCCATAAAGACTCACTATTGTTTCAACAGGCTTCCAATGAACCTAGCTGGATCTACACCTGTCTTTAGTTAGATCCCTCTCTTTCATCTTCCTTATTACGTCACTCATGGTCACTCTTCTCACTTCCGATCCTAACTCTAGTAGGGTATTCGAGGGAAGGTGTCTACATTTTATACTCTTTCTCCTTTCTTTACAAAACGATTAAGATGGAGACGTTTTTCGCTTCTAAAACAACAACGAAAAGTGTAAATGAAACTGGAAATGTGAACATCGAGAAACCTATATGACGGCTAGGCACACAGGACGATAAAGTGTAGCGTTTAAGACGGTTATTCTTGCATAGACTTAACAGTCACCCTCGATGCTACTTGGGTTATTCTTGCATAGACTTAACAGTCACCCTCGATGCTATTTGGGTTATTCTTGAATAGACTTAACAATCACCCTCGATGCTATTTGGGTTATTCTTGAATAGACTTAACAATCACCCTCGATGCTATTTGGGTTATTCTTGAATAGACTTAACAATCACCCTCGATGCTATTTGGGTTATTCTTGAATAGACTTAACAATCACCGTCGATGCTATTTGGGTTATTCTTGAATAGACTTAACAATCACCCTCGATGCTATTTGGGTTATTCTTGAATAGACTTAACAATCACCCTCGATGCTATTTGGGTTATTCTTGAATAGACTTAACAATCACCCTCGATGCTATTTGGGTTATTCTTGAATAGACTTAACAATCACCCTCGATGCTATTTGGGTTATTCTTGAATAGACTTAACAATCACCGTCGATGCTATTTGGGTTATTCTTGAATAGACTTAACAATCACCGTCGATGCTATTTGGGTTATTCTTGAATAGACTTAACAATCACCGTCGATGCTATTTGGGTTATTCTTGAATAGACTTAACAATCACCCTCGATGCTATTTGGGTTATTCTTGCATAGACTTAACAATCACCCTCGATGCTATTTGAGTTATTCTTGAATAGACTTAACAATCACCCTCGATGCTATTTGGGTTATTCTTGAATAGACTTAACAATCACCCTCGATGGTATTTGGGTTATTCTTGCATAGACTTAACAATCACCCTCGACGCTATTTGGGTTATTCTTGCATAGACTTAACAATCACCCTCGATGCTATTTGGGTTATTCTTGCATAGACTTAACAATCATCCTCCAAGCTATTTGAGTTATTCTTGCATAGACTTAACAATCACCCTCGATGCTATTTGGGTTATTCTTGCATAGACTTAACAATTACCCTCGATGCTATTTGGGTTATTCTTGCATAGACTTAACAATCATCCTCCAAGCTATTTGAGTTATTCTTGCACAGACTTAACAATCACCCTCGATGCTATTTGAGTTATTCTTGCATAGACTTAACAGTCACCCTCGATGATATTTGAGTTATTCTTGAATAGACTTAACAATCACCCTCGATACTATTTGGGTTATTCTTGCATAGACTTAACAATCACCCTCGATGCTATTTGGGTTATTCTTGCATAGACTTAACAATCACCCTCGATGCTATTTAGGTTATTCTTGCATAGACTTAACAATCACCCTCGACGCTATTTGGGTTATTCTTTCATAGACTTAACAATCACCCTCGATGCTATTTGGGTTATTCTTGAATAGACTTAACAATCACCCTCGACGCTATTTGGGTTATTCTTGCATAGACTTAACAATCACCCTCGATGCTATTTGGACCTTGGTATTCCTCAAACAACTGTTTCGAACGTACTTTTCATACCGGCTTGAGACTACATGCTTACAAAATCCAGTCTAAACATTATATTAGGCAAGGAGATCGGTTTAAAGGAAATCAAGTTCATTTGATAATGCTGAATGATATTGGTGATAATACAGATTTACTTGACCGATTTTTTTAGTTAGTGATGAATCAACTTTCAACATAAAAAGTTTTTTTTTAACTGCCACAATTGTAAAATCTTTGGTCTCAGCAACAAACTTAGATTGTTCAGTATGTTTGTGATTCATATAAGATAGAAGTGTAGTGTGGAATAAAGCGTTATCAAATCGTGGGTCAGTTCAATCATTCTGAGAAAACAATTACATGTGTCACATACTTGATAATCCTCAACTTTATGTTTTCTCAAAAATGTATGACGTAGAAAGAGAAAAGGGAATAAATATCATTTTTTGAAAGATGGATCTCCACAGTCTCAATTTAAGAAGCATTCAATGACATCAAAATTTGAAGTAAATTATTTAACAAAATTTAATTCTCAGCCCTGAAAGGATTATTGGAATGTCTGATTGAAAATACTTTTGATTGCCAAATGCTTTCGTAATATCAAAGGTTGGGTAGGGAGAAATGATGCTTCGGGGAAATGTCATTAGTGTTATGATAAAGTGTGGCAGTGAGCTGAAATTGAAATCCAAAATATTTTGTCGCAGTTTAAAAATGAATCGATTTTTAGAATGGAATCAATCATCAGATTTAAATTATTTGTGGATTTTGTAGTCATCTATTGTTTTTAAATTGTTAAAATAAACATGTAATATTAGTGACGCAGATTTATCGCATTAGTATTAAAATAATTGTTGCACAAATATTGCACACATTTCTTCAAAAAACACATGGTAAAAATAAATATACACGTCGTTATTTGCCCAAAAACATCTCTAAGCTAATAACAATTTCAAAGTTTTAAATAAAATATTTAACAAATTGAGTTTAATTCTCAGGCCTGATTGGAATGTCTGATTGAAAATACTTTTGATTGCCAAATGCTTTCATATTATCACAGGTTGGGGAGGAGGAGAAGCGGTGCCTCAGGGAATGTCATTAATGTTATGATAAAGTGGGCAGTGAGTGAAAATTGAAATTTAAAATACGCCGTCGCAGTTTAAATCTAAAACCCTTTTGCAAAGTCTTCTTATCGTTTCTCTCTCTCTCTCTCTCTCTCTCTCTCTCTCTCTCTCTCTCTCTCTCCCTCTCCCTCTCCCTCTCCCTCTCCCTCTCCCTCTCCCTCTCCCCTCCCTCCCCATTTGTTGGGATTAGCTGCTTAGGGACTGTAATTAATTTGACTTTATGTTGTTTGGGCGGTCCGTGGTCGACAATATTTCCATTATTCAACCTCCCACCTTGGCATCGCTCCTATATCGCGGACTTGTCTCACCTGACGAGCTATTTTTGACGAGATATAAATTAACTTAATTGGTAACTAAATAACTTAATTTAATTAATTTACGTGGAATGGAGAAAGAAGAATTGGAATTACACAAGTGGTTAGACCAAAAGCCTAATCGGTATCACTACTACGTAGTAATTTAACATTTACGGAGCGCGAGGCTCAAACCCCAAATAGCGCTCCGTGCACGATCAACAACTCATTTGGGTGGAGTTAAGCCAAAGTCCCATAAAATAACACTCACAGGGTGAAACACAAATCACTACTCTGACAACGCACTCATTTTGCGCTCTGCATAGCCATTGGCTTTGCTTCCGAGTGAAAAATGGTGGTGGCAGGACTTGCCTTATCGAATACCCATCGGTGGAGCGCCTTACATCCAACGATAGGCAACTCATCGTACCTTTAAGTAAGGGGGAAGACGCTGGTGTAAAAACGGCCATCACAAAGTTGGTATCATTTACATGGAGAATTAAAATGAGCACAATTTGTATTGTATTTTATCGTGTTTAAAATAACATACGAGATACGAACAAAAATCTTTTAAAATGGCCGACAGTTTTATATTTTTCATTCGATTTTTTTCTGAATTTAAATACAGTTATTTATGGACACACTAAACCAAATTTCATGTTTTTAACTTAATTTTTGTGGCTGCTGTCGTGTTAACGTACTGCGAATACGGCGACGACGTGACGACGATGGACGGACGACATGTCAAAAACATACTTTTCGGTTAAGTTAGGTTAGGTTAGGTTAGGTTAGGTTAGGTTAGGTTAGCCCACATCAAAACCAAAACTAACCTAACCTAAATTAACCTAACCTAACCTAACCTAACCTAACCTAACCTAACCTAACCTAACCTAACCTAACCTAACCTAAAAACATGAAACATGAAAATCAATAAAAAAGAAAGGTCGACATTTAACGTTTAAAAAACTTAACGTATACGCTATGGGTAAGTAAATTTGAACAAATTTCAATATGAAAATATGTATTCCTAAAAATGTAACACGTCAAGAAATATAGATAAATCAATTTATACATTTTAGTACCACCATTCCCCCCCCCCAAAGTACAGCAATATCTTGTCATATTAGTTAGAATAGTTGTGCATTCATTCAATGGCTTTCCTTAGTTTTATAACAAGATCAGGAAGTTAACTACGGCAAAGAATTTATATTTTCCAACTTATATTGTACAAGTCTATTCTAAAAACGATAAGAAGATATCTATGTCTCACAACATTAAGTCTTCACAGAACTTCTGTTATCTAGTCTCACATAACTTGTGAAGATTTTCATTATATATCATATTACAGCTTACAAAACAGTGTTAGATTTCATAAACATTAAAAAAAAGTCAAACATGTAAAGCCTTAAAATTCTCATCTTCGTATAGATTTAAAGTTTTTGTACCAATACATGCAGAATTCATAACTTGATTAACACAAGAGATATAAATATAAATCGGTTTAAATTGACCGCCATTTTGTCTGAATTACAATAAGGTTTTATATCAGCACATTATAGAGTCACCCTATTTCATGTTCTTATCTTAATTCTGATGATCGATATCGTGCTTACGTACTGAAGACATCAACGACGGACGGACAGGATGTCGAAAATCACTATTTAGGTTTCTCGAGGTCGTGAAAGGTGAAGATCAAACAGAAGTGGTCATTTTGACGATTACAAAACTTACCCTTTACTTCCTACATTCAGCAAGTAAAACCAACAGAAAGTGACAGCCTACCTACTACTGCAACTTATAAGCAATACCGGTTCAACAAAAAGGCATTTTAATGAATCATATTTTAATTGCTGTAAATATTTGTGAAGTACGTAGGGTTCATTACTCTTGGTATAGCCTACATACATTCCTGGGATTTATATTTGATTTTTCTCCCTCTATATCAACCCCTCTCTCGTCGTAATAACGAAGCCAGTAAATCACGAACCTTCAAACTTCATCACCCTCTGTCTATACGAGTCAAATTCTTTTCTAAGGGTGATCAAATATCGGGGAATAAAAGTATTTACAATTTTATATTATGAATGTGTAAGAGCGTATCCTGGTGATTCTTTTTCAGCTTTAGTGGCTAAAAACCAAGATATATTGAAAGAAATACTGGACAGAGAGCCGACAAATGAGTCTTGAAATAAATAGAAAAGAAGCAGGAATAAATGAAAATAACATAATCTGAAACGCGGAGATGTTTTAGAAAATTTAGATTGGGAAATTTTTAATTTAAAGGTGTAGATATTGTTGCATATTTTGGTGTGCAATATCTAAATTATGAAAACAAGATATCTAAAGAAATCAACAAGAGGAAACATGCGTACTATACTCAAATCTGTACACCCTAACAATTAAAAGTATAATTTATAAAACCCTAACAGGTTTGTGGTGACATGTGGAGCTATGGATATATTGACACTTTCACTACATGAGACGATACAAATACACTACGTGTCTTAAATAATAATAAGAAACAATAATGTGGCTGTGTATGACTGCCGAGAGTAGAGAACATTGAGAAATTAGGAAATAAACATCATGGAGAGTTATGGTACGAACAGAACAAGTGGGTCGCGGTGGAGGTGGAGGTCGCGGTGAATGCTACTAGTTAAGTCGCGGTTAAGCACATGGCAAGGAGGTTACCTGCGCTGCTCAGTCGAGCTAGGACCACTGTCAAGTGAAGTAGTTTGATGAAATTTGAATGACAAAAAGATTGTGCTATTGCGATGTTGTGCGAGTCAAGTGATAATAGTGATGAAATGTCAGCTGTCACCAAGTGTAGGCTGATAGGTAATATACCCACAATACGGGAGTGAGCTGCACAATTCCTATCAGATCTTATTTCATATTTAGCACTTGAAATTCAAAAATGAACTTAGTACGCAAAAGAGATTATAGGTAGCAACTAGAGTACCCTAGCGCACGGAATGACAGACGCCAAACGTGTTCTACGGGAGTTGCTGTGGAGGGGGATGGCAACTTGACCTTAACGCACCAATCACAGGGAAGCATCCTTGTAGACCCCGTTTGTTCTGTTCATACCCTAAGGGGACGTCGTGAAGAATAATATTCACAAAGCCTTGAACATATGGGGAGAATGGGAATAAAAAGGCTGTTGACACAACTTTCGTTGGAAGGAATGGATAGCGCGGGAATGAAGGAGATTGATACATAACTTGGAGCGAGACCTGAGTATTTTGGGTGTAACGGAGCTGCCAGAAAGAATTTAAAAAATAACAGAAAACAGTAGTTTTCTTGGTTTAAAGTAAATCTAATTTTATGTTATGACCCGACGTTTTCATTAAGTCTAGTAGTTTACACAGCCAACTAAACGTGAAATAGAGTATAGAACATTTATCATTTATTTATTGGTTATACGATTCAAATTAAAGACACTTATTAATCCATCTATTAGGGGTTTTATTATGGGGATATTTTTTATTGTTGGAATATTTTAAAACGTTATTTGAAATCCCCATTTAATGTATTACTCATATGGGGAGTTTACGTTATACATATAAACCCATATGTAAATCCATATTGGTAAAGGTTATAAATATTGCTCAAGTTAGGTAGCTAAACAAGTAGGAATTAACTTCATATTTTAGTTCACAGATTAGTTATTCTATTTAAAAATATCTACGAAAGGAAGATTTATTGTATGTACATTTATGTACTATTTTCATATGTACCGTAATTTGAATTTACCTTGTAAGCACATATTTGAAGTAATATAGTTTAGATCCATATGAGTATACCCAACTGATACGCATGGTAGTGAGTATTTTTGGATGGTTTTATTACATTTTGAGTAAATGAAATGTTTATTTTTTATTGTGTAGGATGATACCCACATCCTAGAAGAAATAATAAATATGATTTTATCGAAACTATACTCCCAAACTCTAAAATTTACACCATAAAACAATATAAAATAAAAAGTCTTTCATTTACAGATTTGATAATTGAAAAAAAAAAGTTACGTTTTTCAGTTTCGAATTCATTTACGTAACTAAACGTAATGTCTAGTGCAGACGCATATCAACTCTATTTTTTTCAACAAGTTAGAAAATCACGATAAACTATATTTTCCAAACAGATGCACACACAATGCATACATCAACTTTCCTTTATATCAATTCATATATTGTTCTGTTATTGATTGCTTACCTTTATTACGTTTGCAATGTAAATGTTTGTTCAGTCAAGTTGTTTCTATTTTTTGTTTTTCTTTTTATACATTACTAGTTTTCATTCGTTGTTGTTAGAATAAATTCAGGAAAAATACAGAGCGTTTGTAAAAAGCACATTATAATGTTTTCTTATTGAGATATGTTACTGAATCGGTTGATAAGTAATTTTAAAGTAAAACAATTCCATAGTACCAAATACAGTTCCCAGAAGACCAACTATCGTTGCTGGGGAAAGTGCTCGCTATGTTTTGCTTTCACGAAACGAACTCTGCAACTACAGTTCAACGCAGTGTAACGATATCATGTTGTCATGTAAAATAAATGTGATTAATGATATCTAATACTAAATAATTAATAACTCATGTATAAAGAAAAGGAAAACTAAATTAAAATAAATAAATAATAATAATAGAAACAAATATTATCTGATGAAGGGAATAAGCGACAGCTGTCTGCTGCAGTTTATGATTGCAAATTTAACCGTATAAAAAAAAGAAAGTTCGTGTCAAGCACAAAAGAGACAGAGATTTCTTTAACCTTGGCGGAGCATATGCGCCGACAAAGAAAAAACATTCAAATAACGGTATCTTTAGGGAAAGGCAGAAGTGTTGCAAAATTGTTCAAAAAAGAAGGGGAAAAACAAAAAAAGGAGAAATCGAAGGGAAAGCTAACATTAATAACGGTACTCAGGGTAGAAAGTTTTAACTGTTTTTGAAAAACAAAAAACGAAAAGAAGAAAGTAGGTCGACCAACTGAATGCGATCCCACGTGAAAAAACCAACGGGCAGATTTGAAACACACCAATGAACAGAGAAAAAGACATGTGTTGAGAAAGTTGAAAGATTCTAAACGAATCAGTGAGAAGGACGCGAAACTCATGTTTCAAAGAAGGAAGAAAGTTCGGTAGGGGCCGAATTTTCAAAAGGAGGGTAGCCCTGCAAGGGAAGCCTAGAGTCAAGGACTGGGACCAGCAGTAGTCTGATCTGTGGTCCAGGAAATCTCCGCGAACAGTTTACAAAAGAGGCAAGACGTCTCTAAGTCAGCTTAATTAAAGTTATTATTTTTAGAAGTCAAGTTAGAATAGAAGAGAGCCAAGCAGAGTTTCAAAAGGGGAATCACGATCTACAAGTGAAAAGGAATTAGCATTCATGGGCCGAAAGGGAGCTGGAATCAGTCACTCGAGTACATCAGGAAGGAAGTTCATCAAAGTGCATCAAAATGTATGGTGAATTAATAAAGAAAGAGTTTATAAATGTGTTGTGTAGTGTACGGTGAGAAATCAACCAATTGATGGGAACGACATGGCGATAATTACCAAATTCGTTATATGTTATTTAAATCATTATAAATAAATTTCACTTAAATTGAGCCAACAAAGATCCCAACCCGAGATAAGAGTAAATGTTAAAATAGAATAATCAGAACTGAGCAAACCGTGGCAAATTCAAAAAATAATCTTAAAGTAAAGTAAATAGTAAGAAGTATAAAATTCAAAGATAATTATATTAACAAAATTAATTCAAAAATCTTAGAGTAAAGTTTTCCACATTTGTAATTGTAGAAAAGTTATATATTTTTCATTAAAAATTAGATTTAAGATTGATAAAATTATTGTGTGTCAAGATTCAAGGAAAGACATTTACAAGGCCTTGAATATTATTAATGTATAAAATATAACCCATTGTAAAATGAATAAAGTAGGTTAAGGTATGACTGGAGAATGATTGGTATTAGTTAAGAACCAATAATTTGAAATTATGTAAATGTTTGTTTTGGTATAGATTTATATTTCAATAAATGTTTAAAAATTCAAAAGGTAAAGATTTGAGTAATAATAAAATTGTTATAAAAAATCACAACAGTTGAAAAAGAATAATTTATGTTTTATATTATATTGTCGCCCAGTAAAGTAATTGCTAATTAAATTGTTAATTAATAAAAAATATAATGAAAGAAACTTAGTATGTTATAGCAGTTTATTTCAAGTGGACTCCAACAATGTAGACCTACACTTTACTTGGAACCAAAATGTTGTTGTGAGTAGTTCTGGACGACATGACAAATCACCACAAGATTGCTGATGCTGCTATGGATTTTTTCCCCTTGTTGTTTAAAGACAAAAAACCTCTCGGTCATTATCAACTTATAAAAAAAAGAGGAAGAAGAAAATTTCAGTTTACCTACTGTCGAAGCAAGTAGTGCTGCTGTGGAACAAGTGAGACAGAGCTTTGCTGGTAGTATCAAAAAATCAACTCGTCATGTGTCTCGTGTAACAAGTATACAAAATACAAATGTTTGGCGCCTCAACGTTTACACTTGAAGCCAAGTTACATCAAATTACTACTGTAGATAAAGTCTCGCGTCAGAAATTTTCTGCAGACATGTTGGATGAAATAGGAAACTAAGAGATCCTAGGCAACTTAATGTTTAGCCGACGTATAATAAGTACCTTAGCGTAGCTTCACATAGGCGCCTCAACATTTACACTTGAAGCCAAGTTACATCAAATTACTACTGTAGATAAAGTATCGCGTCAGAAATTTTTTGCAGAAATGTTGGATGAAATAGGAAACGAAGAGATCCTAGGCAACTTAATGTTTAGCGGACCTATAATAAGTACCCTAGCGTAGCTTCACATAGGCGCCTCAACGTTTACAATTGAAACCAAGTTACATCAAATTACTAATGTAGATAAAGTCTCGCGTCAGATATTTTCTGCAGACATGTTGGATGAAATAGGAAACTAAGAGATCCTAGGCAACTTAATGTTTAGAGGACCTATAATAAGTACCAATGCGTAGCTTCACATAGGCGCTCAACGTTTACACTTGAAGCCAAGTTACATCAAATTACTACTGTAGATAAAGTCTCGCAACAGAAATTGTCTGCAGAAATGTTGGATGAAATAGAAAACTAAGAGATCCTAGGCAACTTAATGTTTAGCGGACCTATAATAAGTACCTTAGCGTAGCTTCACATAGGCGCCTCAACGTTTACACTTGAAGCCTAATTACATCAAATTACTACTGTAGATAAAGTCTCGCGTCAGAAATTTTCTGCAGACATGTTGGATGAAATAGGAAACGAAGAGATCCTAGGCAACTTTATATTTAGAGGACCTATAATAAGTACCTTAGCGTAGCTTCACATAGGCGCCTCAACGTTTACACTTGAAGCCAAGTTACATCAAATTACTACTGCAGATAAAGTCTCGCGTCAGAAATTTTCTGCAGACATGTTGGATGAAATAGGAAACGAAGAGATCCTAGGCAACTGTTTAGCGGACCTATAATAAGTACCTTAGCGTAGCTTCACATAAGTACAGCTTTTAGGCCCGCTAGGATCGATATTGTTACGAAGCTATCTTTAATCTACTAATAAAATTTAACATTTTCTTCAAGGCTCAGAAACCAAATTTTCCGCATTACAATTCAGATGATCTGGTTGTATTCCATTGAATAATAGGGTTTGGTATGTACCATGATGACGCCCAAAAACTGTTTTCTATTTCTCCAAAGTTGACTTTTACTATAAAAAAAAACTCACAGATTTATTTGACAGAAACCATGAATTCACAAATAAATTAATATAAGCCAAGAAAAGCTTTCCCAGTAAAGTGGTTTTTATTGTAAGACTGAGGAAATATTTTAAATAAAAGCAATGAATAAAACATATTTAGTCACTTAGAACCTATAAAGCTGTTGGCGGTATATATATTAAGGTTTAGACAATTTCAGTCTGCATAAATCAATTATCTTTCTAAAGTGTATAATAGAATAATCATTGTACAATTATTGAGCAATCTTTAGCTCACCTGTTGGAAAAATTTAAAAGCGTTTCTATAGTAATATGTCAAGGAAATATTTAATATTTGTATCATTAGGCGGTTCTATTAACTAATAGATCGTGATCAAACCTTTCTTACACACTTACACATAAAATAAAATATTAATCAAGCTCAACTTGTATGAGCTAAAACGTGTAATACTATTGCAAAGTATAGTAATATCGTGTTACAATACTTGGAATAGTTGTACATTTATTCAGTTTTACTTTCTTTAGTTTTATAACAAGATTAGGAAGTTAACTGCGCCAAAGAAAGACATTTTCTCAACTAATATTTTACAAGTTTATTCTGAAAAGGACAAGAAGAAATGTATATTACACGACTTTTCAAAAAGTCCTCCTACAATCTTTACAGAATATAATAAAGTACTATACCTTAATTTTCCGTCAGTGAACTTCTTTTTCTTTAATCTTGACGCGTTTCGAGATTTTTATCCCATCATCAGAAATTCCCTCTATGGATGGAGGTCGTCAAAACGTTAAATACACAAACGTTTTGACGACCTATATCCATAGAGGGAATTTCTGATGATGGGATAAAAATCTCGAAACGCGTCAAGATTAAAGAAAAAGAAGTTCACTGACGGAAAATTAAGGTATAGTACTTTATTATATATATATTAGTGACCTGGATACTGAAAAATGAATTCATTATTTACAGAATATCTGTTATCAAATATTATCACATTAGTTACAATGTTTTTCATTGTCATTATACATATTGTCATATTCTTAAAACATTAAAATCACTAAACATTTAAAGTTTAAAAAATTCGCACTTTTTAAAAAATAATATAATTTCTGAAACAGTTTATGTGTTACTACATGATTTTCCTATTAGTAACGAAAACAACGGTCAATCACAGACCTTATTGTGTTCCAATTTTTAAAAAATAGTTGTAGTTTATTTTAATATAATGTTATTTTTAAAAGCTTCAGAGACCACTGAATCTGTCTCTGGATCCCGAATAAACAACAAATTTCCAGTAATAGCCATCTTGACAGTTAGTTATCCAGTTTTAAATATTAGCACAGGTCATTTACAGGGGAAAAAGTCCTTTTGGTGACAAAATTACTAGTAGAATAAAACCAACGCCATATTGTTCTAGGGGTAAAATATAACTAATTGGCATAAAATTCAACTTTTTTATTTCACAACAATAACCTCCAAAAATCGCTAAAATTTTCGTTTTTGAATTTTGCACGAAACCTACCTGCAAAATCATTTTTTCTACTATGAGACAATGTTGTAGAGAATTAATAAACCTACAAAATGAGCTACTTCAGTTTCAATTCCGCTGATTCGTTGCTTAGATAATTTAAATATAACAAAAAATCGATTTTTTTTTTTTTTTTATACTTTATAATTTTAAAAAAATGTATTTGTAAAACTTTCTTATTAATTGAAAACGTAGATCTTTTTATACAGAATCTTTGTTCTAAATATTGACCCGGTATACTTGGTAGTTTTTACAAAATTACAATTAAACCTTAGGAAGCCCTTTTATAAAGCGTCATATTATCTCAGTAGATGGTCGTATCATCAATCACAAAGCAGCATTAGAAAGTACTCTTCTATTTTTGTTGTTAAACTATAGGTGGGAAATTGTTGACTACCCCACTTGATTTTACTTTTACCTGTGGCTTAGATTGCAACACTTTAAAAAAACGACGATTTAATTCCCGGAAATACCTATTGGTTCATGAAACAGGCGGCGGACTTTTACGAAGATGGAATGAAAATTTTGTTGAAACAAAATCAAAGAATTTGATGTCCGTAT
This sequence comes from Aphrophora alni, assembly GCA_963513935.1. Lineage (NCBI taxonomy): Eukaryota > Metazoa > Arthropoda > Insecta > Hemiptera > Aphrophoridae > Aphrophora > Aphrophora alni. Next base: position 7,620,881 of record OY740771.1, read on the forward strand.
CATGATACCTGCACAGTCTAACTATACAGTGTAAAAAAAAAGATCATCTACGTAATGCGCAAAATTTTATCTCTTGAGCCTTGTAGGAAATGTTAAATTGTATTGGTAGATCAATAGCTCTTATCCAGTAGGGTAAGTTGGTTTAAAACAGTTGTACCTATACCCTACTCTATTGACATCGGCCAAACTGAAACATGACCTGGTAGACATGTACATTAAAAAGTCTCCATTCGTCTTTTTCATGTCAGTGCCTCGGATATACATATTTGAAGGATCGTATCTCGCTTAGCTCGTATCAGTGTCTCAACTCTAGAAGGACTCGAAACTCTATATACGTAAAGAAGCCTCCTCGCTTGGCCTTGAGTCTCGTAACTAGCCTATACGAATATCACATTACCTAGATGTCAGGTTTCGACGTTACATTTTTTGCAATAACTTAGCTATTTATTATCGTAGAAATGTATACAGTTGTTACTATTAAATGAAGATTTAAAATCTATAAATTTTTAACTAATTTAGTGTATTAGTGAAATAACACAAGAGATATGAACAAAAAAACTGTTTAATACGGACGACGTTTTGAAATTTTCATTTCGCTTTTTCTGATTTTCAATAGACCCACTTAACAATTTTCCTGTTCCTACCTTTCTATTTCTGGCCGCAATTCTGTTTACTTAAAGACAACGACGAGTGACTGAGGAACCTGAGGTAAATCAAACATGAAGGTCACTCAAAAAACTTAAGTTTAAATTTTGACGACTACTAAACTGTACTTCGTGACTGTGTAAGTGAAATACACGGAAGTCAATGGCGATTATTTTAAAAAATAAAGGAGAGTTGAAGATTTTACAATCTCACACTACGTCATGGATTGAAGAAAGTTATATTGATTTGGTAAAACAATCGATGTCGATTTTTTCTAAAAACTCTATGAGATCCGAATGTAGTCTTTGATATTATGCCTGTGAAGTGATCTACTTTATAATACAAAAGCGTGGATCGATTTTTTGTAAAATTTGGTATGTGAGCAAATTTATGAAAATCTCGAGATATTTTGTTTCATTATTTTTATAACACAAAATTTTGGTTTAGCTGAACTAGTAAAAAACAAAAAATTACAATTTTCTCAAATCGACTCTTACTATATAACTGCAAAAAAAACAAGAATATACCCACAAAAAATAACAACAATATAACTACAATAACAACAACAATATAAATGCAAAAACAACAACAATACAACTGCAAAAACAACAACAATATAACTGAAAAACAATAACAATACAACTGCAAATACAACAACAATATATCTGCAAAACAACAACAATACAACTGCAAAAAGATATAACAATATAACTGCAAAAAATAACAAGAATAAACTGCAAAAAAACAATAACAATAAAACTGCAAAAAATAACAAGAATAAAACTACAAAAACAAGAACAACATAACAGCAAAAGTATAACAAGAATAAAACTTTAAAAACAAGAACAATAAACTGCAAAAAAACAATAACAAGATAACTGTAAAAAAACAATGAATTTTGATCGCCGTATGACAAACAGACCACAGATATCACTAAAAAAAGTTTTTATACTTAAGTGATCATAAAAAATCGATTTTTTACACATCACATAACTTTCCCCTATACTACGTATATACGGCCAAGTAAAAATAGCGAGAAAAATGTCTCAGCTGTTATAACGATTAAATCACTGATAACTCGCATTATTTAGTTCAACCAATCACAAAAAAAAAGGTTTTTCGCAGTTAGAGAATCAGTGAATCAACGACCATCACTAAATATAATACAATCACCTTCATACATTGCAACACAACACAAAATTTAAAAACACTAGCAGTCAGCAAGATTTACGACGCGTAGGGTCGTAACTTTCTTTCATTACCTGTCGTAAACACTTTTCAATTCCTAACCATACAAATAAAGTTTCTTGGTTGAAACCTACACAAGAATACTGAGTAAATGTTAAATTTCAATGATAAGTAATGATTCTAAAGAATATAAATCATTCAACAGTTTTTTTAAATTTTAATTTTGATTAAGAGACCGAACGATTAAAGTACGAGTTTTCATAAATTTTATTTTCCGTTTTAAAATGGCCCCATTAAAAACAGTAACACACAGTGCGACACTGACTCAGAATCTATGATTAGGAATATTCGCGCACTTTGGAGAATTAAATATAATTGCATGAAGGAAGTATAAGGACAATGTAAAAAAAAAAAAAAATGGAATAAAATTTTCACTGTTATTTGAAACTTTCGTTTATTTAAATTTCTCTCTCTCTCTCACACACACACACACACACACACACACTCACTCTGCTATTTCAATTCAATTCAATCTATATCAATCCAGTCCAATTCAGTTTAATTCATTTCAATCCAGATCAATCTAAATCTACTCAGATTAAACCAGATCAATCCTGTTCAATTCAGATAAATCCAAATCTACCTAGTTCAATCCAGATCAATCCAATGTAATTAAATAATTTCTTCTTTATTCATTCGTTCATTAATTCATCCAAAATTATTATTTTATTTATTTGAAAAAGAAAAAAAAAAGAAAAAAAGTTTCTCTTTTTAATAACTACATCAAATTATTATCTGATTTTCTATGAGTGTATATAATGTTATTAATTCATGTGTTAATTTTATTTTGAATTTATAATTATTCATTTAAATTTTATTTTTATTATTATTGTTTTATTAAATGTTATCTTTGAAAGTGAATTGTTTAGGTTATATTATTTACGCATTAATGTGATATGTATTTTTATTTCCCATTTTTATTTTATTTTTGAGAATTGTTTTTTGAATGAAGCCATTTGTATTATTACATTGGGGTTAAGTAGAAGATAAGATAAGATGATAAAATAGTCTTTATAATAAATGAATTCTCTGTCTTTCTCATTGATTTAACGTTCTATGACCCATATACGTTCATTAAAAAAAAATCTACGATATAAACTATATAATATATATTTATATGTAAAGGGATAAAATTTAAAACAAAGAAACTTGATGGCAGTGAAATGACAACAAAGAACAGAAAAACAAATGGAAATAATGTTCAGATGTATTCAGTTACGCTCTCTTGCAGCTTAAGGGTAAAAATGGAAATTATAATTTTTTGACAGCAAACTTGATGATGTGTGTTTGTACATAAAGTACAAGGTTGATATGACAAAAAGCTAATTTAACAATGAGATGAAGATAATATACAACAGTCAGTTTTCGTTTACATATTATTTACGTGACTTTTAATATTTATTATGTTTTACCTGACGTTTTGAAAGAATGTACAGCATATACATATACGGGATTAAAGCTACACGACGAGTTATTTCTAAATATAATGTGGTGTACTGACGATATAGAATTGACTTCGAAGCGATACGTTTCGTATATGATATGAAATTAGTTGACGAATATAGGCCTAGTAGACAGAACAAAACATTGCACAAACTTTCCCACTCATCCACACCAAAATTAAAACTAACCTAACCTAACCTAACCTAACCTAACCTAACCTAACCTAACCTAACCTAACCTAACGTAACCAAAACTAACCTAACCTGCCCTAACCTAACCTAACCTAACCTAACCTAACCTAACCTAACCTAACCTAACCAAAACCAAAACTAACCGTCACTACAAAAATATTTTTTGTAGCTGTTAATAAAAAAGTGAAAATGAATCATGGACATCATCTTAAATATATATATTTAAGCAGCCTGAACTTGATTTACTTGTGCCATAAATACTTCCTCAAAGTAAATCGTAGGCGGTTAGATTTATCTCTTGCTGACTAAAATTTGAGAAATTACTTCTTTCTTCAGGGCCAATTTACAGGGTTGTTATTCATAACTGACAAAAATTTTACCGTTAATTTTGGAAAAATGGTTACCCCAATGTGTTTTATTCTGTTCTTTAGAGATTTCCCATGAGCGTAATTTGATCAAATTTGTTGGAGCCAATTTAAAAAAAAAATCTGTAAATTCTGTTTTTTCCCTTTTTGTACTAGTTACCCCTAATATGTTGAGTTATCAGCAAAAATTTGATTATCAAATTAAGCCCCTTTATCAAATTTGAATAAAATCGATCCACCCGTTTGTACTGTAGAGGGCAGACAGACGTAAATTTGCTTTTGTCTCTAAGCGCAAAAATAGATCATTGGATAATATCTTGAGAATGAAAATGGATATTATATAAACGGATTGGGGAAATGTTTTTAGAACATAAAAACAGTGTTAAATGATATTTCGCATGGCCCCTTTTTTATTTAAATCCATAAAGTTAGTGTCACAACGGCAGTTTCAAAATGGCTGCCGAAATTTAAAAATAAAACAAATGAAAGTTAATATACTCTAACAACCAAACAAAAACTTCTTACCGTTCTCTAAATATTAAGCGTATTCTATGTTTTATTTACGCTCTGTAAATATTATTATATAATATACATATATAATTAAACACATATATAAATAATTAATTAATGTGGTGGATATATAATTATCCGCCACAACGGATTTATTAAACAGATTTTTGTGATTAGCAGGACATATTTCAAATTTAAAAAATTCGGTAAACATTATTTAAATCAGAACTATTTTTCCAACACACATTTCTAAATAGCGCATCTAAAATCGTGTCTTAAAACACTTACTTCTACGATCTGTGAACATTTCACAGTCTAATATTTTGACGTTACTACAAGGAAAATCGCACCATGATATTTACACAAATAACAGGCAAACGGACTAACCTAAGCGCAATATTATTAGTTGATTCCTTTTTAAAGAAGATGCATGGAAAGACAAGAAGGTCAGATTAGTGGATGATTGATGAAAACAAGATTCCGTTCGACATCCCCCCCCCCCCTGTGCAATTACATGCACAGCTCTCTCGCAGCATTAATCAATCTATAGCAACGTCTACAATCACAGTTGTCACTGTTACTTGATCACTGCAAAGGAGTAGCGTTTAAATTATCGTAAATGTAATTGTGTCACAGTTTTAATTATTGCTATCACTGTTACTTAATGAATGATACTAGACTTATTCAAGACTAAAGGATTCAGGTCACTATTGAATAAAACATAGGTTGTTACCTCGTTTTGTATTTTGTTTCCTTTATTTGGAGTTGCCGTTAGGTAGCCAAATGGTGCGCACCTATAAACTGTTCATAAATGTGTTTGTGTTGTATTGTTTTGAAATTATTTCAATTTAGTGACGACCTCATATGAGCAAGTAAGATTTCTCATGATGCGATAAAAGTCCCTAAACGCGTAAAACAAAAAAATAGTTCACGTGATGGAGTGAAACAAAATAAGGTAAGAAACTTTATCAACTATAATAATTTTAAGGATGCATATTGCGTGGTACGTCCGAATGAAGGAGAAATAATTTACAAGTTAATAGGGAACAACAAAATAAGTAAAACATTTCATGTTAACTTTTTTTTAAGAAATGCTATGTTTTCCATCTACAAATCTAAATGTATTTTTCACTAAGTACATCTAATAACGAAATTGAGATATGAAAATAAAATTTAGTGTAAAAGGTGCATCTTACCGAGCTTTATAAATGTACACATTGTCACCCTTTCAAGATATTAGCTATTTTATATCTTTAATGTCAAATTAACTGTTGCTACTCTAAGCTGTAATCTGTTCAAATAGACACACTATTCATCTAAAAACTGTCGGTTTCCAGAGGTTTTATAAAACATTAAAATAATGTAAGACTTTGTTGGTTCTTTGTAAAGTTATTTTTGGTTCATATAAACTTTTATGTTTTCGTCACCTTTGAACATTTTAATCCATAAAATTGATATTTCTAGCTTAGCTGTGTTTCAGGTATTTCCACAAATTGAATAAGGAATAATCAATACAAAGATAAATTTGATTTTTAAATTTAACTTATCTAAATAAAGTTAAATACATGACATGCTTTACATCTTATATATAAAAACTTTTCTACGCATTTATACTTATATCAAAATCTATTATGAAATTTGGAATAGTATTACTCATTAGGTTTTTCTTTTACCTACATATATTTCTGTATAATACCATTCTTATTTTATCATGTTTCATTCAAAAGACAATGTATCCTTTTAAATAGTGTGTTACATATATTTTATATTATTCTACTTATCTACCTACGAAATTAATGTCTCATTTTTCTTTTCTTATATATACATTAGTTACAGTTCTTCTAAAAACACTTAATATAAAAAAAATACACTTATTAAAAAAGAAAACGCTTATATATTACACAAAACTTTTTTTATTTTATTTTTATTTTACTTTTTACTTTATTATCATTTCACAAAACATCACTTTAGATGCACTTGTTTCTATTTAATTTACACCTTTGTTTACTTTTATTTTAATTAATATTAAATGTTTTTCATTCTGTTGTCTGGATTTCAATGAATCACCGAGCCATCATTTTTCCACGTTTTAGATTTAACAATTTCTTTATTTATATTGAGGGTAATGGTCACGTGAGTTATTTAGATTTGTTGAATGTAGAGTTTTAGTGTTGCAATAACATCTGCACATTGTGTGAGACCGATTTATTGATATTTGATTATTTAACCTTGAGATTGCCGGATACGACTCTGGGATATGTAGAGTTTTACTTTATTTGTCTCTTGATTTTGTCTTACATTGTGTACGACCATACACTGTTTATTAAATTATAAACTAAAACTGCCACTTTATACAAAGCCTGTTATAGAGTATCACATAATTTATGACAATTTCATTCCACGAAAGTAAAGTCAACGGAAAGTTAATAAAAATAAGGTCGGTTTTTAAAAAAAAATAGACAAAGCCAGCGTATAATTAATTCAATGGAAGTAATTTACAAATATTGTATTTTCATATCTTTTAACTAATAAAGTTAAGAGACATGGACTTTAAGTTAATCAGCTGTGGTCGGTGCAGAAACTTCAACAGTTAATTTACCTCAGTTTTTTCAGAGATAGGTTTAAACCAAAGATTAAATTTAATCCATCTCTAAATTCAAATTGAAAATATGAAACAATCTTCAAACAAAATATTAATTAATTTAATCCGGATTAAGTTAAGCTTAGTTTAACTTCAATTGAAAGTACGGGACTCAAGAATGAATTCTTAACTTGAATTGTGATTCACCATAAGTTGGAATTCTCCACTTTCCCCTGTAGTAATTAATAATAAAATTTGTTTTTATTATCAAGGTAAGTCAATAAGTAAAGTGAAATTGAAGAAGTCTTTATATTTATTGCACTTACATAAAAAAATAGAAGCATTACTTTTCAAAATAAATTCCCTCCTACTTCTATGCATTTAGTCCATTTTTTAACGAGTATTTTAATTCCTTCCTGGAGAAGGTTTTTGGTCTCATGTTCAGAAAATTGTGCACAGCTTCGATGGTCTCTTTATCAGATCGATTATGATTCCCTCGCTTTTCACTTTTAACGTTTTAAAAAGATGAAAATCGTTTGGAGCCAGGTCCGAACTTTAATGGAGGGTGGTCCAACAGCTGAAAACCAAGATTTAGAAGGCACAGGACTGTGTTTTGGCCGTATGGGGTCGAGCGGTATCCTGAAGCACGTCTTTGGAAATTTTGCCAAGTCTTTGGGATTTGATTTTTGGCTTCAATAAACCCAGTACCTCACAGTAGATGTCATTATTTATTGTTTGACCTTTGGGTTTGAAGTCAAGCAAAATTGTACTTCCACATCCCAGAATATCGACATCATTACCTTTCCTGGAGACATCTGAGTTTTGAACTCTTTTGCTGTGGGAGATGAAGGATGTTTCCACACCAAACTTTGTCGCTCTCTAGTTCAAAATGATGGATCCATGTTTCATCAACAGTTATTATTCGCTTAAGAAATGAATCTCCTTCTTTTCATAACTATCCAAATGCTTCTGGAAAATTTTCAAACAAGTGTCTTTGTATCCACAATTGACTTGCTGGTCAATTGACTTGGAACTCAGCTAGCATAGACTTTTCTAGAGTTTAGAGAATCGTGGATGATTGAATAAGCTGAGCCATAACTTACATTTAACTCACTTGCAATTTCATCAACTTTAATTTGTCGATTATTGAGAATCATTTCTTTAACAGCTTCAATATTATCATTAGTCTTTGAAATGCCAGGCCGTTGTTCATCAAACAGAGAAACCTTATCACTTTAAAGCGAGCAATCCATTCGTAGATCTTGTTTCCACTTAAACAACTCTCTTCATATTGCTGCTGCATTCGACGAATAATCTCTGCTGGTTTTACACCTTCTGAATAATTGAGGAAACATATCACTGCTCGCATTTCTTCCTTGGTGCAGTCGAGCAAAGGAGAACTCATTTCACACAATTACAAATAGCTAACAACGAAACAATACTTTCAATGAACATACGTTATGACTTATAGCAAAACAATCAGTGCTGCCATACATGTGATTCGGAGGGAAATCAAAACTTCCCTTTTTACTTATTGACTTTCCTTCGTATTACAGATTAAAATATTTATACGTTTTTTATTATTTACGCTTTATTTAAATAAAAAACTTTACTCCCATCAAATATTTATCCACTTTATAATATCCTGGATAATGTTCCCAATAGACCAACTTCCATACATACAACATTTCCAATTTGTTTTTCCTCATGAATTGACTTCACTAAACTCTAATACTAATTGAAACTATAATTAATTGCAATTTATCTACACGTGTGCGCGATTAAGTTATAAAAACATTAGACTCACTTCCTGTAATAAATCATTGAATTGGTTTTAATTTGTTGTACACTCGACTATATTATGATTTTTAAACAAGGAAAAGTATTATAATTCCATAGGTAATATTCGGAAAATTACACGGTGACCTGTTTCCAGTCCATTGTATTAAAAATCCTTACACTATGCACAAAAATTGTACGTATGTGTAGGAAAATTATACTGAAGTGTGTAAAACATAATTAATATTATATACGTGTTGGTTTCAAAAGGAAAAGAGAATAATTTTAGGTTGAGAGAGACATCAAATAAAGTAAGAAATTCATTAGAAGTTGATACTTTTTTAATGTTCGCTGGTAGCGAAGCTATTTAAGTCGTCACTGTGTAAGAGCAACAATAACTCTTTGGGTTTAAATCCCACACAGCACACGTGTTTTCTCTGTGCAATTTATTTTTCAACTTCCGTTTTTCCCTGATTTTCACATTTTATAACCCCAGGAAATTGAAAAAGTGATTTTCGAAGTGCCTTCCGTCCATTGTCATTGCGGTCTCAAATATTAGGATAGGAATGTAAAATTTGGTATATAGCTATAAAATTTGTGCTCATATAGAAATTTAAACCCTATTCAAATTTAGAAAAGAATTATCAAAATGACAATATTGCAGTTTTTATATCTACACTAATATTTCAAGTGAAAAATATACGACCTAGACTGGGAATCGAACCCAGGACCTTTGGCTTTACGCGCCAATGCTCTACCATCTGAGCTATCCTAGTCGCTTCCCAGCACAGGGCGTAGGCTTCTCACTTGACTTTACGTTTTTATATATCGTGTGTTATTCTATTTATAACACTACTTTAGTTACAAATTTGCACAATTCGATTCTGCATGTAATAGTGCCAACCTTACAACTATACGATTTCGAAAGTGTAATTTCAAACTCTGACCTTCAAAGAAAGTGTTATATTCGTATAGTTACGAGATTCGCCAGGGCCTAGCTAACCACTTGAGGCCCGTTAGAACCGAGACACTAACACAAGCGAAGCGAGTGGAGGCTTTGTAATCCACTAGGCGATGTCAAAATAGTAGTCATACACGCAACTACGAGGTTCAGAAAACATGTGTAACAACTGTTTTAAACAAATTTACCCTAATAACGTTCACCTTGATCTACCAATACAGTTTAAGAGATACATTTTTGGATATTTCATATAAAGGATCGGTTTCTGCTTTTAGTTCATTGTGTGATGGAGCTAGGTTAGTACATTGATGGCACCAATCAACTTATAATTATAAACAAACTTTAATTCCCGAAATTGTGGGGAAATGGAAATCAATATACTACATTTTAGAAATAGTTAATCAAAAATGTATTTTGGTTCTATAACCTAAATTTTAAATTATCGGAAAATATTCAGTTTGGCAGTATGACTAAAACTTTATCTAACTATTTCTACTTGTATAATCTGTAAAACATTGTATGTCTGTAAAGATATTATGTATGATGATGTAAAGCTAAACTTATTTGTAAAGCAATAAATTTAAAAAAACAAAGAAGGCAGAGAAAAGACAATAAACAAAAAACAGAAGATAAGTAATGTTTCTGATGTTTTAGCTCATTCTTGCAAGCTTAAGGGTAAAAAAGGAAGTTATAATTTTTGACAGCAAACTTGAAGCTCCGTGTTTGTACGTATAGTACAAGTTTCTATGACAAGTTGCTAATCTCTCATTATATACCGCACAGGTGGAATAATATAGAACAGATTCCATTTACAATTTATTAATTATATATGATGTAAAAATAAAAAAATAAAAATTTAAACACACTTTTCTAAAAAAAACTAAATAAATACAGATAAAAAAAAACACACTTAGTACAAAGTATTAATTAAAATTTAAATTACAAATAAAAATGTGGAGTTCCTATAATTCATAATTAAAATTTAAAATTCTAATCGCCCACACTTTAATTTGTAATTTAAATTTGAACTAATAATTTGTACTAAGTGTGTGTGTGTATTTTTTTCCCTTTTATATAGAAAACTGTGTTTCAAAAAATTAATTATATTTTTGTCTATTTTTTAGTTATAAACAATTTTTTTTAGAAAAGTGGGTTTAAAAATAATTATTTATTTTCTAATGTTTAGTTATAAACAAATTTTTTATCTTTCATTTCGTCGGGCAACTATGGTGGCTTTGTTCGGGCAAATGTCAACGTTGCAACTTAGCTGTGCAACATAGCTTCGTACAAATTTCACAGATTTTATCACACAATTTTTTGATCGCCTTTTCGAACGCTGTCAGACTAGCATTTCGCTCTTGCCGCTGTTGTCGATCACGTTCCAAGCGAACTTAAAATTCTTCAAGGGTTTCCACAGCACGGCATTGCGATTTGTGTTGACGATCAGATTGTAAACGCGCTTCACGTTCTTCTTGGTTCTAATTTGAAAGATGATAACCTACTGCGCATTTGTACTACCCACCTCATATACTGCGCATGTGTACTTCTCACTACCTGCTGCGTATGTACACTACACATACGTACCTACTGCGCATGCGTTTTCCCCACCATAAACATGTGTATATAACAATGAATTATTGAAATTGTCATCCGATATCAACATCTGTACAATGTTTCACAATTTTTTAACAAGAAGTGTCTCAAATAGAGCTTCCCAAATTTGATGATAGACAGATGTGAAAGCAAACTAAAGAAAAGCGTGTGTAAAAAATTACATAGGCCCCTAGAGTTTTAATATTTACTATTTTTTGTATGACGTTTATAAAGATGGTGTGAGAAAGTGCATATGAATGGGGTTGAAGCTAAGCTACATGATGAGTTTTTGAACATATAGAGTGTTCCGTAAGTAAGTTACAAAACTAAAGGAAATAATTCTGTCAGGATAATTTTTCCAAAAACGGTTTGTTTTCCACAAATAAGAAAAGATATTTCTTTGTAAATAGAAAAGACATTAAGCTCGGATTCAGTATACACATTTTGTATGTTACGGAAGACTTTATTTTGTATATTTTTAAATTACATTTTTGTAAACAGTTAGTTTTGTTTCGGGAATGAGTTAGTGGGAATGTTTGTGCAATGTTTTAGTTCCGTCTATTATATACTTATCAACTTATGTTTCTATCATATACGAAACGTAATCCGTCAACATCGATTCTTTATCGTTAGTATACCACACTATACAGAGTGTCCCGTAATTAAAGATAAAGAAAAATATTTCTAATAATTTTTTCCCGGTAGCTGAGTTTTCTAGATAATCCCATTTTTTTCACAAACAAAATTATAATCTGTAAAATTGCGCCGTAAATAAAGACTTTATTTTGTATATTTTAAAAATGGCGGCCGTTTAAAATATTAATATTGAGTATAATTGAGAAACCACAGTAGAGATATTTATTTCCTGTTCTGTTGATTAGGCATACCCTCCTTCAGAATCTTGTAGTTCCTGTTAGGTTGGCAAGCCTCTCATAGTAGTCCGGATATCGAATTCATACTAAACTCTTGGATTATCATTCTGGTGCTAAGAGAATATCAGTGTTATTTTACAGTGCAACAACTGTTCACTTTACCCCAGCTTTTAAATTTTACCTAATTGTTTCTGAGATGATGAATCCACCTGGAAGCTTTAACCTTGGTACTACAACCATTGATCATGTCATGGATCGGTTTAATTAAGCCACAACACAAGACGAATGTCGTTTCTATAGTATTCAATGTTAAAATATAATTGCAATTACAAAATTTAAAAAACCCTCTGTGAAAATAAAAGGTTAAGAATCATAGTATAGTAACTCACCATTAGGAGGGGTTGTACAATGAAATCGTCTAGAAGTTTGTTTCTCTTCTTACTATGGGAATGAATTTGATGTGACTGTGAAGAAATCTAGACACTTGAAGAGAGAGATATGGCAACATCCTGTAAACATAAAATTAACAATAACATTAGCTGATCCCCTTTCTCTCTCTCTCTCTCTCTCTCTCTCTCTCTCTCTCTCTCTCTCTCTCTCTCTCTCTCTCTCTCTCTCTCTCTCTCTCTCTCTCTCTCTCTCTCTCTCTCTCTCTCTCTCTCTCTCTCTCTCTCTCTCTCTCTCTCTCTCTCTCTCTCTCTCTCTCTCTCTTCCTCTCTCTCCCTCCCCCTTTCTCGTTAAAGTCTTACTTAGAAGGATTATTTCCTGGGTTTTGATCACATTAATTTTGTTATATGAGTAAACGATTCTTAAATGACCATAGGAATGATCGTAAATTGTTCTTTTGAGTTCAATAATTATTGTGAAGATTGTGTTCATGTACATGTGTATTTTATAGTATAAATTTACGACCATCTGAATTATGTATAAACAAAAATTAAATATATTTTCTTTATTAAATATGAATAATTTTTTTTTTTTTTTACAGTACTATTTATTATATTAGTCTTGTATTTTGAAAATTTACTTCTTCTTATCAAAATCTTCCCTGTTTATGTATGGGTGTGAGAAAGTATTTGTATACATATATACATAGGCCTACATACATACGTATATTATAGTTGATCGTGACTGGACAAACGAGCGTGATGCATTTCGGATTTTTTCATGACGGCGCGTAACGGGACCTTCGAGCGTGATGCGTATAACAAAATGTATATTACTGTAACGTGACAAAAGAAGTTTTCACTTCAAATATGCTTATTTGTCCTAAGTATCAAACAGTTATTTATAACAAATCTTATAACGTATCAGCGTGGTCGCTGCCAAACACTGTGTAAAAGCATTAAAGGCATATCATTATGAATCAAACCGTGATGGTCTGATGTTACTCGGAATGTACTGAAAAGACTTCATTGTCCAGAATTGTGTGATGAATGATACGACGCAAGAATATGATTAATAGTTTTGTTTTGCTATTTCCTTCTGTTAGGCATTTAAAAAAGTAAAGAGAATGAAACAGAATAATTACGAATAATTTATTACATTTTTTCTTCTAAATTTTGTTTTATGTTTCGTTTTCTCTTTTAATTTAAATTTTTTTTTTTTTTTTTTTTAGTTCAAACCTATATATATTCAGTTTGTAAGTTTGTATCTCAATGTATTGTATTATTTTCACTGTAATTCATTTTTTATTTGTTTATACTTAATTGGAAGTGAAGTAGTTTATTTTTCTCTTGTAGTTCAAAAGGTAAACTTTTCGCTTATCGTCACCTTTAACAAAAAAGAAAAGTAAAAAATAGAGACAGCTAGCTCCCGAGTACTACAATAGTGTCATAGTCAGAAGAGAACAAAATTTGCTCAAGAGAGAAGTGATGAGAAAGATGGAAGAGAGGGATCTAACCCAAGACTAAATGAAGAAAGGTGTAGATCCAACTTACTACAATAGCGTCAGGGTCGGAAGAGAACAAAATTTGCTCAAGAGACAAGTGATGAGAAAGATGGAAGAGAGGGATCTAACCCAAGACTAAATGAAGAAAGGTGTAGATCCAACTTACTACAATAGCGTCAGGGTCAGAAGAGAACAAAATTTGTTCAAGAGACAAGTGATGAGAAAGATGGAAGAGAGGGATCTAACCCAAGACTAAATGAAGAAAGGTGTAGATCCAACTTACTACAATAGCGTCAGGGTCGGAAGAGAACAAAATTTGCTCAAGAGACAAGTGATGAGAAAGATGGAAGAGAGGGATCTAACCCAAGACTAAATGAAGAAAGGTGTAGATCCAACTTACTACAATAGCGTCAGGGTCAGAAGAGAACAAAATTTGTTCAAGAGACAAGTGATGAGAAAGATGGAAGAGAGGGATCTAACCCAAGACTAAATGAAGAAAGGTGTAGATCCAATTTACTACAATAGCGTCAGGGTCGGAAGAGAACAAAATTTGCTCAAGAGACAAGTGATGGTAAAGATGGAAGAGAGGGATCTAACCCAAGACTAAAAGAAGAAAGGTGTAGATCCAACTTACTGCAATAGTGTCAGAGTCGGAAGAGAACAAAATTTGCTCAAGAGAGAAGTGATGAGAAAGATGGAAGAGAGGGATCTAACCCAAGACTAAATGAAGAAAGTTGTAGATCCAACTAGGATATTTCGGGATTGCCACTGCCGTACTCCTGAGGTGACCTGATGCTTCTACATTCACCGTAAAATTAAGACCTCTAATTATCTATAACAAATTTAAAATCCTAAACAAGGAACATGAAGAGTTTACCAACAATGTGTTTAGAAAACGTTTTACTGTCCCCTAACATCACCCGCGTGATTGACCTTCCGTCCTTCAACTCTACATTCCACAAAAGATCAATTACAAATTATAGTTCACAAAGGTTATCCGTGACCTTGCAACCTCAGAGGGGAAGACAGAAAGAGGGTGGTTAGACAAGAGACGAATGAAATTGTGGAAAACAATCTAGAATACCATAATATTTTGCGTTATTTTTCCTTCTTTATTACCACCTAATTTCCGTCAATTTCATTCAGTGAAAACCTATTTCATTCCGAACTTAAAACATTTACGACGGATGTATTTTACAACTTTTCGATATGTTCTAGAAGTCGTAGCGGGTTTTATTTCAATATGTCGCTGAAATTTAAGTCTTTTTACTACAATTTTACGATGTGTCGGTCATTATTTAGTTGCCAAATTGTATCGTAAATATTTTATTTGTTATTTACTTAGATTTATCGTTCTCGTAAACCTATTTGGGCTGTGGTGTTTACAAATTAAGTAATCCAACTTAATATACCAATCAAAACATCATCATTCTAGGATTCATCGTCGATAGATAAAAGAAGAGATTTAGTACCGTAGTGTAAGGAGAGAGCTACCTACAAGAAGAATTTTAACTTTTATTATTTCACCCTGTGGATGGTGTTTTGTTCAACTGTATAGTAGTTTTATTATTATACATTTTTCGGACATTTGCCATCATTTGTGTGTTAAAAATCAAAACACGACGTTTCGGGAATAAGAATCAATTCCCGTTATCAAGTGACTAAAAACTAAAGAAACATGAAACTAGAAACTAAGCCTATGTAAGAAGTAAAATTAAATAAGAATACCACCAACCTTAATATCTAAATATGCATCTCAGAGCTAAAACTTAATTTTTCTTCTTACATAGGCTTAGTTTCTAGTTTCATGTTTCTTTAGTTTTTAGTCACTTGATAACGGGAATTGATTCTTATTCCCGAAACGTCGTGTTTTGATTTTTAACACACAAATGATGGCAAATATCCGAAAAATGTGTAATAATAAAATTGAACTTCCATCATTAACAAATAACTTCAAACAGAGAATGTATAGCAGTTGTGGTAATTCTTAATTTATAAATATTATTACGACACATAGATGCTAGGCAGCAGTTACATTGGGTTTAGAAAGATTATTTGTTGAATTTATTAAAACAATCAAGAAGCAGTGTCGGGTCACAGAACCATCAGTGTAAAAATAATATTTCTTTTACGAAACGTTAACCTAGCCCTGGACAAATTTGACTATTATTCCAGCTACTAGTGCTGTTACTGGATTTATTATTATTAGTGTAATTTTTGTTAAGAATAGTTGTATGTCCCAAGACAATACACAGAGGCAGCCTATTATTGTGAAATATATAAGAAAGTGTTGCAACAGCTGACTCTACATAGACACAAACTCACCATGACCTATAGAGGGGGTCAGTCATAATTGAACTGAGACATCCGGAAGCTCTGATCGTCGGTTGACCAAGAGCATAGGTCAGTCATTATTGAAGAGACCAATAATGACAGCTGGAGGAAATATAAATATTTCAAAAAATCAAAAATATTCCACTTAAAACACACGGAGATAAAATGAAATCATTAATACCTAAATGTGTTACCATCGTGATAGTTATAACAACGTCCAGAGTAATATTAATTACCATTTGATTTTCAGCTTATATTAATTTCAAGGATAAAATAAAGCAATACAGCTTAAAGTTTCAAAAAATCTTATTAATATAAATGAGCTACAATTGTTTCGCCTTGCGGCATCATCGGGCAACATTGCTTTATTTAATCCTTGAATATGCAGTTTCAACAAGAAATATCTGCTATTAGGCTACATATAAAATTTATATTAATTTGTTCGCTTATTTTGTGGTTATGTTTACATCACTTCTCAAAACGAATAAAATCATTTTATCAGTATTGTACAAACCTTACCCGCAGGGCCTCTATGCAATGAGTACGAGCTTTACAATCCTGAAGGACCCTAGCTAGATACACCTTTGATTGATGTAATCTTAGGCAAAACCCCTCTCTTTCATCTTTCTCATCATATCTCTCTTATCCAACTTTTGTTCTCTTCTCTGAAGCTATTATAATATTCGAGATATTTATTTTATTTCCTTTTCTTCCTTTTTCATAACATAAAAGCTTTTCGTTTTAACCAATGGCGGAAAATTCACAAACATGTAATCAATTTCAGAAACAATATAGATAAAAACGTTTTTTTAAATACGTAGTTGCATAAAGTTGAATTCGTTTCAAAGTGTGTTACAAAGTCAAATATCAAAATTAATATTTAAAAGTAAGGTAAATAATAGGCTTTGTAGTATTATTTATTATGTATAAACATTTAAGCTCATGTTACATGAAGGGCATATGACCTGTGTAGCTTAGCTGGGCTTTTAACTTAATAATTCCTTTAAAGGTTTGTTCCGTTGCTTAGTCCCTAAATACGTTTATAACTGTGCCGAACTTTGTTACAGATTTAAGCTTATCTGTACAGGAATAAAATTTAAATATATAAATCTCTCTGTTAAAAAAACCACCAACATTGAATATTTTTCACCACCTCGGTACTTACTCCACATTATACAAGCTAAATTTTGAATTTAATAATTACGTTATAAGTCTGAACTCACTTCTAGGTAACTAAATTTGTTGTGAACTAAAAGAAATTTGTTGCAGAGTAACTTTTATTTTTATATAAATACAGGTTGATCAGCTGAGGAGAGGCCCGGTCTAATAATGTAATAAAATTACGTTACACCTCTATGTACAATGATTCAAATCATTCCAGCTATTGTTGTACATATTTCCTGTTAGGGTAGCCTCCATCATCTGATTTTAATTGATTACTTAAGCTTCTTTGTAATTGTTGTTATTCAATTTCAGAAGAATATTTTTGCGCAGTTTTGGCCTTCTTAATATGTACATTTCAAATTGCGTACTATCTTACAAGAGCGGGTGTTAATTATCGAAAACTTTAAAAAATATGGTTCTTACAAACAGTGCAGAGAAGTATTTCTTGCAAAATTTGATAAAGAAGCTCCAGTGAAAAGTGTTATTCAGGAACTTATTAAGACGTTTCTATAAACTGGCGGCTCAGTAACAATAAGCGGATAAAATAAATTATAGAAACAGTAATACCAACTGTTATAATATAATATTCAAATATTTCACTATCTCAATAGTTAATTATGTAGATCCAGCTAGGCCACATCGGGATTGCCACGCCAGTACTCTGTATATTGCGCCCTTGAGGGCGTTTATTTTATATTTTGTGATGTGTAGGTTAATTTCAATTTTTTTTAAAATTTCGTTAACGTCATCCGACAACCATGGCAATTTCTGATTATTGTTCTGCAATTCTGAAACGCATAAAAGGATGAAATAAATACAAATGAAATTACATGACGGGAAGTAAGGACGTTTAAGTTTTAGTAGACTACTTATAGTAAAATCAATTTTACACTCAAAACTACATACGAATTTGAACTAGGTAAAATAAAACGCAATTTAAAAAAATTAAAAACTCTGTGGTTAACAATTTTGAAATTTAAAAACTTTCCTATTGTTATTGAAGAAACAGATTTGGTCTTCAACACATTTTGAAGCTACACTAAATTATCTAGAATGGCTTTAAAAGAGCTACAAGTAACATATAACTTTTTTATTATCTGTCATATAAACAAAATCAATAACATTCTCCATTTAACCCGATATAAAAATTGAAACAAATTGGAGTAAATTAAGATCGCTAACGTGTAACAGATATACTCATCCAATGTCTAAGGGACAATATATATTGAGCCCAAAATATATCAAAGATTTCTTATGTGGCCATCAGTAGGCTACATTGGCTCACTTGTATGGAGAAGATTGCAACTGTTGCTATAATCCTGAGTGGGGCTGTCCTTGTTTAATAGTTTCTCCTACCCTAATTAGCTCACCTGTAGAAAGTACGGGAGTGGAAATCCTATAGAACTATAGCTGTATTTATATTTTTCATGCTGTTTTGGTTCAGATCCTTTTCTTTCATCTTTCCTGTCATGGTTTTCTTGACCAACTCTTGTTCATTCTTGACCCTGATGCTATTAGAGTATTCGAGAGAGAGAGAGAGAGAGAGAGAGGAGAGAGAGAGAGAGAGAGAGAGAGAGAGAGAGAGAGAGAGAGAGAGAGAGAGAGAGGGAGAATTGAATTGAATTGATTTACCTTTATTTAGGGGCGAGGTTAGGACTGTATAGTCCTCTCTACCACCTAACCCCATACAACATAACAACACAGAGAGAGAGAGAGAGAGAGAGAGAGAGAGAGAGAGAGAGAGAGAGAGAGAGAGAGAGAGAGAGAAGAGAGAGAGAGAGAGAGAGAGAGAGAGAGAGAGAGAGAGAGAGAGAGAGAGAGAGAGAGAGAGAGAGAGAGAGAGAGAGAGAGAGAGAGAGAGAGAGAGAGAGAGAGAGAGAGAGAGAGAGAGAGAGAGAGAAAGAGAGAGGGTCTTTATTTTATGTTCATTCCTTTCATTTTTTGCTGACCGAGACTTTTTATCATTTAAACAACAAGAAAAAATAAGTTTTCCTTATTCACATCTCTCTTAGGTAAGATTTCTATTTTTTCTCACTATCATAGCCCTTTAATCCTTTTCCAAAACTTGAAACCAACTGTTTCGGTGTGTCCTAATTTCTCATCTTATCTTCATTATCATTTCTTCAATTCTTTGTAACAATTCACAATCTCCGAATTTTCACATTATTTCTCCTGCAACACCCAATATTTCCCTTTCTCAAATCCCTAAATTTTTACATATTTTATTTTCCAGACCTAGGTCAGAACTCCATAGATTACTATTGATATCATTATAGATTCATATATTGTTAATTTTCGTCTATACGCTAACGTTAATCTTAAGATTTTATGAATTAAAATTAACAACTTAAAATCACAAAAATATATTCACACAATTAACAGATAAATTTCAGAGTCAAAACGCGAAATAATAAGTTAATACATTAAAAGAAGATGTATGGAAAGACAAGAAGCAGAGATTAGTGGGAGATTGATGACTGCAAGATTCCGGTTGACATCCACGTATGCAATTACATTTAAAATCTTTGTCTGCATTAATCAATCTATGGCAACTGCTACGATCACTGTTTCTTGTTCACAGTAAAGTCTTAAAGTTTAAATTAAAATTCACTGTGACTAATTATGTCACAGTTCTAATTGATATCACAGTTAAAGGAACTAATGAATACCCTTAAGGGTATTGAGTTAGTATACTACTAACTAATACCCTAATAGTAGGGTATTGAGTATACCCTACTAGTATTGAGTTTCTAGTAGGCGAGTAACCACAAGATGATCCTCACACTTTACAAGGCATTTCCTCCGTTTCTTCCAAGAATCGACATGGATCCCTCTCCTTTACATTATCAATCCAATCCACTTCTTCTAACAAAGTTTTGGCATATCACACCTCCTGTGAAACGAATTCAATAACACTATTCTGTAATACTCTTTAAATAAGCAAAGCCATTTCAGCTGTTTTATTACAGCCAAGTCAGTTATGTTGTCATGTGTTTTTCATATTGTAGAACCGTATCACTCCAACAGTTCTACTCCATTGTCCAGAGTTTTACCCTTTGCCTTACCTACAGTTAAAGTTTCAGCTCCTTATGTAAAACTGCCATCAACAACAGTATATTCAATACATAATTCTGTAAAATCATATTTTGTAAGTTAAATTTTGAATTTACGTCAATTTACTGAAAAATTAGAAATAAAATGTAATTATTATCGTGTTTTCAGGGTTCGGCCGCGTCAATATTGTCTGCACGTTGACATTTGTTAAGCCTTGAGAATGGACATCTGTAAAATGCCCGAAACGTCGGCTGTACTCAACGTGCAGACAATACTGACGTCGTCGAATCCCGAAGAACAAGATCATAATGATGTTTGTGATCGTGGAAGTCTATCGTTCAAAATTAATAAAAGGTAACTTTAATTTTAATATGTTAATTACTAATTTACTATAAAGAAACTTCTTTTTCTCATTGGATATCAAGTTTCAAAAAGCTCTCTACATTTTTTGCTTTTGCAGTCTATTCTTTGTAAGTTTATTCAAAGTCCATCGCCTAAAACAATTTTAAAAACCTCTTAGTCACCATCCAAAAATTTTAAAAAGACTCCCAAACATCGAATCCTCTAATATCGTTCAGAGGAGAACAAGAGTTGATCAAAAGAGACCAGAAAAAAAATTTGAACGAGAGGAATGTAATTCGTCTCCTCAAGAGGTTAGGTTAGGTTAGGGTGTAACCCAATGATTAGATCCAACTACGTCCCTTGAGGTTAGGTTAGGTCAGGCCAGGTAAGGTCAGGTCAGGTTAGGTCAGGTCAGGTTAGGTTAGGGTGTAACTCAATGAATAGATCCAGCTACATCCCCTGAGGTTACAACATCCAAAATTATGAATATCCAAGTGGATGACGAGTTTATATGCAAAGAACATTCATTGAAAGGTAGGTTGTTACAAGACCTAACTAATACCACATAGCATAACTAAAGTAAAGATCGCTTTGGTATAGAGTTAATAATAATTTTATTGAGAGATGATTCACAGATAAAAAGACGAAATGCTCTCCTAATACAAAATACAACGGAAACTACTTACACAACTATTCACACAAAAATCATGATTTACTCTCCCCCGTTTATACAACAATGTTTCATACAAACAGAGACTCAATGATCTCCTGGTACTGATAGAATGGAAACTACTTACACAACTATTCACACAAAAATCATGATTTACTCTCCCCCGTTTATACAACAATGTTTCATACAAACAGAGACTCAATGATCTCCTGGTACTGATAGAATGGAAACTACTTACACAACTATTCACACAAAAATCATGATTTACTCTCCCCCGTTTATACAATGATGTTTCATACAAACAGAGACTCAATGATCTCCTGGTACTGATAGAATGGAAACTACTTACACAACTATTCACACAAAAATCATGATTTACTCTCCCCCGTTTATACAATGATATTTCATACAAACAGAGACTCAATGATCTCCTGGTACTGATAGAATGGAAACTACTTACACAACTATTCACACAAAAATCATGATTTACTCTCCCCCGTTTATACAATGATGTTTCATACAAACAGAGACTCAATGATCTCCTGGTACTGATAGAATGGAAACTACTTACACAACTATTCACACAAAAATCATGATTTACTCTCCCCCGTTTATACAACAATGTTTCATACAAACAGAGACTCAATGATCTCCTGGTACTGATAGAATGGAAACTACTTACACAACTATTCACACAAAAATCATGATTTACTCTCCCCCGTTTATACAACAATGTTTCATACAAACAGAGACTCAATGATCTCCTGGTACTGATAGAATGGAAACTACTTACACAACTATTCACACAAAAATCATGATTTACTCTCCCCCGTTTATACAATGATGTTTCATACAAACAGAGACTCAATGATCTCCTGGTACTGATAGAATGGAAACTACTTACACAACTATTCACACAAAAATCATGATTTACTCTCCCCCGTTTATACAATGATGTTTCATACAAACAGAGACTCAATGATCTCCTGGTACTGATAGAATGGAAACTACTTACACAACTATTCACACAAAAATCATGATTTACTCTCCCCCGTTTATACAATGATGTTTCATACAAACAGAGACTCAATGATCTCCTGGTACTGATAAAATGGAAACTACTTACACAACTATTCACACAAAAATCATGATTTACTCTCCCCCGTTTATACAATGATGTTTCATACAAACAGAGACTCAATGATCTCCTGGTACTGATAGAATGGAAACTACTTACACAACTATTCACACAAAAATCATGATTTACTCTCCCCCGTTTATACAATGATGTTTCATACAAACAGAGACTCAATGATCTCCTGGTACTGATAAAATGGAAACTACTTACACAACTATTCACACAAAAATCATGATTTACTCTCCCCCGTTTATACAATGATGTTTCATACAAACAGAGACTCAATGATCTCCTGGTACTGATAAAATGAAAACTACTTACACAACTATTCACACAAAAATCATGATTTACTCTCCGCTGTTTATACAATGTTGTTTCATAAAAACAAAGACTTAATGCTCTCCTGATACAGACTAGAATACAATGGAAATTACCACCATAACTATTCAACAGAATAGAATACAATGGAAATTACTACCATAACTATTCAACAGAATAGAATACAATGGAAATTACCACCATAACTATTCAACAGAATAGAACACAATGGAAATTAGCACCATAACTATTCAACAGAATAGAATACAATGGAAATTACCACCATAACTATTCACAAAACAATCGAGAATTTACTCTCCCCTGTTTAACGCTAAAACTTTGCAACAAGACTAGCATAACTATCACAACATTAAAAATGTACACCACAGTTTAAAATGTATAAATATAAATCAAACAGAAAACACATTAAATGTGATAAATATTACAAAACCACAAAATACACATGTTATAACTTTCATTCTCTAACTAATAGATCGATAAATCCTTGTCGTGAATTGTACATTAAAGTGAACAAACATACCTTCCCTGAGGGTAACAAGTAAAACCAGGTTACATTTCCCTTGCTTGAGGCTATTATTGGCTGTTTGTAATGGAACCAAATAAATCCAACACAAATTTATACCTTGATAAAATTTAAAACATGATACATGTTTATTTCTTCTACATTTACGCATGACTTCATAAATAATTACATCTTATTTTTTGTTTTATATTAAACATTAGTTTAATATACCCGTCGTTTAATTTGTTATTAGTTTAAAAAAGTAGAATATAAATAGCAAATAAAATAATAATATTTTTGAAATAAGGTAGAGTTTTAATGAAATGATTGAAGCTATTATGATAAATTGGGATTAACAAAGAGTAATACACATTTAACAAATATACTTTTAACTAATCTTATTCGTTAAAAGCGACATGCCTCCAAGTCATCATCGCCTTATAAAAAAAAAGGAAGAAAAGAACGGAATACCCCGAGTTCTCCTACACACTAATAACTTCACGTTTTGAAAAGTACACAAGAGTGGCGTGATAGGAATGATGAAAGAGCGTAATTTGACTCAACACTACTTTTTAAGGTGAAGAGCCCTATGGTCCTTACTGACTATAGTGTGGAGGTAAGTACTATATATTAATAATAAGTATATATTTGATAAAGAAACAGATCCTTCCCTTTAAAACAAATTAATACAAAGGACTTCAGGTTTTTGACATGTGTTGATTGATTAATATATAGAGTACTATAAAGAAGTCTTATGTTTACGACCAGGAAACATTTCATAGTCTTAATTTAAATTGAGATCTTTATGAGAGATTTACACAATTTGCGAGATGAATGCAAGAACCAAAGCGCAATATAATAAGTTAATATATCTTAAAAGGTGTAAGGGAAGACAAGGAGGACAGATTAGTGGATGACTGATGAATACAAAATTCCATTCGTCACCTCTCTATGCAATTACATTTACCGGTCTGTGTGCATTCATCAATCTATTCCAACTGCCATGATCACTGTTACGGTTCACTGTAAAATCTTAACAGTAAAGTTAAAGTTTACTGCGATTATATTAAATGTTGAGCTTGACTTATGAGAAAAATTATACAGTATAACAAACACACAAAACACAATTCTCACAAAAAAATACGCCTAAGTATCAGACGCGTTTCAACGACAAGGTCGTCCTCTTCAGTGATACACGAGCTACGCCAATCAAACTATAACTGAGTTCAGTTACAGCTAGAGTACCTCGAGGTTGACACGCCAGGACTCATTAGTGAGTCACTGAGAGAAATGTTACACTCAGTTTAAAGGTACTCCCAAATTTCCGCGATATGCGATACAGATAAACGGCGGGTATATTATTACATTGGACGTAAATGGGAGCGTCCACACTCGCGCGGTATACAGCTTCCGGTGCGGTTATTTTACCATCGTACCGCAGAAATCCTCCATGCGTCATAAATTGAGCACGGTATTCTGGCGATACACATTCTGATAAGGGTGGTACGAAAGCTGAAAAAAAAGTCCGTAATATTGTATTGCAGTTAATTAAAAAATGTTCTAAACAATAGTTTATTTATATAAAATATGTTAAAGTAATCCAATTCAAATTTATGTATTTCTTTAAAATGATGCATACATAGTTTCTACCGAAATCAGTAGTTAAACACATAAAATAATTTAATTTGCTGTTACTAATAGCACATAGAAACAATTACATTTACTGTGATGTTATGTTTTAGTATAACAGTTTATAAAATTACCATGTTTAGTGTATTTTGTGTATAGGAAATTAATCACTTAAATAAAAATATGTATACAATAAGAGTTTTTAGTAACATACTTGCAACACATAACTAGTAGGTTATCAAGCAAAACTAACAACTATTTGCAAGTCTTGGGTATATTTTGTTGCGAAAACATAGTCGACAAACCATTCTCCCACTTACAGTGACAATCGAGTTGTTCTTTTCGGTATACGACGAATAACCTGTTCAAAGCCACTTGTATTACCCTAATGGTCATCGAGAAACAGAAAAAATTTGTTTAGAGTTTTTGCCACGGAGGAAGTTGTGTAACACACATCTTGCTATCAAAACAGTCTTCAGTGACTGATATTTCCACTATCCTTTGATATAATATCCATCTTTGAATCAGGATTCCAAAAACGTTTTCACCTCTCTAGCTCTCCAACCTGTAGATGTATCTCCTTAGGCGTCTAATTTGTCTAGCCTGCCTTTTAAAGGGATAAGTTTCATAAGAAAAGGTGAAAGATAAAAATGCTTCATGACCAACCAAACAATGCGGCGTTGACAGGTTATGGCAAAGCGAAGGCCCATTACAAACTTCTACAAAATTATTCGCTTGTCACCGTTTTGTACTCTAAAACTACAGTGGAGAAAAGTACTATGTAAAATTTATTTCTGTAACAGAAGTACTGTATGTCCGACACTTCACAGTAACATGAAAACGTCAACACTCTCCACCCAGTCTAGAACCTGCCTTCTTGCGTACCAGTACCGCTTACCGCGCCTGTGTGGACCCTCTACCCTTCCACCACATATACTGGTGTGTGAGAAGGATATACCCGTACCGCGTTTTAGCAGTCCTTATCAGTTCTCAACATAATTGTTTCAAATCTTTATAGACACGTTCTTATTGCTAATGCACTATATCTTCTAAATGTTCTGAACGGCAGACTATCAGAACCATGATTATACCAACATATCCGGAGAAAACACAAGCTAAGTGTAAAAAGAACTCGACGACTGTGAATAATAAACACTTTCTTGAACAGATTTGATGAAGCATAAGATGGATTTCTTAATTGACCAGGATTTAGGATCGGTAAATTATGGTAACCGTTATAACAGGAAATTAAACCTCGATCTGTTTTGTGTATAATTTTTAACAAATCTGGTTGAAAACATTTGTGATATTAAGTACGATAACTACAAGATATGAATTTATCCAGTCTGATAAAATATAACAAAATAACAGGTGCATGTAGTGTTAAAATGGGTAAAAGCATCTGCAATAGGAGAAAGTTAGAAAGTTGTCCAGACAACATACTACCAGAAAATAATGCATTTCAACCATAGAATAGTTTAAAATGAAACATTTTCACAACTATTTCCAAAACGGTTGAGAATCCAAACACGTTATAGAGTTTAACGCTAGCAAAACAGTCCAAACATCTACGGATCAACTGTAGTACCAACTATCGACCCATGAAAGCGCCACAGTTCAAAAGTTTCAGTCATTACTAGATAGAAAAGTCGTGTTACATGAATATCAAAGCACAAAATGTCCCTGAAGAAAAACGAGTAAAACAAGGTTACATTTCTCTTGCTTGTGGCTAATGTTTAATGGTTTGTAGAATGAACTGAATAAATCTAACACAGTTTTTTTTTTTCTTTGATAAAATTAAAACATTAAGATGTTGGTATTTACGTTTGACTTCACAAACAATTATTTTTTTTTCATTTGTGTTTCATATTAAAACGCTAGCTTTTGCTCAAGTCAATTGTGCGGAAAACACACTTTTAAATGTATTATTCTAGTAGTGTTAATTAAAAACAAATATAAAACAATTCTATAATTAATGTAAATAGTAATGAAATAATTAAAATGATTAATGTTAAGGATACAATAACTTAAACGTAATAAAACTAAAATAGAGATCATTGGAACTTGTAACGTTTAAAAGTACACTTATAGGTGGAATTAAATCCTGGCATAAATCTTATATGTTTATAAGAGTGGGCATTACATTGTCTTGACTGATGGCGTTACTATAAGTAAGATTTACACAAATTGCGAGATGATTGAAAGAAAAAAAGCGCAATAATAAGTTAATATATTTCAAAAGAAGTTGTACAGAAAGACTAGAACGGTAGATTAGTGGATGATTGATAAATATAAGATTCAAGTAACACCCACTTGTGTAATTTTACTGCTCTCTATTCATTCATCAATCTATGACATCATCTACGATCACTGTTTATTGTTCACTGTAAAGTCTTAACACTTAACGGTTACTGTGATTAATTACGTACATCACTGCACTAATTGTTATCAGTGAGATTAATGAACTTGTTAAACTGGGCAACACGCTAAAGACAAAATAGTAGTTCTGTTGTTTTGTAAATATGCACGTTCAGAGCGTTTCTAAAGGAAAAGAAATTAATTTCTGAGACAAATAGAACACGTTTCATGCTATCTCTTCTGAGAATCGTTTGTTTTACGTCCTAATGTGTGTTTCAGAAAATCCTATATAACTTAGGAATACCGGTCAATTGCGGACACGGACTATTGCGGACACATCATTAAAGCGGTCAATTGCGGACACTAGGGATTACTGCTACCTGACAAGGGTTTGACAGGTCTCTGCAAATATTTCAATACTGGAAAGTTGCGGACACTATCTTCTGGAAAAATAAAGAAGTAATGGGACTAATACAACAACAGCTTTGACTGACGGACTGGCGAAATGGCTCAGCCCTTTATATAGGGTCTACGGGCCTGGCTTGTTGCACTGTGTGAATAATCTTAAAATATTTGGCAGTTTCCTGTGACTCATAGTGGGGAGAAAGCGAGCCTACCTCGGCTCGTTTCCCGCTTACCAGCTCCTTCGCGCGGGAATAATAACGTTTAACAAATGTAATCTCTATTACATTATACTCTTTAGAAACCATGTGTTTCGTTCTTACAATCAATAGATAGTCAATACGCTGCTTTGAACGGGAATTCTGTTTGTACCTGTAAAACCCTTGTCAGGTAGCAGTAGTCCCTGTTGTCCGCAATTTCCCGCTTTAATGATGTGTCCGCAATTGACCGGACACCATAACTTAGTATTTATTTGAGATAACTGTTTTGTATATATTTTATACTGTAACAGAATTACACTCTGTTAATATCCTTCAAGATGGCAGGATGTTTCAAACATTGTTGCTGCTCTACTCTAAGAATGAGTTGCTCAGCATACTTTTATGTATAGGTTCTAAACAGACTTTGAAAGTCTCGTTATATATTACCAGAACCATGATTACATAATATTCCAAGAACTTTTTTTAAAGGATAAACCTTTCGTAAGTCCTTATTTTAGCTTAGTAAAATAAGGAGAGGGGGAGGGGAAACATAAACCCCTCTAGCGCTCGATACTCTAATAGTGTCAGGGTCGCAGAATAACAAGAGTTGGTCAAGAGAGACCTGATAGAAAAGATGAGAGAAACCCAAGACTAGATGAAAAAAGAAGGTAGAACAAGTTAGATTCAATGGGATCGCCAAGACCTCACTATAGTGAATTTCTGACGGTTTCCAAGAAAAAAAACGCAATGTAAGTGTGAAAAGATAGATATGTGTTTCAATATTTCCCTTTAATGGATCTGTTAATGAAACGATAGAATATAGAGTTCTAAGAAAATAAAGGAAACTGTTTATAAATTATTCTAGCCATGGTAACAAGGGTATGCACTTTAAATGTAGTGATTATAGTTCAACCTTTATGTCAACTGTTGTGCTTCCTGTCTAACAGAATAAAACTTGAAAATCTAAGGTGACCACTTTGGAAGTTAACGAGTTACAAGATGTAAATGTCTTTGGTCTGATAAAGTGTTGGAAAGAACAGTACAATAATTGATCTTCCAACGGATGAGAAACTGTTCACTGGATAGAATGGTGGGTAAATGCTATGATGCTTCATTACGAAAGTTTTCCTTTCAATACTATTCTTACAACCTTTTTCAAAATTATACAGATTCAATCTTCTCGTTTTAATCTTTGAGAAAATTCGTCGAACCCTCCACAAGCTTGCTACTGTTTCAGAACCAACTAAACTACACATAAAACAACACATGTTGTAACTACAGATAATTAATTAACAGATGAATGGTGCATTCAAATGAATAAAGAAAACTACCCTCAAAACAGGTTACATTTACCTTGCTCGAGGCTAATATTGTTCATTTGTAAATGAACCGAATAAACCCAACACAGTTTATACTCTGATACAATTAAAACATAACAAGTTTTTAGTTTGTTCTGTAGTTACGTTTGACTTCATAAACAATTAAATCTTATTGTGTTTTAAATAAACACCGGCTTTTTTCGCTATTTCATCCGCGTCAAGCACAATTTAATTATATAGAAAAAGCGCTTTAAAAATATAAAGAGATGTTATTTGTATAAGTGTTAACTAAACAAGTAGAGAGCAATTCGATGGAAATGTTAAAAATAACATGTAATTCAAAAATATTGAAACTTTTTTAAATAAATATTATGGTAAATTTTCATTGTTTCATATAATTTTCTATTTCAATAATTAAACAATAAATATACGTTTGGCAATAAAACAGACAATATTTCTTCTTTGTTTAGCAGTACTAGTGGTCTTGGCATACACAACCCTGCCTCAACTATGAACCTACAAACTACCATAGGTTTGAAACTCGTAGGCGGCCTTAAATCTCTTATTTTTAAGATCAGTGAACATTTCGTAACCCCAAGCGTTCGTGTTGCTAAAGAAAGAACACAGTAGGTCTAAGTGATTCACACAATTTGCGACATGAAAGCAAGAAATAAAGCGTAAACAGAATAATTAAACACATTTTGAAAGAAGATGTACGGATAAACAATAACGATAGATTTGTGGATGATTGATGAAAACAAGATTCCAGTCGACATCCCCTAACGAATTACATTTAAAGTCTATGTGTGTATTCATCAATCTGCGGGCACCCTTGTCTCGTCACTATTTCTTGTTCACTACAAAGTCTTAAAATGTAAATTAACATTCACTGTGATTAATCATGTCACAGTTCTAATTGATATCACAGTTAAAGGAACAGTGAATACGTTTAATGCTAAATCTCATAGTTGAGTTTCTTTTGCTCCTGGTATATTTACCTATGGCAAATAACTAAAAATAATAACGTTACTACTTTAAACAATAAATTTAAGGCATACAGACTGTATTAGGGGGAAATAATATAAACTGGGAGGTGACAGGGGACAGAAAAGAAACATAAGTGTCATGCTAACAAACATTGCTGAGAAATATTTCAAGGCCTGGTCTATCCACTTGTATGTGTTTATAGAATCTACTATGACTCGGGATACATTTCAAAAATAAATTCAAATTTTGCTTAGAGGTTGGTAGCCTAAACCTCTATTACATCGGTTTAGCTCTAGTAAGGTGATAGCTGTATCTCAACTTTAACATGAAATTATTACTACCAAGTTATGCAACTGAGAATCAACTTCTACAGTCTTTTTAATTGCATATATTTAATGTATTTAAAATATTAGTATTATATATGACTTTTTTTTTAATACTATGTTATCAAGAGATAACACGTAAGAATATAACATTATTTCCATGGCAGCAGTAACAAAAAGTTAAAGTAAAAATAAACTTTTCAAATTAAATTTTCTTTTCTTCGCCTTAAGCGAATGGTGAAATTGGATAATAAAATTTAATATTCATTGTTGTAAGACTTAAATCTATATATACTATATAATATTTACTACATGTCAATTGTAGACATTGTTTTACTATACCTTAATCTGATGAGACTTCAACAAAAATGCACATCTACATTCCAAATTAGTTTTCTAGGAAGTGCCGCATAGAAAAAAGAAGATCATAAATAGTAGAGATTGAATTAAATTATTATTTTTAAACAACTTTAATGTAATAGCAGATATTTCTTGTTGAAACTCCATATTCAAGGATAAAATAAAGCAAAAGCTTAAAGTTTCAAATATTTATTTAAAGTTGTATATACCTGTAAATTATCAGTAGCCCGTCGATGCCGCAAGGCGAAACAATTGTAGCTCATTTATACTAATAAATATTTGAAACTTTAAGCTTTTGCTTTATTTTATCCTTAAATTATTATTGTATAAACAAAAATTTATATGATTGACGTGTACAACAAAGATACGAAAGGAGTGTAAAATTAGGTCTTTTGTTTAAAATTAAATGAGTTTTTAAGTGAACATAAAGAACTGGCTTGATGATGCTGCCTGTGGCAGTAAAACATGTAGCCACGTATAATTAAGGTATAGTAAAACAAAGACTACAATTGACATAAAGTAAATATTGTATTATATAGTATAATTTTATTTAATTTAACTTAAATATTAATGGAAATTATTGCCAAAAAAGCAGCATATTTATTACTAAAACTTTATTTTATTGTAATAAGAACACGATGAAATTTTCGTCACTGTAGTTTAACTTAACTGTATTTAATTTAGAAATTCTGTAGCGTTTGGCTTGATCAATGTAGTCAGATTTTATTTTGTATTGCTAATTATATGTAGAAATGCAAATTTTGGCACAAGGATTGTGCAGATATTAATTACAAGGATTATAAGGATAAAGGAATGAACTGACTTTTCACCTTATTCACGACTAAAATAAAAACACTTGAAAGGATGACAGAATGATTCATCGTGAGTTGTCGTTAGCTTAATTATGACGAATTGATTCTTTTTGTTTCAAATGTAGGACATTCTGATCTGCTTATGTATAAATAGTAAAATTTACCTTCTACATGCATTCAGGTGGACCATTTTAACTTAACCATCCTTGATTTAAAAGAAATTTTTATTTTGGTATCTTCAGGTCTCTTTTGAGAGGATTAAAAAGGAGTTCAACTTTTCTTTTTTTTTAATTTGTTTCAATTTTTGAATATGGTGGACATCTTTATTTTTGTAAGTAAGAACCAATATTTTTATGAGACTAAATATAGAACACATTGAATTTAATGTTTTTAGTTTCAGGGTAATTTTTCAAAAACACAAGCGTTCAAGATGTACAGCTGATCAAAAATAATTAAAATGAGTTATATAGTAGATTTGTGAAAAATATCTTTATTTGTCTGCTGCTTTAAATAAACAAAAGATTGTATAACAATTCGAACAGTTTTTAATGTTAACAATATTTGAGTGACGTCATTAGACAAGGTTTAAAACGACTTCAACTACAAATCCGTAATAGTCCTGTTGTAATTAGTGTGTAAACAAAGTAGGTTAAATAATAACCTAGATTGTGCTCTTGTAATCTGTATGGATTTATGTAATGACACTGTTTTGTAAAGTTAGCATTTTAGGTTATAACAGCTGTAAACACAAATCAGCTGTTACGTGATTTACATTGTTGAGTGAACTATTTACGAGTTTTAACATAATCGCATCAGTACCAAAATCACGTACACCCTTTTGTGATCCATTTGTATTTACAGTCTCTGTTATCGATTATGTTATTTTATAAAAAATGTAATCAACCCGTAGGGCGCCTGCCCTCTCCAAACTGTAAAATATTCTAATTCGATTAATCGTTCTTCTGGATAGTTTTTGACTGCCCAGTTCTGGACAGGAAATGATGTGAATCCCTATGGAAAAGAGGACAGATAGGTAAACATCATCCGAAGCATCTCACTATTATAAAAAACGTTCTTCAGAAAACACGTGTTTTATCTTCACACTAAGCCTTAACTGATTTTATCTCAAATCTCATGTGATAGCCTACACACCCTACAGTAAAACAAACATGGTTTTGTGAATAGGGTAAATGTTTCGGAAATAATGCATAACAAACTATCAGACTGAAAACGTTCAGAACCATAAATAGTGATGTAGGTAAGAATTTTATAACTTTTCTTATTTCGTACCTGTAAGGTCAAAACATATTATTATTTTTTTTACAAATTAAATATAAGGAACATAAATAACCTTATTGTTTAGTGGGTGAAGAGATAGGAAGAGGGAGGGGGTTGATGAGACGTGATTTATTGGCCTCATCAATACAGAGAGAAGGACAGAAATGTAAATTTAAGTCTAGAGGGTTGTTGTCAAGGGTTGGTGGCATTAATGAAGTTAATAATAGATTACAATAAATGTGACACTACAAAATACGTTTTATGCACTCCCTACCAAACCACCTATTGAGGTGGGCCACACCGTTCGTCAAACTTTTGTTCAAATATTGGCTACAACTTTCTCAATTATTCAATGACCGGTCAAAATTGGTTCAAATATTGTAGCCGACTTTGGAGTAAATTGATCCAACTGAAATGACCAGTTGTTTCCATGAAAGAAGACAATAAAGTTGTTAGTGTTTTAGCAGCCATCAATACTTATTTGTATAAGAAGAAGAAGAAGAAGAAGAAGAAGAAGAAGAAGAAGAAGAAGAAGAAGAAGAAGAAGAAGAAGAAGAAGAGAAAAATAAAAATGTTTAATGGTTTCTCATAACCTTATCATATATACGGAATTTTTAGTTAGCTATGTAGAGGAAAACCATTAATTTAATACAAAATATCAGGATTATATAACATGTTATATAGTCCTGACATTATGTTCCATTTCAATAATAGCTTTAAATATCAATATCAAAACAAATCAATATATTTAAGGTCAGAAGTTTAGTTTCAAACGTATTGTGCATGCGTCGCAGTATCAGCAATAGTGAAGGGAACACTCAATATTTTCCAATCTCTTTGATTGGGTACCAACAGCACAAACAGAACATGGCGCGTTATAATCTTTTGACATTCAGTGTTGGACACACGACTCAATCAAACAACTAACTTGCAGCGTGTTATGTAATTGATTGCATAAACTTTTTTTTACAAAACCAACAGATGTGAAGAAAGTCTGTCGTGTCAATACCGGCTCAAAGTGCGTTGACAAAATTTCAGTGAGTAGCGCATGATGATAACGTAAGTCAATTTGTCAGTCAGTAGGTAAATGATGCTTTACGCGAAAAATGAGAAATCTGTAGTGTCATTTTTAAGTCGTCTTCATAATAATTATTAATTCACTACGAAATTCATAAAAAAAAAAAAAAAAAAAAAAAAACCCAATACACATAGCTCCACTATTTGTGGTTTTTCTTAAGATAAAATGTTTAAGATGTATCCTTATCTTTACCGTGGACGAACTTATCTTTTCAAAATACGAGGGATAATATCGTCATATTTGTAAAACAAAGGATGGCATGCACTCGAAAATTAATTTATAACGTGGGTCTATTGTTGTGTTGAATTGATTCTTAATGGGGCTTCGTTACCGCCCATACTTGTAAATCAAAGTCCCCTATTCAGCACCTCCCATGTTACCCTCTTATATTTATAGATTTCTATCTCTTAACTAATAATATATATTACAGTGGGCTTTGTCGGAATATACTTGCTGGTGTTGATGATATACAAGGAAACCTTTTATAATTATTGTTGTTTAGCCTTAGAACCACATTAATTTTATAATAAACACTCCATTCACTATATTATAGTCTTCTTAAAACCGACATTGTGTAATAAGCGGCTACATGTTTCACTGTTACAGGCAGCATCTTTAGGTCAGTTAATCAAAGTCCATTTACGGAATATTACACAACCTATAATTTTTAAATAACATATAACCGTGTTATATAAATTAAATAAGGGACACTTAATAAACGTAATTGAAGAGTACGAAATTTACAGGCATTACAAAAGTAAACCGGAAAACATGTTAAACAAAAACTTGCCTTTAAGATTTAATATATGAACAATAAAACGAAATTGACATAGAAGATCCCATTACAAAGATAAGAATCAAGTATTGATATAAAAACGTTTTTAAACTACAATTATTGTCACACAGATAAAGATGCTCTTAAACAGTGACAAACCATAGCCATTTATACATTTAAATATTGTGCGATATGTACAGTCAATGTACTAAATATGTAAGTATAAGTTATTTAAGAATTATATGTTTTATAATATTCTATAAGTGGAATTTAATTAGCTGGACTGAAGAAGCTGCTTGTTACAACGAAACATGAAGCCACTTAATATAAAATACCGTTTAAAGAAAATCACAATTGACTGAAAGCTATTTATTATGAAGACTTTTAGTCGTTTGGAGCACCTTGACTGTGAGATATTAATAGATAAGAATCATGAAAAGGTACATTTAAAGCTACTTGATGCCACTCGGTTTAAAATTTATTACGAGCAAACTGATTGCACAGAAACATTATGTAAAATTGCATTTTACTTATTTTCATGTGAAACCTTTAGAGCAATTATTATTTCCAGTTTTAGTTCGAGGCCCAATGGGGTATATTTTGAGTTGATGGGTCTTTTAATCGATATTTTGAAATATATTAGTGTCCAGAAAATATTGTCCCAAATTTCACTATAGGTGAAAATAAGAAAGAAAAAGTCCGGAAATGCTTAGTTCCCGAACTGTCCGCAATTGTGTTTTTTTTACTAATAACTTTGGAAATAGAAAAGATATGTAGCTCAAATTCGGTGTACATATTTTTACGTAGGGTAACCTATACCCTGAAGGGAAAAAAAAACCGTTCTACTGTATATTTTAAAAATTGAGGCCATTTAAAAATTTTAATGTCAAATATCTCTAGAACCGTTAACTTTACAAAAATAATTCAGGAAACAAAAAATGTTACATTTTTAATGGCAAAAAAAAGTTTTTTTCCGTATCTCAAAAGATAACTAATTATCGGCTAAAGACTAAACAGATAATTTCTTTATAGTGGTCTACAAATTTACTGTAGAACTAATATTAAAAAAAAATATATATATATATATATATATATATATATATATATATTAAAGTCATTAGAATTGCTTAAAAACGCTTCATTTTACAAGAAAAATTCGTAAGTCGTAAATTTTTTTTTTAATGTAATAACAAATCTAACTAGAGCCCTTGGTTATTAAAATCCATTTATAAATGACAGAAAAACACCTATTTTACCAGTATTAAACATGCTCTGTTAATAATTAACTTAATCAGCGCCTATTCAAGTCTAGAGTTAAGCAGCATTGTTGAGTTGTTTGATATCAGCTGATGAAATAAAGACTAAACAGCTGATTTTTGTCTATTTTGCAATACTGTATTATTATTATGTTGACGGCTAATTGTTGACAATTCAATTCACCGTAAACCAATTTAGAGAGTGCCAGTTAAAATATTTCATAAGTAATTTTATTTTCACCTATGATTGGTGAAATTTGGGACAATATGTTCTATACACTCTGTATAAATATGTGTACGTTTTAAATATCATTCAACACTAAAGATTTTCAAAAAAATGATTTTTTTTTTATCTGTCGTTATATAAAATACGCCCTAATTTTTCTGAATTACCTTTTAATATTTCTTGATTATGTTTCATTATAAAAATGTAAACTAACAGTTGAGCCAGTCAACAGTAATTATTATTAACTGTATTTTATAATAGTGTTGTCCACATTGTATCTTTCTTTTAAATCCGTAAACATCACTTTAAAAAAAAAAATCAATGTATTGTTTAAACAATAAGGCAGAAATAACCATAAGTAATTTGTTTAAACAATAAGACAGAAATAACTAAATATAATTTGTCTAAACAATAAGACAGAAATGACTATCTCTAATTTGTTTAAACAATATGACAAGTTGAGTTGTACTTCAAACGACAAACCGTACTTTTCATTTTTATACTTTCACGACAAAAAACTGTTTGAAAAAGTATTTTATAATTATTATATATTTAGACTTATTATTTGTCTTGTAGTTTATAATGTTAAATTAAATTTACTAAATTCAATTGGAAAAAATAAGATTTAACTTAAATTCAGGGAACGAAAAATAAATGGCAAAACAGTATAGCAGTAAATACAGTGAAATGAACTTACATGAGGGACTTGCAACGGGCAACAGGGAAAATTAAGTTACTTTTCACTTCCTTGAGGCTAATATTGGATATCTGTAAAAGAACCGAATAAAACAACGCAGGATTTTTCTGATAAAATTAAAGGATAACAAATTTTTATTTATTTTATATCTAAGCTTGTGTTTATAAATAAATATACAAATATAAATTTGCTTGAAACAGCCAAACAAATGTAAAGTAAATCTCAAGGAGGATTGTTTAATTAATTAATACTACAACGTTTTAATTTCTAACAGTAGTTGTAACTTTCTACGACTATAAGCAAAATATAAAATAAATAATAAGAACTTCCAAATATTAAAACATAAATATAATCAAATAATTAACGATATATTTTATACAAAGATAGACGTAGAAATATTTAAACTGACATTAATCTACAAACAACTTTTGGAGAATGTTTAATTGTATCTCAACAAATGTAACAGCTGTTTTCTTCCTAAAGTATAAAAGTTAAAAAGAAAAATTTATAAAGAAACCAACAGAATTTAAAAAAATTATACCTAGACACCAAAATTTGTCATATCACCAAGCATTTTTCCAATATGGCGGGCAGGCCTAAATTTCATTATAGAAACAAATATAGATAAAACACATTATATTAAGAATTTTTTATTCTATATTATTTTAAAATAATTTTAGCCGCTTAGTGTTTTAAAAATTTGCAAATTCAAGCTATTTCCAGATTCGATTTTTCCTAATTTTCAAAGTAAAATTAATATGAAACTTAAAATAAAGCTAGAAGGTGTAGTAACACAACTTTTATTTTTTCTTTGGGCTGAGGAATAAAAAAGTTATCGATAAAAAAAAAAAAAAAAAAAAAAAAAATCTGTTAATTGTCTAGTACACTTACTAGTTTACACCGATTTGCAATTCTTACTTGATACCTTGTGAATAAGACATTATCAGCAGAAACAAATGTATCCACAGTACAATATGTTCTTAATTCACACGGTGTAATTTTAATTCATAATAACTACAAACTGGTGTAAGCCAGTTTGTGTTCTAGAAAATTATCAGAAAAGTATGATTTTTGTTTTCTATCAATAACTCTATTATTACTCCGCCAAAAAAACAAATAAAAATAACACCTTTATTACACCATTTACATAGTTAAAATTTCAGATGATTTTGAATTTGAAAAGTAAGTAAAATCGTCTGTGGAAATAGTTTGAATTTGTAAATTTTTTGAAACATCTACGTTCCTGTAGCTCCTAAAAGGTTATGATATAAACAACAATAAAAAATGTATTTAAACAACGTATTTTATAAAAAAATAGGGGTTCTCATAAGTAAGTTTACAGCTGATCGCCATATAGAAAAAATATCGAGTGATTTGAAAAATTTGGTAATACTCCTTCCTAGTATTACTCAAAAAATCCTAGAGGTAACCTTATAAAGTTTTGAGTAATTATTATTGAATAAAACAGCTGTCACACCTGTTTTCAATCATAATATTGTGGATCTGTTTAAAAATTAAAAGCGTTTATAAATATTCCGTCAATCGATACCAACGTATAAATACAAAATTTACCTCCGTAGCAGAATGTAACAAGAAATGAAATCAAAATACGCTTTGCAAATTCAATTTTATTTCCCACGCCTAAGGTACATTGAACGTGAAATTGGATGGTATGTTTTCATTTACTGTGTCTTCTGTATTATTAGAAATTATTAGGAAAATACAGCATATTTATTATGAAAAATTATTTTATTGTAAAAATAAAGCGATAAAAATGTCGTAGAAGTAGTGGAAAGCTGTAGCGTTTGGCAACCTCAACGTAGGCCTACTTGGATTTTGTTTTGTGTTGATAATCATATGTACATTTTGATTCAATGATTCTGCAGCTATTATTTACAAGGATTAGTGTTTGATAATATATGTGGACAACATTTTACAGTGTTTGATAGAAATGAAAATCTCGAAGGGTTTTGTGATATTATCAATGGATTTTAACCAACTATATAGTTTACAACAGAAGTTGAAAAAGATTATCTTTCTGGATCGTTTTTTAGTCGACTTCATAATAATTGTGAATTCACTGCGAAACTAATAAACACAGACACACACAATATATAAACATGTGACGGTTATGAATGATCCATCCTTATCTTTTATCTTAGTCGATCGCATCTTTTCAGAACACAACGTAAAAGTAGTCATACTGGCAGAACGAACTAGGGTACGGATCTTATAACTTGGGGCTATTGTTGTTTCAAAATTGGTTCTCATTGGGTTTCGTTACCACCCAAACTTGTTTTAAATCAAAGTCCCCCATTCATCACTTCCCATGTTACCCTCTTATATTGATAGATTGCATTCTATTTACACATAATTATACAGGGTGTTAAATAAGTTACGGGACGAATTAATATTTTCTTAATCATTACAGATAGAGCTCCAAAACTTTGCACATTGTAAATGGACACCAAAACCTATTTTAGTACGTTTTCAATGAACCTTTCCATGAGTACGGCCCACAAGGAGTAAATCTTAAATGAGAACATAGGTCGAGTTGTAAATCGAATTAAATTCCTTTATGAGTAGTACACAATGCCGCAAACTCAACATCAAAAGATTCACCCTAGCTAAAGTAGCATGGTTTTAAAGTTCATATTAACCAAACAAGGAAAATATTAAGTTAAATAAATATGGTTAAAAAAATATTAAGCCGTCCCGGGACTTATTTAACACGCGGTGTATTGTATAGTGGCCTTTGTCGGAACATACATAGGACATTGCTGGAGATGATGAAATACAGATAAGCCTTTAGTTGTCAATATAAATAGATAAATAACATGATAAGGGTAGAGAAAGTTCGTGAAACCACGCTATTTAAATTTGTTATGTTGGTAACTGTTTCCATAGAAAAGTAAAATTTTATCTTACTCCTTTGGATATAAACAATTAAAGAAAATAGTTTTCCGTTCTGTAACTATTTTATTGGCTAATATTGGATATTTTTGTAAACAAATCAAATACAATGCAGTTTCTTTTCTAATAGTATTGCGCGCTTCAGTTTATAAACAATTATACAAATTAAAATTGCTTGATTTAAACACCAAAACAAATATAATGCAACATCTAATGAGAATTCTTTAAATTACATCTACAACGTTTTAATTTCTTACAGTAGCTGTCACGCTATACAATGTAATATAAATAATAATAACTGTTAAATATAGAAATATAATGAAATAATTAATATAAAAGTGTTAATATTTAACGTACCTTCTACTGAATTTTGAAATGTTTTCACCCTAAGGTTAGGTTAGGTTAGGTTAGGTTAGGTTAGGTTAGGTTAGGTTAGGTTAGGTTAGGTTAGGTTAGGTTAGGTTAGGTTAATATTTGACGTACCTTCTACTGAATTTTGAAATGTTTTCACCCTAAGGAATTTATATATTGTTGATTTGTTTAAAAAGTAAAAACATTTATAAATATTCTGTCAAGCTATAAAGCGTTAAAATACACAATTACCTCGTGGAAGTAGATAACAAAGAGATAACCTTTTCAAATTCAATTTTATTTTCTTCGCCTAAAGCGTTGGACGTGGAACATGGCGGACAGTTCGGAGATGTTCATAATATGAACACAGGTATGGTTTATTTAATCTTTTTCTGTATTTCTATTTTAATGGAAGTTATTCGAGACGTGAAACATATTTATTTTTACAGATGACCTTTTCATTGTTTAAAAAACACGAATATATCACCACTGTAGTGTAGATTTGATTTAGGAAGGCTAAACCATTTGTCTGGGATTATGTTATTATACTACTAATAATAACGTATAAGTGAAAATATATTGCTCGTAATTTACAAGGATAATAAGGATAAAGTAATGTCTCGACCGTTCACCTGTTTACCACTCAGAGCGCTGCAAAGCATGAAAGGATATCCGTAATTTGGTATAAGTATAAAAAGACAGAATGATTCATCGCGAAATGTCGTTAGCTTAATTGTGACGAACGAGAGTTCAGTTCAGTGGAGGAAAGCTTTTAGCAACGCTGAATGAATGGATTCTGTTTTGTTCCAACTGTACGACATTATGGTTTTCTGCCCTGTTTTTTTTTTG
Source organism: Aphrophora alni (assembly GCA_963513935.1). Taxonomy (NCBI): domain Eukaryota; kingdom Metazoa; phylum Arthropoda; class Insecta; order Hemiptera; family Aphrophoridae; genus Aphrophora; species Aphrophora alni. The sequence continues at coordinate 7,662,316 of OY740771.1, forward strand.
TTTCTGAATAAATCATAAGTTTTTCATTTTCATTTTTCATTTCAGCTATGATGGATTTCCATTTTAACTTATAAACCCAAACTACCAGATATTGAGTTGTTATTCAGGATAGTGCAATGCGGTTTGGCGCTATTGTTCATAGCGTGCGGTATCGGAAAGCGTAATATTAGTGTAGTTAGTATTCCTGTTATCAATTTGTTAGCGGCGGAAAGGCTTGAAAGTTCATGTCTGGATGAAAAAGCTCCAACCCAGCAAGTAGAATAATCCTAAAATAGGATGTAATAAATCAATTATTAAAAATATGCGAATGTGAATTTCAAAAGTGGCAAGTAGGCTGGAAAATGATCAATTCGGTGGACCACAATCCGGAATCTTTTAAAAATGGATACATAGAGGTTATAGAGAGATGAACTTATACAATACGGGATATGGATGCTTTATATAGTATCAGAAGATGCTAGATGTATCATCTGTGGAGGAGGGGGATGATGCTGCCCTCCATACTCTCTTCTATTGGGATATATGCAAACCTACTCTCTTCTATTGGGAAAGATCCAAACCTACTCTCTTCTATTGGGAGAGATGCATACCTACTCTCTTCTATTGGGAGAGATCCAAACCTACTCTCTTCTATTAGGAGAGATGCATACCTACTCTGTTATATTGAGAGAGAGAGAGATGCAAAAAAAAAAAAATTATTGGGAGATATACAAACCTACTCCCTTAGATTGGGAAAGATGCAAACCTACTCTCTTCTATTGGGAGAGATGCATAAATACTCTCATCTATTTGAAGAGATGCAAACATACTCTCTTCTATTGGGAGAGATGCAAACCTACTCTCTTCTATTGGGAGAGATGCATAAATACTCTCTTCTATTGGGAGAGATGCAAACCTACTCTCTTCTATTGGGAAAGATGGAAACCTACACTCTTCTATTGGAAGAGATGCAAACATACTCTATTCTATTGGGAGATATGCTAATCTATTCTCTTCTATTGGGAGAGATGTTTACATACTCTCTTCTATTGGGAGAGATGCAAACCTACTCTCTTCTATTGGGAAAGATGCAAACCTACTCTCTTCTATTGGAAGAGATGCAAACATACTCTATTCTATTGGGAGATATGATAATCTACTCTCTTCTATTGGAAGAGATGCAACCCAAGGTTGATCTTGAGGAAACAATCAGAACAGAGCTAAGCCCAACAAACGTTATGCTAAAGAGCAATAAGATGGTTAATTTGGTAGATAACTATGTTGTGGACAATATCAAGTCTAAAGAAGATCAACCGAGAGAAATGAAAAGAAGTCAAATTGTTATCGACAGCTACCAGCTAGATGAGATGTAATACAGGTAGTTGATCTCAGGGGGGAGAAGAAATGGGGGTGGGATTTAGTGGGTATGCCTCAAGGAGAGTCCCTCACACGGTAGGGCCATATGGCTTTTTTATGCTGCAGAAAATACATGTATGAGGTTTGGGGCTGCATCCAAATATATTGTCTACATTCATTTCATATGTATACTTTTTTTCATTTTACAGTAGGTGCAATTGTTAGTATATTTTTGTTATATGTTATATTGAAATTGAGTTTAACGACGCAAAAAACATTTTACAAACTTTCATACTCTCCCATCTCCAAAACCAAATAAAAAAATAACTAAAACAGTAACTTACAATCTTGTTGAGCACTGTAGATATCAGTAGATATGTTAGTTTAGATTTAGTTTATAAGCAAGACCCTCCGATGATGATAACCATGTTATCGAAATGTACATCAGGGCATTCAGTAGAAATAATAAATAAAGAACAATTAATCAGATAATTGTGTTTTATTTTAAAGTTTCTAGTGATTGTGGTTAGGGGCAAATTCGATTCATTATTAAAAACAGTAACTGTCAATTGAAAAAAATACAATAAACCATAGATGGCGTCGTTGAATAAATGTTATTTTGGTTCTCGATTATGTCATAAACGCATGCAGCGTAAAAAAACTGTCTTTTTTGTAAACGACAGTCGTCATCATGTTTTTTTGTTTCTGTTGTTGTTTTTCGTATAAATTCAATACTGTTTAAAAATTTCGATAAATAGCAAGCAAATTTAAATTTTAACTAAAATTTTTAATAAATTTGTAGCCCGATGTTGAAAGTTAAGTCTTTTATTATGAATGTTCCCAAGGTCATTTTTTTTTAGTTTCCTACCAATATCTCAGAGAACGGCATTTTTTGAGAGATGGTGACAATTGTTAGTGCCCTGGAAGGTTAGGGCGTAGAACAAAGTGTAATCAAATTCTTTAAATCCAATTTTGATAAGATCATATTTTGATCTTTGTTTCTTATGCCAGCTACTTCAAATTCACATACGACATTTTTGGACTTAGGAAACTTCAAACTCTTGGAGTAAAACACCGGAGCTGAATAACTTTGCTGTTTAATCTTCCGTTAAGCAGTTCGAAACAAGTATTTACATAAATACACTGTTGTGTCTGTTAAATGACCCTTGGCAGTATTTGCGTAGACCCCCCCCCCATCAGTCACCCTTTAATAACCCCATCCCCTCCCGTCGTTATATCCTTTCGATTTATTCTATTGATTTAGTTCTCTTTGAAATCTATTGTTAATTATCATCTTCAATTTTAAAAATTGCTGTATCCGTGATAAGAAAACCTTTCAGATCTAACGGCCATCTTTGATTCAATGTTTATAAGGACGATTTTCAAAACGTGATCAAATTACTTGAATATCACAACTACTCACAAAATGACTTAATTTGGGGTTCAACGACAATGCCACTATCTACAGTGATGCCTGTGTTATAATAGTGAAATTATAACTGACTTAATACTTTGCAACGCCCCGCATTTATACGGAATGCTCTAGAAAAGGGCGTGGCCAAAAAGTATTTAACAACATTCTAAATAGATTAGCGGTTTGAGTTTAATTCAATTTTGAAACATCTCACAAATCATGCGCAATATGAATTTGGATTACTTGAATAATAATGATCGTAAAATTATGTACTATATGTTATTTAAAGGTAGAGGAATACAAATGTAATTATCTTTTTAATTTTTTTATTATTTTTACCAATTTCCTTGCCTGATAAATGTGAAGATAAATGTAAAACTTTCATTAGAATTGAAATTTAGTTATTATTGAAGTGCTAGTAGGTTCAATAGTTTCGTAATTAATATGACGAGAAAATCTCCTTTAGAGTGGAAATTTAGTTATATCATCTGGGAGCTTTCATGCTAGTTAGACGCAATTTATGATCACTCCTGCCGAGCCTTAATTTTACACATCAAACGGACATTTAATACAAAATTTCAGAACAACCCTCTCTTCATACTTTTAGAACTGACATAATCTAATTTTTTGTGGAACACCTATCCCACTAAAATAAAAAATAAAATGGTGTAAACACATTGCAGATACTTTCTCATCTACTCTTCTCCAGATTCAAATAAATGAACTGAATTATATCGTTACCATTATTTTAACTGTACCATTATCTTTTTTAAAACTTATATATATAAATAAGGTCTTTTAACTTATTTCCCTAGTGCCATGTGGTAAACACATCTTCGGCGTAAATCGTACTTCAATATAATTGAGTTTTAATGAAATATTTTTTCTTCCTTCCAAACTGGCTTGTGTCGTTAATTTTCAAATTTCGCTAAAATTTTAACCAAGTCAGTACAGCTCATTTTCAAAAATTGTGTATTTTATAACTGCCCCAATGGGAATGTTTTAGTTTAGTACTGATAATTCACAAATCTACACAAACCAGTATGGCTACCAATACATTTTGAGTTATAAAAAAATGAAAAAGTACCGAGATATGTAAGCTTACATACCAAATTAATATCCGTCCATGCGTTTAGGATGTAAGGCACTAAACGACAGACAGACATTATTAAAAAAAAAAATACGGACCAAAAAACTACAATCAATTGATTAATTTAAATGACGAAGCATAAGTTTAGTTTTTTTTTCTAATTTCGACCCAGCATACACACGATTTCACTTAGTAGCACTGGTGTACGTTATTAGTATACATACTTCAAAGTAATTTTATTGTAATCGGTTGAGAAGATTTCAAGATATAACAGCGTATTTGAACTTCTTCGATCATTACATTTGTTTAGAACATTGGAAGTACACTTTTCATAAAAATCGTCCTTTACTGTCATCGTGCGACATGGGGATGTGTGTCAGGATTTCTTTAAATATTATTACCATAAAACAAAATTAAAAATCATATTCGGTTAAACAAAATAACAACGTAAGTAATGCGTAAAGTGGAATTGAATTTGAATTAATTTTTATTTAAATCTAAAGATTTTAAATTGTTGAATATAAAACGCTTCCTGTTTGCTTGATTAGGACGCAGTTATATAAATATAAACAAGAACTTGCATAAAGTTTAAACATTTTAAAATGATCTGTTTGTGGATAGATGGGAACAATACTAATATTGAAATAAAAATATAAGAACCCTTTGATCAACATCCTAAATAAATAAAAATTTTATTCAAATACTATATTTTCGAAGCCCCATATAATTTAGATGCCTGAAAGCACACAAACAGGATGACATCTAGTGTCTAAATATGAAACTTGCCGAAATATCTAATCATTAGTCAGTCTCATCAGAAAGTACTGTAAATAAGTTCTGTGAAGAAAAGTGGGCAGCATTTTAAAACTATTGTTTTGATTGAGGATATATATGTGTTTTGTGCAGTGTCATGTTCATTAATTGTTCGTTTTTACTGACGATGTAGAGATATCGAAACGTGTTTAATTTTAAAAGAATAATAAACATTCCTGATGGACCTATAAAAATGTTTTATGTACAAATTGTTGTTTCAATTTAATATTTCAATTTGTACAGTCTGTTTCTCGTCGCATTAATTCCTGTATTTTCATTGTTTTAACCTGGATCAGATTAAGTCTATTTTGCACATTGAAAGACTAATCTTTATAAATGAAATATGATAATTACCACCGTAAGCTATCGCTTAATTGTTATTACTTCCTTGTTTTTATTGTTAGCACCAAGATTCTATACCTTTTTTATGAAACATTAAAGATAAGGGATGATGTTTGCGTAATAAATTAAATACCTTTACATTAAAGGTAATTTGAAATATTGTGTTGTAAAACGCAGTTATCAAATATTTTAAAATTTTTAATTGCGTATTATATAAAATTGCAATGTTATAGGCCTATATATATTTCCGATAGATAATCTTGGAATAGATAAGTACAGAGTTGTGGAGTAATTGTTTACTGTAACGCCCCCATTTTAATTTTGTTATTTTTATTTTTGTACTACAGACCTTCTTTTTAAGAATAGTAACATTTTTGTGAGCAAAAATATTTTTCAAGGGGGAAAAAACAATAATTTCAACTTTTCAAGGTTAAGGTCCATTAAGTGAATTTACACGTTAAAATAGGTTTGTACGAGAATTGTTTTTACCTTACAAGGTATATATATATTCTCACATCTCACACTCCATGTTGACTGTTCAAAAGTTTGAACAACACTAATCCCATCCACACACGTGTTAGGAAAACAATCACCTATCCGAGTAATAACCACGCTCAATGTTGCTTGACTTCGGTGATCATTCTAAACATTGTGTTTGCCATGTAAACTTAACTGACATATACGTAATTGAAATATGTCAATTTCGAAGTGAAATACATTTTTCCTCACAAAAATTTATACTATTCTTATAAAGAGAGGTATGTAGTACAAAAATAACGGGGGGGGAATTAAAATTCGGGCGCTATAGTAAACAATTACCAGTTTTGGTAGTGTAAAATAATATCTATGTATGTTTCATTGTAGGTTTCTTTAAATAAAAGGTGTAAAACTTTGCACATACCTTTTCACAGCCGTTCACAATGAAATTACTAACCAAAGAAGATCACATTCATTGATAACACAACAGTATTTCAGGCGGATTCTTACGTAATTTTACACTGTGTAAATCTAAAATAGGTGATCTTATTAGATAAGAGCAGGTTAGTACTTCCTCGGAGAGTCAGGAGTACTACGGGCACTTTGGTAATAGATGAATGTAGAAACATGCGGACGGATTTCGCTCAGTACGAAGTTCTTCGCTCATCTGGACGCCGGGATGTTATGAAGTTCCAGACAATGAAAGGGCGGACTAATTAGCTAGAAAGGAATCATCTGCTCCTTCTGTAGGTCCTGAACCTGCACTGGTTATTACGAGTCGAACAGGTGATTGGCAAGGCTTCCACATAGTTAGAGAGTGGACAGTCAAAGATCTATTTGAATGGACCTGATGATTGCAGGATAGGTTTAGTAAGGAAGAACCTTAGCATGATAGTAGGAGGTTTGAAAGAACACTGTCCGTTAAATAGGCGTTTCTCGATGATTGGACAGAAGGATCAGATCACAGAGCAACTGTAGGAAACTCCGGATCATTTTGGAGCCTTCTGTGAAGGACACGGCAGAGTCAGACATGAAGTACTGTGTGTGAACAAACTAAAAGTAGAGACGCTACGATAGAATTCCTTTCCTGATCTGCTGAGGTTTGTCAAAAGGACAGGAAGTCTTGGGAAGTTTTATTATTTATTTTATGATGTTGTTTTAATTATGTTATGATTAGGTGGTAGGTAGGAAGAGCCCAGGATGCTTAACTACAGGGTCGTATAGCCCGCACTAATACAGAATTAAAATAAAATAGTATATCAATAATAAGTCAGTATGATAGTAATTGTGAGTTTTAAATAATTAATAAACCTGTCAAATCTCTCTGGTAACTATTGTATGTATCATACTACTAATTAATCACATATATTTATATGTATTATTATATATTATTAATTATTGTTACTGTAACATAGTGATACCGATAGGTTTTCTTTCGACACTAACCTTCCTCCAAAAGTTTAAAAAATCTTGAGTCACTTCGATATGCTAACTTTGGAACTCATTATTACATGATATCGTCATTCACTGTATTCATTTTGTGTAGTAAATCCACAAACCTATAAATGAAAATATAAAGTAATTTATAAGCAAGACATAAGCAACCGCGTATAATCCACACAGCTTCTTCTCCTCGTTGCCTAACACTTTATGTCTGAGATAACTCTACCGTGGGGCTGTAAAGTTACGTTTTGGCTTTATTAAAATTTTAAACATCAACTTATACACAAATTGGTAGACCGACAACGAGGTTTCAGTAAACAATTTTATTTCGGCAATGTTTTTAATAATTTTTAGAAAAATCATTGATTTAAAATATTTAAATTGAATTTTAAATTTATATGTGCTTTTATTTTCTGAAGTTCTAGGATAGACTTGGGACTTGTATAGAAACCATGTGGTAGAACTTCATTTATAGACTAATGCAGTTAATGTTCATTGAAGTTTTTATAGGTCTCTTGTTTTTTAAGGTTAAGGAAATTATATTTTAGTCCCAGTTCTTCGAATTTACCAGTAGAAATTACGTGTTTTTCATGAATTCAAATGAATAGTGCTTACAACAATGTATGTATATCTTTCTAATTAGTTGGTAACTGTTAATGAGACCTTTTTCCTTCTAAAAGGTCAATCATAGTACTTATAAATAAACAAAATTAAAACAAACATTGTTTCAAAATCAAATCAAGAGTACATCTTGTTTTTTAAGTTTAAAATTGGTATTTCTTAAAGATTGTCAATTATTTGTACAGTTTCTAATATTTTATTGGTATATTTATGTTACTTACTTCACATGGCACAAATATCCTCTACCGCCAAAAGTTCTATCTTCAACTTTTCAAAGATTCAAACTCAGAACATATTCCTCACAGAACTCCCGGTCCACTTATTACTGAATAAAATTCCATAACCTGTTAACAAAATATAAAAACACTACAAAATACCTTGTCACTGTAAGATTTGATCAGAAGAACACATTCTTAAATATAACTGCAAAAAAACTATTTTTTGTTTTGTTTAATGACGTTTCTTTATGACGACCTCGTGGTTAGAGGATAGAGGAAACTATCAAGTAATTGAATAGCTTGGCCAATCGTTAGAGCTACGGAATAAATAAGTAAACTGAAATACTGATTTTAATTGAAAGAGTATATGAGAGAATCTTAATAAGCTAGGAGAGTACTTAAAGTTTCAACTTCCTGTATAAAGATAACGTTAATTGTTTTAATTACAAAATTTGTGTGTAATAGATAGAAATAATAAAAAACCAAACTTTACACAAAAACAGTACTACCTCCATTGTGTGCAGAGAGTGATTCATCTGTGAGATACAGCAGTGTAATTAAATGAGTGTAACTATTCTGAGATCATTCTCTTAGTTGGCAAATGTTTTGTTTTCATTTACTTTGTCCCGAATCTAAAATAAGTTGTAATAAGTGGAGAGTTTACATGCAATATAAAATCCCTAAGTTATGAGTAATGAAAAATACTAATGTTGGTCTCTATGCAACATTAGTTACTGAGAAAATAAGGGTAGGTAAATTGATATATTTCACCTTTTACTTTGAGGAATGTAAAGCACGTCACAGTTACGGTACTACAATAGATATTTTTTAGTTCGCCACATGTACATAGTATGATGTACATATTTTTATGTGGTGGATTAAACAATTTATGTTGATTTAACAGTTTTGATGCTCCCTGAGTAATCAAAAATGTTTCGTGGAATGATGTCTGGTGTATATGCAGTGATCTAATCGATTTTGGTTTATAGGCATATTTTGGTCTTTTAATTATTTTTTTAATGTATTTATAACTCTAAATTTTTAGGTAGCTCATTATAAAAGCGCAAAATTACAATTTTGATCCCCTTTCGTCAAATTTAATCATCGCCATCTTTCCAAAATGTCGGTTTGTGATTTATCGGTAAAAAAAATAAGGACTGTTTTAATGACACTACCTGTAAAGCAAAGCTAGATTTAATAAAATACGATATAACATGAGTATGAAAAATCAAAACAAGTTAACGCTGTTATAATAATTGTAGAAATGTTGACATCCATGTTTCATTTTCTCAACAACTACTGAAATTACATTTTGAGTGACGATAATGTTTTATAGTTTTATGTGGTTTTGGGGATGGCTGAGTGGGAAAGTTTGTTCAATGTTTTTTTATAAGAGGGTAAATATATTCAAAAGATTATCAAATCAAATAATATCTAAATAAGCCAACGCTGATCAAGGGAAAGCTGTTACATTCTATTGATAGAATCTACAGGGGATTGTTATAAATAAAATCTGCAGCACAGTCAATAATATCATTGGAACTATTCCTGGAAGTCAATTCCATCAGGATAGAGCGGGATAAACCGACGTGATTGTAAAACTATAAATAGCCCTTTACAAATCAGGCTAATGGAGTTTTATCCGATGTTTCATTAAGTAATTTCCTTGTAACAGCAGTTGTCATGGTAACATTAACAGTGAAATTCATATAATATGTTTAACTTAGTTCAAATTTATAAACATGTGACTAACAAACATGTATATTATTTAATATGAATAAGCAATCTGAATTAGTGTTCTTCCTTACAGTTTGATATTGAAATACAGAGATCTCAGCTAATAGAATAGATCCTTTATCTCAATGCACTCAGTCCCATGTATGCAGGCAGTGATGCTGTGATATTATGCGTCTAAAAAACATCGTATTCAAATCTTCCCTACAGTAAACACAGTATGTGTTATAAAATAAAACAAATCTATATTGTCAACCTTGTCAAGGTGGACGTAATTTTGTATGATGTTTCTACTTTTTTGCTATGTTTAGTAGTGTTTATTTACATTTTATCCACTGCCAACTAAACGTTAAACGGAGTCTAATGAACCATCAACGGTTACTCAGGTTCGAACCCATTTGATTCCGTTATTTTACTTTACGTTACATTCTAACCCCATCTTGATTAGTTTAGCGGGCATAAAGTAGAGTTGTAAAGTCAATAAGTTCATTGATCCTTGAACAGAAGTGAACATTGAGAAGGGAAATTTTGATCGTCACACCCTGTATTATATGCACGTACTGTGATTTGTTTGTTTGTGCAAGGATGATTTTAATTAGTTTAATTACAACATGATGTAATAGATGAATAAATATTTGACTTAAATATACAAAACAATAGCAATCCAAACTGTATTGTTTTCATTGTGCGTTCACAGAGTGTATAATTTGACATGTAGGATACAACTGTTGTAATTAAAATATTGTATTAGTGGTAATATCTTTATAAAAAAATATTTACTTTATGTCATTGTAGTCTTTGTTTTACTATACCTTAATTATACGTGGCTACATGTTTCACTGCTACAGGCAGCATCATCAGGCCATTGCTTTATGTTTATATAAAAACTCATTTAATTTTAAACACAACACTTAATTTTACACTCTTTTGTTGTACACGTCAAACATATAAAATTTTGTTTATACAATAATAATTTAGGTCAATCTCACCATTTACGATCTACTTCTTGTCTATGTGGCACTTCCTAGAAGACTGATTTGGAATGTAGATGTGCATTCTTGTTAAAGTCTTATCAGATAAGGTATAGTAAAACAAAGACTACAATGGGCATAAAGTAAATATTGTATTACATTATATAATATATATACGCTTACAACAATTAATGTAATATCTATCTTTCTTATTACTTTGGTAACTGTTTTCTGTTAATGAGACTTTTTCCTTATAGTATTTATAAATAAAAAAAATTAAAACTAACATTGTTTCAAAATCAAAAGTACCTATTGTTTTTAAGTTTTAAATTTGTGTTTGTTAAGGATTGTCCATTATTTCTACTGTATCTGATATTTTATTAGTACATTTAGGTTACTTACTTGACTGGCAAAAATATCCTCTACCGCCAAAAGTTTTTTCTTCAGGTGCTCTAAGATTCAAAAACATATTCCTTAGAGTACTCCCGGTCCACTTTTTACTGAATAAATCCCATAACCTGTTAACAAAATATAAAAACACTGCAAAATACCTAGTCATTTGATAAGAAAAACATACTCTTAGAAATAACAGCAAAAAAAAACAATATTTTGTTTTATGTCATCTCATATCTTTCTAATATAGATTGAACAAATCATTTCCACAATTTTTAAAATAAATTTGTTGCATACAACTTTACTTTTCAAACTGCATAATTACAGATTGAGATCGATTACAGGAAGTTATTACAAGTTTTAATGTCATCACAATATATCCTTCAAAAATGTTTAAGAAGAACATTAGAATATTTTGGATATACCTATGAATCCTTAAGGACGCTCATTATTACAATAAGACTATGCGACAGGTGTCAGTAGTGGCCAAGTTAAAACGAACACCTTGCAAATAAAGTAAGAAGTTGAGCTTTTAGAGACAAAACAAACAGACCTGAAGCTCAAGGTAACAAACGAACGAAGTGCTCTATCGTTGATACAATACAGAATCCATTCATTCAGCGTTGCTAAAAGCTTTCCATCACTAAACTGAACTGAATCGTCACAATTTAGCTAACAACATCTCGTGTGGAATCATTCTCTCTTAACCTAGTTCCGGACATCGTTTCATACTTCATTGCTTTCCAAGTGTTTTTATTTTAGCCCCGACTGATAAACAGGTCAATAGTCTCCAACAACACTTTAACATTATATCCTTGAAAATAATATATCATAAAAATAATAATTGTACCAAGATGTGCCACTTGTACATAATATGCTCAGAAACACACACAAAAATACCTGATGTTTTATTTTAGCTAAATGCAACAGCCTACACTACAGTGGATAATTTCACGATCCTTCATTTACAATTATTATTTTAGAATAAATATCCTGATTTTTCCCCAATAATGTCCATTATTACAGAAGAAACATTAAATATAGTAATGTGTTACGAACATCTCTGAACTCTCCGACATGTTCTACGTCCAATGTCAGTACCACGTCATTCTTCTTCTTCATCCTCTCCTACTACTTCTACGTCTTCTTCTTCTTCTACCTCCTCTCCTACTATTTCTACGTCTCCTTCTCCTTCTTCCTTTCTTCTTCTTCTTCTTCTTCTTCTTCTTCTTCTTCTTCTTCTTCTTCTTCTTATTCTTCTTCTTCTTCCTCATCTTCTTCTTCTTCTTCTTCTTCTTCTTCTTCTTCTTCTTCTTCTTCTTCTTCTTCTTCTTCTTCTTCTTCTTCTTCTTCTTCTTCTTCTTCTTCATCATCTTCTTCTTCCTCTCCTACTACTTCTACGTCTCCTTCTTCTTCTTCGTATTCTACTACTTCTTCTTCTTCCTCTCCTACTACTTCAACGTCTCCTTCATCTCCTTCTTCTTATTTTGCTTATTTAAGCGAGGATAATAAAATGGATTTTGAAATGTATATTTTGTTTCAACCCTTTGTTACATGCTGCCACAAACTATGGTAATGTTTGTATTTTTACATTTCATAGTTTAACAGAATAGAATGGTCTTTACCTTTTAAACAAATCGACATTATTATGAAATCATTAAAGAGACGCAATTAAAAATACTGTAAAAGTTGGTTGTACGTTATTGTCGGCTTAAATGTTTCTACCTTCATCTTTGTATAAAATATTTCATTAATTATTTGATTATATTATTTATGTTTTTATATTTAACTGTTCATGTTAATTTTGAGATATTTATATTAAATCTTAAAAAGTTGAGAACAACATCTGTTAGAAAATAAAACGTTGTAAATTATTATAATTTAAACAATTCAGTTGTATAATTCCTTTAATGTATTATTTCCTGTTTGAACCCAACATTTATATCTATGTAATTGTTTATCAATCTTACATACTGAATAAATAAAATATTGTTTTATTAGAGAAAACACTGTGTTCGATTTACTAAAAAATATCCAACATTAGCAACAAGGAAGCGTAATGTAACCTGATTTTCTTTTAGGTGGAAAAAAACATGAGGAAATTTGGTTTTAAAATTGAAAACGTGGATCACTATTCTAAAGCACAGTTAATCCTAAAGACAGACTTGATTTTCAATTAATATTTTTATAAACAATCATTAATAAACAACATTTCAGATATTTTTGAGAAACATTTTGAAATGGCAAGAGGAAAATCCTTGACGCAAAATCTTTGGTTTTCAAATAATACTATAGTAAAGTATAACTAGACTTATGTTTACATTTCAAAATATCTAGAAATAAACCCAACAACAAAAAATGTTTTTGGGGTGTTACGGGAAAAATATTTTCTTAATTCTTCATAAATAAGATAAAATTTAACTTTCTATACAAACAGTTTGCTCGTTATAAATGGACATATAATGGCCACTAGTATCCTCTATACATGTTCCTTATCATGATTCTTATCTATTCATATCTCACACTCAATGTTCTCCAAACAACAAAATAGCTTTCTTGTACAACATCAACACCAACATGTCCTACATATGTTCCGACAAAGGACGCCATGCATAATTTGTTTAAGGGTAAAGAGATGGTAATCTATAAATATAAAAGTCTAACATGGGAGGTGCTGAATAGGATAATTTGATTTACAATAACTGTGGGCGGCAACGAAGCCCATTAAGAATCAATTTCGAAACAACAAAAGTTCCAAGATATAAATTTATTTCCAAGACTCTTTCTTACATGAGCCACTATAACTAGTTAGTTTAAATTGTTATAGTTTAGTTATTGTAGCTCATGTATCACTGAGGTTGGCGACTTTGTCGTTGAAACGCGATGGATTAAGTAAAGGTAATTTTTGTGAGATCTTGTGTTCGAGTTTTATTCTATCTAATATTATCTTACAAGTCAATCTCAATATTTATGTATATTCAAACAATCAAAATAACTATGTATATTTATATCGTCACAATTTTGATCTTATCTCTCCTAATCTTCAAATATTATACAATCAACTACAATGTGAAATATAAACCCAGAATGTTTCCAACTAATTTGATTCAATCTTTTATTTTCATATCAAACAATTACAAGCTTTTCAACACACAATGATTTGCTCTCCTTTCTTGCAAAGTCTTTCAACGTTACTAACTCGAACATCTCTCTTTTTCTCTCTCTCTTACTCGCCAAGTATGGCTATCTACAAAACACTACTCCAGAAGCGATTCCTTCTGTGATCAAAAGACCCGAATCTCCTTTTCCTCCAAAAGACCCGCGATCAAAAGAGCTTATATAGATCCCTCTTGCTAGTAACGTTGACGGCATTTGCAAGGTAAGCATTTCATCATTATTATTGTTACACTTGTGTCTTTCACAACAGTTGGTTTCCATTCTGACTTTATTATAACATTATATGATTTTTATTTATCTATACTGTACTCCTATTCTTACTAAAACTATCCTAATGCCTAACACTTGTCTTCTCTGTTATTTTGTAGCTTCATAATATTGGGCGTTATCTGCGAACTGTCCATCTCTTTACGTCGGTGTTGTGTGAATTCTACTCTCAACTTTATTTCACAAAGTTCTTTAATTTTTACCACGTTTTTATTAGTTCGGGTTCCGTCATATCTGTCAGTCTGTCCGAGTGGAATTTTGCAATAGAGTTTAAACTTACTTCCCGATAAGCTAGAGACCTGAAATTTTTAACATAGGTCAGAATTGGATGACAATATAATATTCAGTTAGTTTCTTGTCTCTACATTTGTTTAAACAATACTTATTTAAACTATTAAAATTGGCCAATATTGATTTTTTAACCGCGTTATCGCTTTTGAATGGTAACCGGAATATTGAAGTACGTTGAGGCAAATTTTTCATGGCGTGTGAGAGTTTAATCATAAATCAAATAAATTTTTTTTTAACATACCACGTTTTTAAAACGACCCTGAAATGTATAATAATTAATCAAATAAAAAAAAAAGAGTTCAATTGCTCAAAACTCACTGGCCAAACACCTTGTATTGAAGATGCCATGACGGAGATGGGAAGAATGCGTTAAATACGACCTTCACCACCATAAGTTTATGATACATTTACAATTTGTAATGGAGAAGGATCTGACATTGTATTGTTTTAATTCATGTACATGAAAAAAATATAATACATTTTGTTTGCTTCTTTAGTTTGATTTTCTGAGTTACAAGACTAATAGAACTATTATAGGTAATAAGAGGTAATATTTTGAATTTCAGATATTTGTAGCTAAACAGGATGTGAAACGCATTGAGAATTTGCTATATATGTCCCTGTCAGAGTCTCATCAATATATACAGAACCGATTGAAATCTTTCACCCGGGCATAAGACTAAAAACAAAATAATAAATCAAATAAAAAAATTTCTTTTTAACATACCACGTTTTTAAAACGGACTAAAACGTATAAAATAATTTTTCATGGCTCTTCTACAATTTTGAGGGAGGATTGTTAGTGGCTATGTATATATTTAGAATACTTGGAGAGAAAAACGTGGGGCGCAGGCAATCTATGATAGTTAATGAAGAGTAAGTAAATTAAATTACAGTGAATCTCATTTCCGATTCACTCTAATTAGCTGTGAATTCATCCGCATTGTCTACTTGTATTATTTAGTGTTTGTTTAATATTCAACCTCTGAGGATGGTAACTATGTTACTGAAATGTACATCAGGTAGAATAAACATAACTATACAGTTTTTGTGTTGTTAGTGTTATTTGTTGTGGTTTTGGGGTTAATCCTTTTCTTTATTATAATCAATTACTCAGCTTGCAGCTGATACACTAAACACGTTAACAGTTTTGTTTCAACTCGTTTCCTGACTTCTACCAGCTGGACATAATAAGGCCTTGTACAAGAAGTATTCTTTACAATAAGGTTGCTCTTTCAGTCTCCACTTCTTTCCTTTCTTTAGTTCCGCCTTGTAATAAGGATTTTCGATCCCCAAAAATGGTTATTGTGCTATAAAGAGGATGCTGGTCTCCAAACTGGCAGGTTTGGCTCGACATTAATATCCCTCTATGTACCCAGACGTCCATAGGAAGATCCTTTTGTTCAATAAATTTCCCTAGGCAACGTCATACCATCTTTGAGGAAGGTGAGCGTTTTGAAGATTAGTGAATGCCCGAATGGATATCTATGGTCTATTCCTACATCTTCTATCGGGGTTGAACTGCACACATTGCATGAATTTTCTCTTGAAATATTCTTGGGTCTTGGCTTCTAAATATTTAGTTTTTAATCCAAAGACTACAACCCCCATCTACATGCCATTTAATGGTGCTCCCATTTAGAGATCTACTGCATTCTCTTTTCATACTTAATAGTGATCATGTACCACAAATTTTAAATTTTATAAAAGGTAAATTATACAATTGCATACAAAATAATTTGTAACTCTATTCATATTGCGAATACAGCATTTGCTCATCTTTATTGCAGAAAACGTTTATCTTTGTAAAACGACACTTTACCCAACTAAAGATTTATTCCCGAGTTAGGAACAAAAACACCTAGAGGAGACAACAATCATTTTCTTGGTCAAGTTGATACAGAACAATAATCAAAAGTAAAATTCAGTACGTGATTTATCTCTCAAGTTTCTGGACTAGTATGCAAGCAGAACAGTGTTAAACAGCGTGTTGTTTTACCTATCATAAAGTAAATACTAAAACCAGTGTCGATCTATGACATCTGTACAACCATTTACATAATGTTTTGTTAATGAGAACACAAAATACATTTTGCACTGTCACATTTATTGTAACCTGTTATTAGCTTCATTAATGAAGTTCAAACCTTCAGGATTCTGTCTCCTGTATTGATGAGGCCAATAAATCACGTCCCATCAACCCTTCCCCTCTCTCCTTCCCTCCCCTAAACACTTGTCTTTAGAATATTTTTATTTAGATAGCGAATACCTTTGTCTGTAGTTTTTAATTTGTGTGAAATAATTTTCGATTTTTTTTTTTAAAGAATGCATTATAAGAAACCATCAGAAGCTCAGTTTATGTACAGAGCCTAGCTGGATGTACAGAGTCTTGGATTAAATCCCTCTATTTCCTATTAACTAACAGCTAACAGGTCTCTTTACCAACTTTATTCTTTGTGGACTCTAACTCTATTAAAGTATTCGTAGGTGAACAGTTTTCACTTGATGTTCTTTTTTATAAAACGTGATGACCAATGGAATGTTTGGTATTTAAAAAAAATAAGATGTCCAAAATAAAAATGCAGTTTATTTCTGAAAAGCGAATATAATATTTTCAATACCAATAAAAAGTGAGGAAAATTATCCATTTAAAGTGTTCCGTAACTCATATAATTTCAAAGTGCCAAGAGGAACCACGTTAATATGAACACATCTAGGGAGAATCACGTGACTCTTTTATATTTTAAAATTTATAGCCTATGAAATAAGTCTCGATACATAAAAACACTTATAGGTTATCTCTTGAGACAAAATATTGAATTTTCTTATTTGTTCCAACTCCTATTATGATATCCTTGCCGTAACGTGGCCGCTGTGTACGTGATAGCGCCAGGACGTTACTTTGTCGTAACTAAATTGTACTTTACTGTTTGAGGTTAACTGTGTACAAATGTTAGAATTCCTTATTAGAAATTTATCCTGTTTTCCTTTCATAACATTAAGGTTAGTCGTCATGAACTACCTCAAACCTCACTTGTTTCATGTTGAATGATAGCACAAGTTTCTTATTAAATATTGTAAAAACGACGGAAGATCAAAACGACTTCTAAACTTCTTCATGTATGTAAATGAGGTGTCACCACGAGCAACGAGAAAAGAGAGGTTTTATTTTAACAATGATGATCAAATGTGTAAAACGTTATAGGTTAATAAATTTTCAACATAATATTTTCCCGTTGTTGTATGCTCTCCATGATTTCGATAAAATGCCGGAAATGAAATAAAAGGATTGTTTAAAGTTTTACGGTCTAAATGTAGCAAAAAATCGAGATATTGTAGACAATATTAAATAATATTGCGTGGGGGGGAACAAAATTACTGAAATCAAAACGTTTTTGTGGTATGATTCACAATTACAGCAAAATGGAATTTGAGCACACGTCATCATTTTCCTTCAACAATTTTAATGTTATTTTTCTTTTATTCTCAATTTATGTTTTATATTGTGGTGATCTGCGTACCACAATTTCCCCTGCACTTGGGGTAGCAGTTACTTGTCCGCATACGGTGCCTTACCAGTTGCCCGGTGCCACAATTGCAGGGGCAGCGGTAATATGTCTTGCATGTTCCCCCACCCTGGGAGCTGGGAAGTCGGGTCAGGCACGAATGAGGAACCAGTTGTGCATCAGCTGCGGAAGGAACTGAACTTGTGGAAGGCTGCAACTAATACTTCAACGTGGATTCATCATTGCTACTACCTTTTACATCCTAATTTAAACAAGCCCACACCCCCTCAAATAATCGCTCAATAGTCAAATTTGGGTAGGGTCAGTCGACCCCGGGTTAAATGGTGCGCAAACATTCGGTTTTCCGTGATCGCCGGTGCAGTGTAGAATGGCGGCCATTTTAGGCTAGTGTCTACGTCAGGACCACTACGTTTGTTAGAATCAATCCCTACTGTATAATGATAAGTACATTAATTATTTTATATCTAATTTTTAATAATTATTTAGAGTATTTAGTAATAGTCCCTCATCACGTGCTGGCTGACCTATCTTCGTTTCCATTTTTCCAAATTTAAAAATATTAATTTTATTATCTATAGTCTCAAAAGAATCAATTAAATTCATAAAGTCACTAGTTAATATTATTTTTACAGCAAGAGATCTCGCCATTGTTTGAGGTAACAAATGTCTATGATGCTTAACTTCTATTTTACTCCTTCCTAATCTCGTATCCGTTGAGAAGGACGAATATGACACCTGTTCAAAAATCCTCAAAATTGTTTTTTTAAGATAGCTTATTTAATCTCTTTGTTGGCCTAACCCAGGCACAAGCCCTCTTTGCTTTTTTCAGTTTACAGTGCAGGTCAACTGCTTGCCACTCTAACTGAACTCTTCTACTATCTCCAGTTCTTCTTCTACTTCTTCCACAATGCCAGTGAGTTGTGTTGCTCAATATAAGATGTTTGTTATTTACTCATATACGAAGTTATGTAAGTTTAGTTTCGACATTTGTTTCTGGCCGTGCTTCACGTTCTTTAGCCTCGAGAAACTGAAAAAAATAATTTTGACATGCAGTCCATTCGTCGTCGTTGTCGTCTTTATGTGCACGAAATCATCCACAAAAATGAAGATAGGAAGATGATATTTAGTATGGGAGATTAAAGAGTCCTCCTAAAGAACCCAATTGAAATTCGGAAAAATCAATTTGAATAGCAAAATTGGCGGTAATTTAAAAACTTTTTCTTTTAATGTCTCGTGTGTTGGGTATTTTTCCTGAAGTTGATTTTCCTGTCTTAATCTACATACTTAAATTTCCAATTCCCCCCCCCTCAGAACTTGTACTGTCTCTATCATATCTTTGAGACAGTGTGCAGATACTCATCCACAAAGTCTAACCTCTTACTACCTATCTCATTATATGATCTGCCACCATCCCTAACTGGTAAAGGCTCACATTTGCTGTTGATTGCAAATCAATGTAATAATATATAAAATTAGTAATAACACTGCTTTGCAAACATAACTTATACAAATAATATCATATAAAATCTGTGTTTTGGATTACGTTTTTGTTATGATTTTATTTATTACTGTTAGCGCATAAACTTTGTTACGACCAGTAAAGTGTTAATGTGATTCAATCAATTATAATAAATTACATTCATGTATTGTTTATGAACCATTATTAAAAGTTACATAACTGCTTATGTCGTAAAACCATTGAGAAGGAGGGGAAAATTGCAATTAATCTAACGGTAAACATAGCAAGGAATAATAAATTATTGCACAATATTTAAAATATACAGTATGTAAATATTGCACAAACGTTCACACTCGCCCATCCACGAAAATGTAATACAAGTGAACCAAAATTAGTCGTCACAAAAATGTCAATGGTGCTACAATTTTTAATGGTTATAAAAAAGAAATAAGAGAAGTATAATAAAGAAAATGAAATATTAAACAAAATAAGGTATCGGGAAATACTCTTGTGGGTAGTGTTGCCTCGACAACGATGAGTTAAAATTGCATTTGCTCCTCCAATGTCAACAGCCGAGAATAATCTTTGTAAACATTTTAGGAAATCTAAAAGATAAAATTCAAGAACAAGATAAATCAGAAATTTATTGTATAAATTGTGAAATATGCCCGAAAAAATATATAGGCCAAAAAAACGAAATGTCATGATAAGAGCAAAAGATCACTTTGCTCACTTCAAATATAAAAGGCCTAATAAATCATCCATGGATAAACATTGTTTAGAGGAAAAACATTAAAAATGGAAAACTCTGTGTTGTTGAAAAATGTTACTAAATAAACACAATAGATACAAGGTACCGTAAAACATGGTAAAATATAACACAACTTTTTATATTAACAAGTACCGTAATATAACTGTAAATAGTGAATTATGTCCGATACAAAATTCTATATTAAAGTAAAATATAAAATGCACTGTTAGATACTTAAAAATATTGTATTAGTTAGACGTTAATTTTTTAGTTATTGTAGCTCATATATCACTGAGGATGGCGACTTTATCGATGAAACGCGTTTGATTAAGTAAACGTAAGTTTTGTGAGATCTTGTGTTTGAGTTTTTTCTATCTAATATTATCTCACAAGTCAAGCTTAATATTTATTTATATCAAGGAATTATTTGTCATCTCTTGAAAAACAAAAATTAGTGAAATTATATTATTTTTCTTCATAATAATATTTTTCATTTTATACGTTATTGTTGAAAACACTGTTCAGGACAATTTTTTTTTTTATTTTAATTTCATTATTAATAAATTTATTTAAATCAAATCTGATTTTACGATGATCGGTTGTAAAGTTTTAATTATCTCTTCATCCTCAAAATTAGACATTTAAAATTAAACGCTGTTAATTTAATTATATCATTAAACTAAGATAATAAATTTATTTTTATTGATTCATAAATAATTCCTTATTCTTAATTAATTAGGATATATATATTTTTAAATTATCCACTCTTTAGGAACCTATTGTTTAATCTGCTCCTTGGCTCAATTCTAACTCCTCTTAAAAAGGATCTTATAAACCTGTCTGAAGAACTTTAAATATTTTTCACTTTTCTATTTCTTGTAGGTAGAATTTAATAAATTTTTTAATTTGAGTAAATTTCAATTGTTACTGTCTGGGTTCCTTATCAAACCAGTTGAAAGCTACGCCCAAATTTTGAGTTTTCAAAACAAAAGAAAAAATTTAAAAACTTTTTGAAATTTTTGAAATTTTCCCAAAATACACCGACATACCAAATTTGATTAAAATCTCTCCAAGTGTTATTAAACTCAGGGACTTCAAATTTGATGCATCATCAACAAATTTGTTTATTTATCACGTAACTTTCTCTATACTGTATAGAGAAACTAAAAGAAAGAAATTGGAAGTTCCTGACCTAACAGTTATCTTCGTACCTCCATTATTTGACATTTAAGGAATCCACCTCAAATAAAATCACCGCACATAAACAGTTTACCTCTAACAAAGAAATCAATACATCATACAGCGTAACTGTGAAATTTCTGTCAATATTTAAACACACCTCGTAATCCCCTTAACCTACAAATTGCTCGAAACATAATAGATTCACTTTGTAGCATATCTGGTTCACCGCACTTGTTTTTCGATAGGTAATTGTGTTTTGGAGTAAGTATAGCGTGGCTGATGAGGACGATAACATCAAAGCAGCTTATCAAGGTTCAGAGAACAATTATATAGTAAATAATAGATAACAGGCATAAAACTGAGGTTAGTTCTGCAGGTTGTGTTCACTATTATAACAAGAATACGTTTAATTATATAAACTTGTCTCAACAATAATACGTTAACCCAGCCTTCCTCAGTAGAACTCTTCATACTGTGGTGTACATATTATTTGTGGTTCTGTAAACTAACTGTAGATTTCGCTCTATGGATGTTGGATAGCCATATATAGAGAAATATAGCCATATATATATAACCAATCTTACTTTATTTTCTTTTGTATACGCACGTTATTCAAGCCAATGGTAATAAAATAAATACTTTGAAACATGTGGGTTTTAACTCTTTCTTTAATTGAAAAATTAAAGTTTAAAATCATTTACAATAAATAAAAACAATTATCGTTCAAATTTGATGCACTTAATTCAATTATTGTTTTAACATTCAATCATACAATTAACATCTTAATCTACTACTTATTCTAAGTACATAGTTAAATAAAAGTTACTTATTCTACAATACCTTAATCTAAAATAAATAAATAAGAGTGCATCAGAATTTTTTACTTTTAATTGTGTTGATAAAATGCTCCGGCTAACTGAAATTTATTATTTATTAATTTAATTTACTTTCTCTTTACGGATTCGTTAGCTTCTTTGGTGGCTATAATTTACTTAATTAAAAATAGAATTTGGTCGTAGTTTGCTTAATTGAAATTGTCCATTAATTTGTACTTATCAACTCTGAAGTTCTATTACAGCTCCAATGTTCCTGGTTCCTTGAACGTGGTTCCCGCGTAGACTGCCGTAGATGGATTGATTTGCCTTAATCTTTTCAACGAATTTTCTTTTCTTCGTACACTTTTATTTTCACACACTTTTGTGACGACGATTACTTTTTAAAATTATAAACGACGATTATCTTTTAACTATACTTCGAAGATTATTAATAAATACTTGTACAAAACGACGCAGTTACTATTTAATTTCGACGGTTGATTTCGGCTAAATCTTTCACAACAGTTTCTTTTTGCTACTAAGAGAAACACTTTCTCTGGAACAACCTTCTTCAATAAGATAACAACCAAAAAGGCTCTTTGCGCTTCTCTTCTACCCTTATTTATAATTTTTATTTTCAAATGCTTTATTCCGATCCTCTTCCTTCATTGGTTTATTTTAAATCTTTTACGTTACTTTAGAATGATGCAATTCCTTTCATTGGTCCTTTACAAATAACTTCGGTTGGAGGCATTGAACTTTAAATGGTTCATTTGACTCCTTGAGGTCCGTGACTGACGTTAGAATCGTTTTTATAGCTGTCAACCCTTTCAACTCTTCACAATATATGGCCTGCTGAGCACTGACCTTTTGGGAGTCCTCTATTTCGTTACTATATATATATATATATATATATATATATATATATATATATATATATATATATAAATATATATATATATATATATATATATATATATAAAGATAGAGAGACAGAGAGAGAGGGGGGGTTTATATACCAAGAGGTTTTCGCCTAAATAACAAGGAAAACCAACATCCCTAGAACGGAATCAAAAGTTAGTTCATAGAACTATATATATAAAAGATTCCAAAAAATATAAGACTTGTTACATCTACAACACTATGGAGCTGTAAGCAGATATTTTCATTACGTGAAAGATTTTCAATAATTTATTATTGGTGACGCTTTGTATTAAAGTTTTATTATTTCGGACTAAATTAAAGAATGAAAGGATTAATTCTGTGATATTTCTCGGGGAAGCAGATCTGTTTGACTCCTATCTACAATTCAAGGCTGAAGTAGGGGACTTTTTCAGCGCTGCGTGCTATTCGTACAATTAACATTGCTGAAGTACATTCAAAATGGAAACTTTTATGAGGTACACACTTTTTCAAGAGGGTGGAAAGAGGGGACCTTAATTTTTGCAATAGCAATCCCCCAATCGTGTGATATACATTTTGAAGGGCACATAAATAGTAAAATTTTAATGATTTGAAAGAACATCTACGATATCTTTAAGCAGAATTATGGGGGGTAAAAGTCAAAATTTGAGAGTTTCTTATTTCAAGTGGATATTATTATTATTTTTATTTATTTATTTTTTTTTGTTTTAAGAAGAAATGGAGATCTCTTTTTTTACAGCGGACTTATTTAACTAAATGAACAGAATTTACATTGAATTTACAATAAATGAATTTTTATACATTTTTCCTATTTTAGCAAACAGGCCCCAATTTTTGACAGGAGGATCTAATGGGGTATTTCCCCCCCCCCATCATGTGACATCATTTTAACGTAAATTGTCAGAAGAAACTGATGACGTATAGAATAAACCCCTATGACTACTTTGGTTGAAATAATAAACTAACCCAACAAAAAAGAAAGCACAAGTAAGACCAAAATTAAAGCTAATTCATTCCAAGACATTGTATAGACTGTATCAATACGTCTTCAGTTTAATCTGACAATTTATTTTAAAATGATATATCACATGATGGGTGAAATATTGCCACATTGGCTCCCCCTTTAAAAAAATTGGGGTTAGTTTACTTAAATAGGAAAAATACAAAAATATTTGTTCATATATTAAAAAAGTTCGCCGGTAAAAAATGGAATGGTGTTTTATTATTATTTTTATTAATATCCATGACAAATAGAAAACTCAAAAATTGACTTCTAATCCCCATAATTCTGGTTTGAAATATTGTAGAGACTATTCAAGGCACTAAAATTTTTTCTTTATTTATGCCCTTCAAAATGATGTCACACGATAGATATGGGTTACTATTTGAAAAAAACAAGGCCCCCCTTCTTAACCCCATGCACAAATAATTTTTTACCCCATAAAAAGTGGAAGGAACATGAAAGAAAGTTTTGGCGAAAGTTAGACGTTTTCATCTCTACACTCTGTATATATTAATTTTTGTTTAAAACCAAGTCAAAACTTTCAGTTATCATGCCTTTAAGAAAAGCAAAGAAGAAAATAACTCAAAATAAAGACCCATAGTATTTGAATACTCTAATAGTATCAGGCTGGAAGAGAGCAAGAGTGTAGTCAAGGAAAAGACGAAAAATATCATAAATTAAACAAACCTAGCATATTGTCAGGGTCGGAAGAGAACAAGAGTTGGTCAAGGTAGACCAATCACAAAAGATGAAATATTTGGTTCTACCCAAGCCTGGATGAAAAAAGGTTGTAGGTCTAGCTATGTCCGTCGGAATTACGAGTGAGCTCTTGGTCGTCGTAATAGGAATGTCATATATGTGTGGAATGTTTTGTTGGGAACGCATGCAACAGTATGCTACACGTTACGTTGTCGCATGCTACATGTTACATTATTTATTTAGAATAATCACTGCTTTAATAATACCAATGTCAATTTTATAGTTTTGTTAACGGCCTCCGATGAGCGATAAAATTCTGATGATGGAATTACGCTACCGAAACAAGTAATTAAACAATACATAAAAGCTCAGGCGTTTGTATAAAAGATACGTTCAAATAATTAAGAATGATTTGAATATAAAAAACACTATTTGAAGATATGTTGTAGAACTTTGTCAGTTTTCCTTACTTCTGACACCAGGGCAGCGGAAGTACAGAATCCTGCAGGATATTGAGCCGCATACCAAGAGTGTTTGGAATTCATCCCTTACTCTGCGTTATTAAAGTTAACCACCTTCCTTCACCCCACATCTTAATAAAGAAGAAGAATAGATCGTTAAGGACAATAGCAATAAGCTTTACTATTTGTTTATAGTACAATGTCAAGTAGATTTATTTATAAAGTAAACATTGAAAAGATAATTCGTTTATAATCAGATTCAAGTTTAGTTTGTAGTATGTATTTATTGTAGCGAGGCTACACTATTACGCGTCTAAAAAACATCGTTTCGTTTAAACATAACACGTATACCAAACATAAACAACTGTATGTATTAAAAAAAATAATCTAAACAATAAAATAAGAAATTTACGGCTAGTTATTTTACATTTCGCTTAGAACCAAAACCATGATTTTACGAAGAGTTTAAGAAGATTTCGACTAAAGAAAAGAAGAATAGTTTTATATGGACATGTCAGGATAATAGACCAGATTGGAAAGCATACAAGACATGATCCTTGGTTTTTAGAAAAAAGGTGGGTGAAGGAAGTTCATTTGAATCTAGAAAAGTGTAGGATTAGGAAGAAAATTAACTATACAGATTAGTATTTAGAAAGGAGATAACGGATTTGTCTGGATCAAAATTATTCAAAAAAAAACAAGGTGTAATCGGAAAAAGAATGAACAAAGAGTTAGGAAATGAAATAAAAAGAAAATTGAGAAAGGGAAGTTCTGTAATCCCATACGATGCAAACGAATTAGGAAAAATAAAACAAACCTATAAGTTTTCCTTTAAAAGTTTTTATGGCAACCCTACTACTTTTTCATGATGGCTAGTAAAGCTGTTGCTTCCTTTTCATTTACGCAGTTAATTCATTTCATACATTGCCAACTGAACGCGAAACTGAGTATAATACTTGTTCTATTCCATAACTTACCAAATCGAAAGATTTAGTTTCAATTCATGAAATTATCCAATAAAAACAAAATAAACAAAACTTTAATTCTACGAGTCTTAATTGATTCTCAATGGTCATGGAATTGAGCTAATACGTTTTACGAAGATAATAGTAGACAAATATTTTCTTTTTATTTATACTTACCTACATGTACGAAAAAGTTATGTGACGGCTCAGAAAATCTATGTGAGTTCTCTTCAGATATATCCGTGTTGAGCTGAACTCAGTTTAAAAAAAAAAAAAAATTATGGAATTATGCACTGGTCTAAAGCACAAACAAGTGGACAGATTTTAATCAGATTTGGTTTGTTGATAAATTATTATCCTGGAATAATTTTAATCCATTTTTCAAAATAAATTTTTATATACTTATTCAAATCCACACATTTTCAATCCAAACTTTCAGATTGTACGGCATTCTGTAACCAAAAAAAAAATTTCTCAGAAGATTCGGTCAAGGAAGAATTTTTTTTTTAATTTTCTGACAGAGAAGACTCTAAAAGTGTTCTCTAACCGAAAATATAGGGTCTCGATCAAAGAATAATTCGGCCACAAAAGAAACCTGAACAATATTTTCGGTCAGAGAAGAAACCTGAGCAATACAAAACGGTTTGGATTTGAAGGGGCATATTATTTATACGAATATCTTTAATCGCATGGTCTCGCCACAGAAACATGGTTCAACGGATACACTATTGATCAAACGTTTTGATAAAACCTAACATAACCTGAATGTCGACTAAACGTTAAATCAATAGTGTTTACATTAATTTGCCAAAAGTTGTCTAAACAGACAACATGGGATTAATGCCAATTAAAAATACGTTTTCCATTAAATATCAATTAAATAACATCCGCCTTCTTTCCCATTTGAAGCTTTACGCAGAGCAGTTGTTTCGCTGAGATGAAAGACGTAACGAATTTTCAATCAGAAAAGAATTCGGTCACAGAAGATTCGGTTGAAAAAGACTATTTTAAAAAATCAAACAACTGTTTCGTGCACATGTCTTTCGGTCAGAGAAGATTCAGTTAAAGAAGAAAATATAACCATTATTTTCGATCAGAGAAGATTCGGCCAGAGAAAAATTCTGTCAGAGAAGATTTCGTTCACAGAAGATTCGATCAGAGAAGAACACCCCTTCAGATTTATCTTATAATTGACTTGCTGAATTTACCTGTACAAAACCTTTCTGACAAGGTCACGAAAGATAAGATTTGTGTCCTCTGTAAGCTGAATAACACTGTAGATATGTTTACAGAACGCAAAAAATCATGTATATATAATAAAAATTAAAAAAATAGATCATTGGAGGACTCCAAATTTTAAAATCAGACCTTTTGACAAAATTTCAGCCACCTCAACTCACTATTTGTCGAGTATGTACACAAATTTGATCTAATTTCAGCTTGCTACATCCAAAAGATTTTGACCAAAATGTAATTTTAAAAAAACATAGATCTTTAACAAATTTTACTTATTTCGTCGTTCAGAACATCCATTCTCCGTCCTTCAACATCCTAAGAATTCATTTTGAACTAAATTAGCCTCTTTCTTCATGTTAGATTAGGTTAAAAAACAAATATTCATGGCTTCGTCCGTTGTATCGGAAAATCTACTACAATAACTTAGACATTTACAAAATGTTATCAATTAATTCTCACTGTTTTCGCACTTTAGCGCCCTCACTGTTATTTACTTAATGAGGTAACCTCCTCCTCCTGATCCTAATGTTTCTTTACACTTCACATAAAGTGAATCTATTAAAACTAATGTAAAGGTTTAGGTACAGATAATTTGTAATCTTTGGGTTTTATCTGTAAATAAATTAATACTTGTCATTCGATTCGACGTCCGTTTTTTTACTAACCTTCACGTTTCAAGGCATCAGGAAACCGAAAAAGTAATTCTCGACGCGCCGTCCGTCCATCGTCATTGTCTACATCATCTATACGTAAACACACGTCTATAAAAATAATCAATCGACCTTACGCCAACAATCCTTAAATATCCTGGTGGACTAACGGTTTCGACCGTAAGTTCATCATTTTCAGATCAATGACAACACTCTTATTTTTACCATTCAATTTTGGGTTTCATCATAAAATTGCACTTAAAAAAAGAAGTTTTTGTTTGTTTGTTATTCATACTTACAAACATGTACACAAACACAAAACTATTTGAATAGCACTGTGCACGGATATTTAGTTTAGTATTATGTGCAATATCATAACGAAATCCATAATTGGATGATAAAAATGAAGAGTGATGTTATGGACCTGATGACGACCAACTAACGGTAGAAATCGGTAGTCCGTCGAGGACATTTAAGGATTGTTGAGGGTAGGAATAACTTGGCAATTGATTAAATTCACAATCCTGGAGGCTAACAAAACTATATTCGAATTTAAACATAAATAGAGGACTTTAATGTAATAGCAGATATTTCTTGTTGAAACTCCATATTCAAGGATAAAATAAAGCAAAAGCTTAAAGTTTCAAATATTTTAATAATATAAATGAGCTACAATTGTTTCGCCTGGCTGTTACCAAAAAGCCACGAATTTTTCGGTCCATCTGAAATTACCAAATAGCCACGATCATTAGTGAGGATTAAGAAGGGTCATCTCGCAAGGAACGAAATGTCCAAAAAGCCACGATCGAACCTTTAGTAGGAAGTATGCTTGTAGTGCCGAAAGAGTATATTCTATAAATATTAGTATCTATTTTTGTTGTAGCTTTCTCTATCCCGACACGGATATATGATTTATTCATCATTTTTCCTGTAAAATAAGGTTTCAAAATTGATTTTTGAAGATCACAGTTTTCAAATTATCGTAGTTTTTGGATATTTCGAAGTACGTAAAAGTCGAAAATAGGGTAATTTTTTTTTTTTAATGTCTGGGACTGGCGAACCTTTAGTACGAAGTATGCTTGTGGTGCCTGTAGTATGCTTGTATCATAAAAAATAAACTTTTATTTTACAAACTACTAAGTGTAGTAGTAAATGGTTTATGTCATAGGTAATTATCAATTCCCTTTTTCCCAGAGGTGGTGCCGGCTACCTGGCTGAGCCGTCGTGGCTTTTCGGACATTTCAGCGCTGGCAAACCAACCCTTCTTAATCCCCTCTAATGATCGTGGCTATTCGGTAGGGTCAGAGCGGCCCAAAAATTCGTGGCTTTTTGGTAGTTCCCGTTTCGCCTTGCGGCATCGTCGGGCAACTGATAATTCAGGTATAGACAACTATTCAAACATAAGTAACAGGAAACTGAAATACAATAGAGAAATATAAAATATCTTGTCAAGATTGTGACTCTGAGTACATAGGTCAATCAGGTAGATCTATAAAAGTTAGAATTAAAGAACATGTAAATAGCTGGAAACATGGCTATAGAAACTCTAACTTTGCTAACCACCTTTTGGACTCAGGTCATAGTTTTGATCCGAAATTGAATGTTAAACTCTTACATATAGAAAATAAAAGCAATTGATTAAATAATTTAGAATGTTTAGAAATAAATAGATCTATTTCACTTAGGCCTATTCTCAACTTAAATGACCAAATTGTATTCATTAACCTTTATCTACCTGTTAGGTCATCCCCCTACCTTTCCCGATTTCTCTATTGTATTTCAGTTTCCTGTTACTTATGTTTAAATAGGTGTCTATACCTGTATTATCAGTTGCCCGACGATGCCGCAAGGCGAAACAATTGTAGCTCATTTATATTATTAAAATATTTGAAACTTTAAGCTTTTGCTTTATTTTATCCATAAATAGAGGATCATGGAATTTGGAATAGATGACTATAATGTACTGATAGGATTTAGAATAAAAGTATGTATTACTATGTTTAGCATTGGGAAAGAATGCAAAAAGTATAGAAACTGTATAGCTTGCAGAGTATTAGGACAAGATGGATAGTGAAGTTCTAAATAAACTGCTAGTGACCTAGAAACGAGGTCAGTTGGGTGAGAAACGTTGGCAGGACGAGGCGACGCTGCTGGTCACCCTAGAGACGAGTCCCATAGCTCCGAATCATACAAATGGAATAGTAGTTGTCATGGTGATCTTGGGTAGTAAAATTCTTAAAATATATTTGACGTGTATTTCAAATTTATAAAACATACAACACAGAGACGACACTGATATTGATTATTAAAATGCATTCTACATTTATTTTAAAGAGTTTGTCACGGCAGTTTTTAAAGGTATACACAAGAAAGCTGTGTAACAAAGTTAGTGTAATCCCTCACTGTAGATTAGGCCACGGATAGGTATTACGCGCAGGCCCGTTTGGGTCAGTGACGTCACTGACACTGCTAAACTGGACTACGCAGCCTGTGACCTTTCAGGTAGTTAACACATTCTAAAATAATTCTCCTTTACAAATAACAACTTGTGCCTTATATACGATCATAAGCAGTTATTTTATTATAATATGTTTAAAAAGATGATAATAATGTACACACAGAAAAGCAATTATTAGTTTCAATCTGTAAAGCTTACGTGTAAGCATAATTAATTACGCTTTGCTTTTTGTACTACTATATTGTTTTTTAATACTTTACCCGTTATAATTCTTTCCACATCCTTTATAAAAAGTTAATGGTTATAAACAATTACGTAAACCTTAAAGGTCAGTTATAGTTTAATTGGTGTAGCTCGTGTATCACTGAAGAGGACGACTTTGTCGTTGATACGCGTCTGATACTTTGACGTATTTTTTGTGAGAATTGTGTTCTGTTTGTTTGTTATTACGTGACTAACAATTTTTCACTCACCGTCAGTAACCCATTACTTTAGATTTTTATTACTTCTGACACGTGTTTCGGATCTTATATTCGTCCATCGTCAGGTCTTTATATAAACAAAAATACACAAAAGTTTACACAACACAATAAGCAAACATAAAATACAATGTATTGAGAAAAAAAATTTTTTTTTAAACAAGTTGTATATTTACGATTTAATTGAAAGATAAATAATAACTGGTAGATTTACATCGTCTAAAAAGAAATAGAACAATGCTATACAATAACGTAGGAAAGTCTTCTATTTGTCACTATGTAATTTAAAAGTTAGTATGTAATGTTTTACTTTCAAGGACATCACTGTTAGTGATATCAGAGACCAATCTATTAATTTTTTTTTCTTAAATTCTTTCATTCTTAAAAATGACCCTCTTCAATTTTCCTTTCTTGTGATCTCTACCCTTCAAGTTCTAGTATGCGTGCTTTAGGCCTATACTTAGTTTCATATTTAGTTGACGCTGTGTATTAAGGCAGTGATGTTGTGATATTACTCGTCTAGAAAACATTGTATTAAGATGTTGCCTAAAGCCAACAAAAATACAAAATAAATATAAAACCGTAGTATTTTAAGGTAAAAATAAAACAAATTTGTATTTATAACCCTTAAAGATGTAGTTAGTTTTATACGACGGCCCTATTTTTCACAATGGTTAGTAATGTTGAAACTCCATTTGAATGCACCGTCAATTGAACAGTAAACTAAGTATAGTGAAACGCTAAAGGGTACACAGGTTCGTTGTTTTTATCGATTTGTTTTTCTACTCCTTCTTGTGATTAGACTTACAGAACACATAAATTAGGCAACAAACAAAATAAACGGCACATACTTTCTCTCTCATCCATCCTCAAAATTAAATAAAAACCAACCAAAACTAATCATTCCTGAAGATATCAGTTTGTTCAGTAAAAATGAACTGTATCTTTGAAAAAGTATTTACATATATTACAGGACCTAAATATACTTCTCTCTTGCCATAAACACGCCCTCAATATAACTTGAGTAAAATCTAGCTTTTAATAAGAGCGGTCAAAGGTTTTTAGTCAATTATTTCTGATCCGTAATAGAGATTACAGTTGAAGAAAATTTAATCAAAATCGTTGTAACGAATGACGAATAACAAAATTTTGATTATTTATGAACATTTTGTCATTGAAGGTGTCAAGAAGATTCAAAACACACAGTGTACTTGAAAAAACTCGTTTTATTATAACAAGAAAACTGTGAAATTGTTACAACTTGAAATGAAAGGTTGAATTAAGAAGACGTTTGAGTTGATCAAATTATCTGGTAATATTTGTGTTTATAATCTAATTGCCAAGTGAATATATTTTGCAACGATAAAGTATCTCTCGACCTTTGATTTTTTTTTTACTAGTAACGTCTAAAATAAAAACACTTAGAGCTTAACAAAGCATGAAAGGATTTCCGTAATTTGGTATAAGTATAAAAAGACAGATTGATTCATGGCGAAATGTCGTTAGCTTAATTGTGACGAACGAGAGTTCAGTTCAGTGGAGGAAAGCGTTTTCAATCACGGACGTCTTTTTCAATGACACTGTTTTACCACCGTGATTCAAATGAATGTGTATCAATGTTGTTTGAAATTCTAAAAACCATTTGGTAACCATAGCTTTATAAAAAATCAAAGAAAAGAGCATAATGACCCCTAGCCTTCGTATACTCTAATAGCGTAACTTGCGGACTTGAACAAAGATTGGTCAAGATATCCCTGATAGGAAAGATGAATATAACCCAATACTACGCATACAAAAGTGTAGAATCAGCTAGGATCTCTCGGAATTACCAACCCGTACCAACGATAATGAGCCTTTGAAGGTCAATGTGTAAATTCAATCAGTATGCGCGATGCAAGCCACTCATAAATCATATAACTTGTATTATTTCTTCCTAAGAAAAGTGTTTTGTTCAGGTGTAAAGTAGTTCTGTTACCATCCTGTTTAAATGTTGCACATTTTTCGGTCATAATCGTTAAAAAAAACTAGAGCATAAACTGAACATCCTTTAACCCTCGAATATTCTAATAAGGTCGAAAGATAAGAAGAGAGTAGGTCTAAATAAACTTGAGAGAGACGAAATAAAGGGAAATAACCCAAGACTGCATGATGGTCCAGTTTAGAGTACCTTCTCCTACATCCAATTAGGGTACCGGGTTACAACATCCGTACTGTACTATAAGCCAGCTCCTGTGAGATGTAGAACAACTAATATCCATTAAAGTTTCTATGAAAAAACTGAGAATATTAGATTTGTTTTGTTGCAGGATGTAATATTTTCTTACACACACACCCAACGCCCAAATTTAGATAGCGTACTTTTGCAACACTCTGTATACAAGGATAAGTAAAATGGTTTTGCGCACGACACGGAAACTGGCGGAAACATTAGAGTCACATTAGGTAAAAACATTGCGAGCGAATAATACATGACCTGAAGTGTGATAAGAAACTTGGGGGGGGGATTAATTGAAAACGATCTGTAAACGTCGAGGGGTGTGTCCCAGTAAGACTAATGTGTGGGTGGGAGGGTGAGGCAGGTGATAATAGAAGGAATAAATACTGGGAATCTAATCTGGGAATCGATTTTCTTTTTACTGTTACGTGAGATAGGTTTCTTTATAGAATATTGCACAAACTTTCTCACACATTCAAAAAATCAAACACTAATCAAAAATATCTTTTTACTATTTATACTCGAGAAAGATAAAAAAGTAATTCTCTTTATTACTGATTCTTCCTCCTCAGGTATTTCTATTAGGAGATTTAAACTTACATAGCAGGATTTATTCTTACCGAGTATTCTGCGAATTGGTTTGCTCAGTAATCTTTACATTCTTCTTTCTTCTTCTTCTTCTTCTTCTTCTTCTTCTTCTTCTTCTTCTTCTTCTTCTTCTTCTTCTTCTTATTCTTCTTCCTCATCTCCTACTACTTCTACGTCTTCTTCTTTGCTCAGTAATCTTTACATTCGATCATGATTTGTACGAAATCGATAAAGCTGAATTTAAAAGTTCATTAACGATTTTTTCCCCCACTGATAAAACCTTAAGTCCTTAATGTCGACAGTAAAGTGTATGTTTCTTTGACTTTCATTTCTTGTTACTTCGACGCCAAAAGAGCTCCACTTAGCTCTATATTACTTCCAATATCTGATGAAATGGATAACACGAAAACCTAACCTAGTCGATAACGTTGAAGAGATAGCAACCAATAAGTTTTGTTTTAAACGTTAGATACTTCATTTTAACAAACTTCATACTCTATGTTTATGGTTTACAAGTATTATACAAACTGTACAAAGGCGTAATAATTACCTGAAAACACCATCTTGTGACTTTTGTCGTTTTAATTAAAACACGTTTCGGTGCCAAAGTCCCATCATCAGTTAAATCCTTCACATATTCAAAAAAACTAACACAATCATGCACGTAATATAAATAATAATGTACACGTCGTTAAAGTCGTGGCGTCGCACTGTCGTCCGTCTCACGTGACACTCAGTGAATACTACGACTTTTAATGAAGTGTAAATTATGGTTTACATCTATGTAGCGTACCTCTTTGTGTTAGTATTTTGAATAGTTGACAAACTCCATTTGAGCTATCGAACTGATAATGATACTGCGGCTCCGAAACGCGTTTTAACTAAAACAGCATAACTATAAGCTTCTGTACATTAAATACCTTTGTTCAAAATTGTTCAAGCTGATTTGGAAAAATTGAACTTTTGTGTTTTGTTTTTATGGCAAAAAAGACTACAAAAGACATAAGGAAAAATAAGACCGTCAAACTATTATTGTTAAAAATATAATAGTATAAGGTATAAAACATACAACAGCCGATGTGTTTTAGGACTCAGAAAACATACGATGTATGCTACCCATCGAAGGTACTTGATACAACTCCATGTTAAATGAAATCGCTTTTGATGAATATTCTACTATTTTTGTATTGTTGTCAATCAGTACAAGTATGAGTCGACAAATCTTTCAGTACACAATCCAAAGATTATATGAGTTCCAGAGTTGAATGCGCTACTCTGTTCTCAAATTGTACACCAGGTTATCGGATAATCTAAAGAAGTGTCTTGTATTGACAAATTTAAAAACAAACTAAAATCTTGCCTTACTACTCAGCAGGCCGGTGGAGGAGTACTTTCAATTGTAAACACTTGACAAAACCTTTGTATTGTTACAAAATATAAATGTTTGGTCCTGGTTGACGTAAAGTTTTATCTGAATGCCATCTCTCCTCCACTCCACTCTTTCTTCCAGACAACTATGCATATGTCATCACACAACAAGAAGGATCTCACAAAATATATTGTATAGTAAAGTATCTATTTACTATGTTATACATCAAGTGTTCGTCTAAAAGAGTACTCCCTTACTGCTTAACTAAAACACCACAGATTGATACTTCCAGTTATTAACTAAAAGATCGATAAATCCGCGATATAAATTGTACATTTATAGAACGTACAACACTTCCCTGAGGACATTGCAATGAGCAACAGCTAAAACCTTCCCTTGCTTGAGGCTAATGGTCATTCATAAATGAACCGAATAAATCGAACAGTTTTAACTGATAAAATTGAAGGATAACGAATTTTTATTTAGAGTTGATATTATAAACAATTATAAAAGTATAATTGTGTGATTTGAACAAATAAATTAATAACTTTAAAGAAATATTTAATGAGAATTATTTAAGGTAGCATTTACGGCGGTTTATTTACTGATGATAGTAATTGGATGTTTCGAAACTTTTGCGATGTAGTAAAATATCACAAACCTAACCTGATCGTGGTACTTACCTAGTCCTATCATACAATGTAATACAAGCAGATGACTAAATGCAATGACCAAATGTTTATTTTTAGGGATTTGTTTAATTGTATTGATGGATTAACAGATCGTTTCCGTTAGGGTAATATATTTAAAACAATTGTTACCCTGGTTTTCATAACCTCTATTATGTATATCATAACTTGGATGACTTCGGCTAGTTCTTAACGGGCATCGTAGATGTGTATGTATTAAAGAAATTTCAGTCGCTTCGCTCGTGCCAAAGTCTCGGCCTTGGAGGCCGTCGAAGCTGTACCTTATGTGAAGGAGCCACCACGTGCTTTGCTAACATCGACGATTCAGACTTGCTGGAACGCATAACTACACAAACATCACATGTTTTTCAGAGGTCAAGAATCGCTTTTTGTCATTGTAAAAAGGTGGGGGGTTAGTACCCTTACATGGGAAATTAAATCTGCAAATTTTTATCCAATTTCGATTGTTTATAGGTTGAATAACACGCCGAGATAAGAACAAATAATTGTTTAAAATGGCGACCATTTGGACATTTTTAATTTTCAAAATTTCAATAGCGTTCTATAAAGCACAAATAATCTTCTTGTGGATGCGACAACGAAGGACGGACGGACGCCATGTTGAAACTTTTCGTTATCCTGACGCCATGAAACGTAACGGATCAGATAAAACAGGTTGGATTGTTTGATGATCACGAAACCTACTCCTTACTGGTTACATATATATAAGATAATGTAATCAAATGAAAATCAAACATTTAAACTGACAAAACAAAATTATGCACTATTTTTAATTGATTCGCATTAATGTATTTACATTTTATTGATTCGTATAAAATGGAAAAAACTATTCAAATATTCTATCAAACTACAAAACATAAAAATCCAGATACAACAAAGAGTTAAAATCAAATATACTTTTCAAATTCAATTTCATTTTCCTCGCCTAAGGCGTACATTGACGTGGAACATGTCGGACAGTTTAGAGACCACAACATGAGCACTGTTACGTTTTTATTCAATGTTTCTTCTGTAATGGGTATTTATTCGAAACACGCAGTGTACTTGAAAAAACTTGTTTTATTATAACAAGAAAACAGTGAAATTGTTACAACTTGAAATGAATGGTTGAATTAAGAAGACGTTTGATCTGGTAATATTTGTGTTTATAATCTAAATACCAAGTGAATATATTTTGCAACGATAAAGTATCTCCCGACCTTTGATTTTTTTTTTTACTAGTAAAGTCTAAAATAAAAACACTTAGAGCTTAACAAAGCATGAAAGGATGTCCGTAATTTGGTATAAGTATAAAAAGACAGAATGATTCATCGCGAAATGTCGTTAGCTTAATTGTGACGAACGAGAGTTCAGTTCAGTGGAGGAAAGCTTTTAGCAACGCTGAATGAATGGATTTTGTTTTGTTCCAAATGTAAAACATTTATAGCATTTTGGACTGTTTGTTTTATGTTTCTATAAATCATAAGTTTTACGTTTGAGCGATCATTTCATATATAAAGGTGTTGATTTTAACCTGGCCATCATTACCATTTCTGAACTTATAGGAGCTATGAGTTGATTTAAATTTTGAAAACTTATTTTAAAAATTTTGAGTACTTATTGAAAACTCTTCTGAAATGGATTCAAATTTTTTCATATGGTGGACATCTTTATTTTTATACGTAACAACCAATATTTTATAGTATTTGTTTTATATACCATGTGTCCATAAAGTCCCACCCCCTCTTATTATTATTTTTTTTATTAATGGAAATAGACAGATTTTCTTAGGGGAAAGTTTAGATAACCAAAGGAGGAGTTTTTTGAAGTATCAAAATTTTCAACCCTTACCCCTAAAATGTGGTAGTTTGGGGGTAAGTCATGAATTTTAAATAGCCACCCCTATTGAGTGATACCTCATTTTAATGGTCTTTTCAAAATAAGAATAATGGCGCAAACCAGAGGTCTCTAAGTTCATCCTACCCAACATAGCAACCAATCGAATTGTGAATTTTACGTTAATAATTAGACTGGAAATATTACGAAATGTACAACAAGCTATTGAGTCCAGAATCTATTTCTGCCAAAAAGTAAATGGTAGCCATTTCAAGAACTTTATATGAGCTAAAAAAACAAGGTAAGGCTCTTACTATCATTTTACCAACATAGAGCAGTTTGTAATGTAATAAAAACAACCGGAGTTTGTAGTTTAACATTCACAATTCGATTGGTCGCTATGTTGGGTGAGATGAACTTAGAGACCTCTGGTGTGCGCCATTATTCTTATTTTGAAAAGGCCTTTAAAATGAGGTATCACTCAATAGGGGTTGCTGTTTAAAATTCTTGACTTAACCACAAACTACCCCATTTTGGGAGTAAGGGTTGAAATTTTTTATACTTCCAAAAACTCCTCTTTTGGTTATCTAAACTTTTCCCAAAGCAAATCTGTCTATTTCCATTAATAAAAAAAAATAAGAGGGGGG
This sequence comes from Aphrophora alni, assembly GCA_963513935.1. Classification (NCBI taxonomy): domain Eukaryota; kingdom Metazoa; phylum Arthropoda; class Insecta; order Hemiptera; family Aphrophoridae; genus Aphrophora; species Aphrophora alni. The sequence goes on from OY740771.1 coordinate 7,700,855, forward strand.
TAGGACTTTTTGGACACATGGTATAAAACACATTGTCAGAGATATATTAAAAAATGAATATTTTATTATATTAGAGAAATAAAATTAACAATAATACAATCTTAGTAACATCAATGCAGGACAGTTTCAAATTACAATAAACACAAGTGTAAGAGAGTATTATTCAGGTTGAAGTGCTCAAGAAAATTAGCATACTCGTACTAGTAGAGAAAACTCTCTTTCAAGTAGAAATACAAAATTGGAAAGAAAAAAGAACGTCCAATTAAAAAAAAGCCCTATGAAATCCAAAACTAATTTAAAATTATTAACCGTGTAAAAATTTAGTCTTCCGTCAAGTCTTCCAACAATAATCAAACCAACCAAACGTAGTAAAGGCTATTCCAAAAATAAAGGTGTTAAGAGTAAAAATTTAAACAAGTTCAAAATATTAAAAAAATAATGTATTTCAAAGATAAGCCATAAAAAGCTTTATGAAAACTATTAAGCAAGTGTTAAGTGAAAGTTCAGAAATTAAATCGTTAATAACCATCGATAAAGAAAGATGTGTAAAGTAAAACTTAAAAGTGATACGAACGGAAATACAGTTAATTAAATGAGGAGTTATTAATTTAAAACACTCATGTAAGGGATATCTCATAACTTAAATCATTTAATAATATTAAAACTAAAAATAAATATATACTTAAAATCCAATTAAAGTTATTACAACAAATTAGATAACTGAAATAATATTTAAATCAACTATTTGGAACTCTCGCTAGGTTTTAAAAGTTCGAAACTCCTTTGATAAAAATTTGCTGACATAAAGATCTTGCGAAACCTTCCTAGCAATTTTAAGGAGACAGGAAACTCTTAAAGTGAGTTAAAATTTATGTAAATATCAAATATGAATAAAAATGGATAGCTTTAAGTAATATGACAATATTTCAATATGTTAGATAATGTAATTAAGAAATTGCATATTACATTGTAGTAAAAGTCTTTAAACAAAATTGTATAATTAAATTTTTAGTGGGCTGTAATTGAAAACATGGCACGGTTCTCTCCAGCGCAAATTAGAATATTTGTAGTAATAATCAATGCAGTAAATGCAAGTGAATTCTAGTAGGATAAATAAGTATTGATGTTTTAAGATTAATTAATTTGCTATGAGTTTTGAAATATATGTAAATTAACACAAAATTATAATTTGTTCAAATAAAATAATAATGCACAGGTTAATCTCGTCTCTACACTTATTTAAACCATTGATAAATCCTATCACAGCCAAGCTGTAGTAATTCGGAAAATCGAATCTGGTGGACCCCCGACATCCGAAATTCATACAAAATAAAAGGTAGTACAAGGTAAAATCTACAAATAAAATCGCAGATAAAAAATCTTTAAAGGTAAAACGCTAGTAAATAAAGGTCTTACAACATCATTTGAAGACTTTTTTATTTAGTTTATGCTTCCTTAACCACAAGCGTTTAAGAATTACAGCTGATCATGTATGTTTCCTTAATAACCATAAGCGTTTAAGAATTACAGCTGATCATGTATGTTTCCCTAACAACAAGTGATTAAGAACTACAGCTGATCATGAATGTTTCCATAACCACAATGTTTAAGAACTACAACTTATCATGTATGTTTCCTTAACCATAAGCGTTTAAGAACTACAGCTGATCATGAATGTTTCCATAACCATAAACTTTTAAGAACTACAGCTGATCATGAATGTTTCCATAACCACAAACGCTAACTCACAGCTGACCATGTTAGTTTCCCTAATCAAAAGCGTTTAAGAACTACAGCTGATCAAAAACAAGTCAAATGTATTATTTATTAGGCTTAGAAAAGTATTTGTTTGCAACGTTAAATATCAATAAACAACAAATTATACCAAATAGTAGTTTTTAATTTTAACAAAATGTGATTACAATCATTAATCCATGTATAAAATAGCTTAAATTACAGATCAATAAGAGTGTTGCTGTAATTAGTATAAGCAAAGTAGTTTTAATAACAAATTTGACGGTTTCTTTGTAATCTGTATGGATTTATAACTTTATGTCATATAAATAAAGTTTAATAAAGTTAACTTTTGAGGTTACAACAGCTGTAAACACACGAAACAAATTAATTTCGGCCAGGAGGAATACTAATACTTAATAAATTACTAAAATATAATTAATTGGAAGAGTGTTTGTTGGAATATACAAACACCAAGAGGTTAGATTGTTCCCCGAACCGATCATTCACAGCTATAGTCTCCATACCAACATAACTCAACACACCCCAGCTATCCTATGAGATAACAAAAAATTTCACATTTACACACAACAGCCAATACTTGAAACAAAAACTTGATCGAACAAAGAAAATGGACACAAGGACTATAATAACGTAGTTTGGTTGGGTCACCGGAAGCTCCCTAAATTAGAATTAACTATTAATTATAAAAGCATAAGCAATATTTGAAACTAAACTTCACTCGCATTTATTTTCAGATTCGTTTTTAAAGTTCCAGAGCCACACTGGCCGGAACTGCGCGCTTGCTCAAAAAAAAGAAACGTAAATTACAATCTTTTACGGCGCAGTGTAGTTGATCTGCAATACAAGAGTGTAACATAAAAAGCAAAACTCTATTTAAGAAGGCGCTACTTACCCGGGCTATATAAAAGGTAATTTCCAAATTGTTTCACATACATAGTCAAACTAATAAAGAATGCAGAAATATTACACATACTTTCTCACATACCTATACATATTAAAACTAAAAAACGACGAAAAATATTGCATTAACTTTCTCAGATTCCCATATATAGTGAAACTGAAAAATGAACCGTTATATATAATTAATACTTTTATTACATTTATTGAAAGTTTAAAATATTATTCATTTTTTAAAATGTATAGTTAAAGTTTTTACTTCTGTCTACTTCCGCAACGGTAAATTTTATTTATATTTATGATTATTTTCATTAAAATCACAGTAGTAATAAAAGTGTACACATTTTTGATCAATTCTTATTTTCAGTCTCTATTATCCGTTATGTTATTTATCAAAAATCTAATCAATCCATAAGACACCTGCCTCGCTCCAAACAGCAAAATGTTCTCGTTCGGAGAAACTGTTAAAAAATACATGTTTTACCCACAAACTAACCCTTAAATGATTTTCTCTAAAATCACATGCAATAGAAACATCACTTCAAACATAAAAGGTTTTTTGTGAAAATGACAATATTTTGTGTATAATACATAAGAAAATGTCAGATAGACATTATTCTGGAAATGATCTTCCTAAGGACTCAGAACGACGAGAACTATAAATTTTAAAATTTAGCATTTTTCTTATTTGGTACCTGGAAGTTAAAATATTTATTTATTTCATACAAACTCAACACCACCGATATAAATAATGGAATGGTAAATTATATTCCTAAAAACAACCGATTTAGTGGATGAGGATCTAGGAAGATAGGGGGAGGGGTTGATGGAACGTGATTTATTGACCTCAACAATATGCAGACAGAGAGAAGGGCAGTAATGTAAATTTAATTCTCTGGGGGTGTTATCAAGGGTTGATGAAGCTAATAACAGGTTACAATAAATGTGACAGTACAAGATAATTATTTGCAAACCTTGTATTGTGTAAATGATTGCACAAACTTTTGTTTTAAATCAAAGGATATTTTGAAATCATGTCAATATTGTCCCTTAAAGGAGGATAACAACGTAAATCAATTTTTCGAACGTTTGGTAAATAATAATGACTTTATATGATCAATGAGATATCCGTCCTTCTGATTTATGTTTTCCTTATCAAATCTAACAGTGACAAGGTTTATGGAATGTTTTTATTTTATTTTTTAGAATTTATAGAATTTAATTTAGTGAAATGAAAGCTCCACGAAGATACTTTTTGAATCTTTGAACTCCTGAAGTTTTGAAGACAAATCTGCTACATATAGAGAATATTTGTGGCAGTCAAGTAATATAAATATATCATTAAAATATAACAAAATAATGCACAACTTTGCCAAACACAAATTTAAATCTTAGAAAACAGAAGTATTCTTGATTTGGAAAACATTTTTGCTTTAATTGTGTTTGATTTATAAGTTTACGATTGGTAGATGTTAAAATTCTCAATGACAGAAAACAGTTGCAAATTAAGTAGATAGATGTCAGGTCTATTACAATAATTTAATTACAACTGTTGTGTCTCACAAAATGATAATGTTTGGTGTATTATTGTTTTGCCTATTATGTACACAAATTTACCTCATACTTCGTGTTGTAATTAAACCAATTAAAATCATCCTTGCACAGACAATTACAACTACAAATAATAAACTAACCCAAGAGAAAGTATTCCGACTTATAAAATTGTACTATTTGTAGGTTTTCATAACACAGTATGTACATTCAATACATAGTGTACGATGAACTATGTTTTCGGTAATGGTTCCAGGACCAATAAACATTTTTACCTTACGGCTTATCTTCAAACTCGTGCGACTAATGTAGACGGGGTATCAGCGTAACGAACAATAAAACAACAGAAACAAACGGGTTCGAACGTAAGTAACCTTTGGTAGCTCACTAAACTCCGGTTAACGTTTAGTTGGCTGTGGATAAAATGTAAATAATTAGGAGTTTAGCGCTCTACTAGCCATAGTAACAAAGTAGAAACATAGCACATAATTACATTTACTTTTAACGGTTGTCAATAAGGATTTCTATTCCTTTTAGAAACTTGTATTTACTGTAGGCAATATTATATACGATGTTTTTCAGACATATAATATAAAAGCCTCACTGCCAACACTGGAACTGAGTGTAGTTCAAATTGCAGGGAGAGACCCTACTAGTTGAACTACACAGCTTCGTATTGTGTATTTCATTAAAATATCAAACTACAACGATAAACATTAATTCAGATGTGTATTTATACTAAACAATATTCATGTTTCAGGTTCACATGTTTTATAAATTAAAAGTACACATCAAATATAATTCTAAAAATTTCACTGTCCAGTATCACCATGATACTGGTTATAAGGAAATTACTTAATAAAACATTGGATAAAACTCCATTAGTCTGGACTGTAAGGACGTTTTATAGTTTTACAATAACGACTGTTTATTCCGCTCTATTCTGATAGATTGGACTTCTAGGAAACGTTGCAGTGATATTACAGGATAAGCTTCAGATGTTATATATAACAATCCCCTGGAGATTCTATCACAGCCATTCTTTTGTTACTGACGTGACAGTTACATGCATTACAACTTGGAAAAAAAGAAAAGTTAATTTTATTTTGTAAATTGTTAAAGCTCAACTGGTAGGTAATTTTTTATACTATTTTTGCACTAAATTTGAAAATGATCATATTATTGGTTTTGATGTATTGTTCAACTAAGTTGGAGTTACGGACGTGACTTGAAAAGCACTTGTCTTCTGACATACTGTTACAATTATTAAAAAGTCTGTTAATTTCTTGGGAAATTTATGAATTAAATTTTTGTCAGCTTATCTTAAGATAAATACCTTCTTAGAAACATTAGTGTTCAATCTTAAAATCCTGTAATATTTCAATTAAAAAATTGATAAAAACGTTACGGACGTGACACGGGTTTGTTACGGACGTGATAATTAACTCAAAAGTCTGTTAAAAGTACTTTATTTTTACATTAAAAAGTTTTCAGTGCTCTTCTTACATTCTTTTTAGTTAAAGTAAGACTTATTTGATCTATAAAAGAACATAAACAAACTTAATTACATCTTAAATATGTGTTTGAATTAGGAGGAATTATTGTGAAATGGATAGGTAAATAATGTATTCATTATTAATGAAACAATTATCATGTTTGTAAACCACAATAACTTGTTCATAAAGTTCACTGATATTCTTGGTAATTTACTGACAATTAGTCACTGATAAATATAAAGTGACTAGATGTATACCATTTTCAAAGATGAAAATATCCAAAAAATAAAGAATTCTGCTACAAGATATTGTTGGTAATATTAGGTTAAGGCATTTTAAGACTTTAATAAACTTTTTACTGACAAATTCAGAAAATAATTTTTTTAGTGTTAGGGTATGTTTGTAAAGAATGGCTGATCAATAGAATATAACAACATCTTTCATTAAAGAAGGCTTATTATAACTGTACAATAATATTTGAAAAGATAATTTTCGGAATATAATCAATTTACCCTTTCCTGAAAAACAAGAAAATAAACAGTGCATAAAATTACACAAACTTTCCCCTCACCCATCCTCCAAACTACATAAAAACTAACAAACATGAATCGTCACCAAAAATAAAATTTAAAATAGTTGTCAATAAAAATGAAACATTGGCGTCGGCATTCCTACAATTCTTAAATAATATCCAAAACTTACTTTGCTTTTGTCGTAAACCGTTCCTCAGTAGTTTTTTTATTAAAATCCTGTTTTAATGACAATTGTTAATTTTTTACCAATTACTGTAGGTATACCTGAACCGTAATATTTTTTACAATTTTTTAATTGCGATTTTGTTCACGGGTTTGGGTCATTAATCTTCACATTTCGCTAAAGTGATAACGAAATTGGCAAAGCCACTTTTGAGATACTAAGCAGTATTTTATAACAGTCCCGAGGTTTTTTTTAACCTATAACTCACGAACAGTCAGTTTGGAAACATGACGCGATCAATACATTTTGTTGGGATCCTTCAAGACTACAATATATACATATACATAAAAACAATAAACAAATAATGAAATGACCAAAATATGCCAATAAACCAAATTAGACCACTAACCATACGATAGATAACATTCCAAAAATCACTTTTCTATTCAGTGACTTTCTAAACGGTTAAATCAATATTTATTTTTTGATCCATAAAATATTTTTCTCCATAATACATATGTATATGTATGAAAGTAAAAAATATGTTTTGCAATACCGTAACTGTGTAGTGTTTCACTTACCTCACAGTAAATCCTAAAATATACAATTTAACCTATTATTTTGTCCAGTAACTAATTATAAATATTTATATAGAGGCCAACATTTGTTTCTTTCATTACTCAGAAGTAAGGGATTTCATATTGGATGTAAAGTTTCCACCTATTACAACTTGTTTCATATCCTTCAGGACATATATCCTTCAGGACAATTAAGTAAAAACAGACAGTTTCCAACTAATTAGAAGGTTCTCAGGAAAGGTACACTCATTTAATTAGACTCTTGTATCTCACTTTGAAATTACACGCTCTCTGCACACAATAGTGGTATTACTTTTTTTTGTCTGAAGTTTGGTTTCTTATTGTTTCGTCTATTCTATACAAAATAATTACGTAAAACATATTACATACTTTTACATATTTACTTTTTCTAGAGCTACAGTTCTTGGCTCCTTAACAATTCACCAAACCTCACTATTTCTTGACAGTTTTCTCCATTCTCACCACGAGGTCGTAAGTCAACTTCATCCATTGACCTTTTCCGTCTCCATAATTTTTTTAAATTTTTTATTTTATCGATTGGGCAAAATTGTGAACCGCGTCTTTAAGATGAGGGATTGAACTATCTACACCAATTCCAATTCGGAGCTCCAAGCAGGAGCTAAACTCCTCCAGATCCGTAACGAAAAATCCTCTTTAAATTATGGGAAAGAAACCGACGAGTTAATGACGACTTCTGGACCACCTACAGAGCCGTCTCTAGACGACACTAGTAATTTAATTTTTATTACTAAAGTGGAGGAAATGGGACCAAAATATTATGTCTTTACTCATGTAATACAGGAGACTAAATAAAACTTCAATGAACATCAACTGCATTCGCCTAGAAATATGACTCTACCTACTTGGAGTATAGACAAGTGTCAAGTCTGACCAGAACTACGGTAGATTACCCTAGAGACTAATTTGTATCCTGAAAAACACTGGCTCAGAATCTACACTGACGGATCATCCAAACTAGGTTTCGGACACTGGGGCCGGATTTCATTGTAACATCTTCAAGGACTCTGTAACATTTACCGGCCTTTAAATACACTTTGATGGCGTAGTCTTTGCAATCTCAAAGGATGTTGTCAAAAAAAGATCCATGTCAATGCAATCTTCTGCGTGGCCTCACAATCAAACTTCTCAGAAATATTACGATTAGAACTATCACAACTTGAAGCAAGTAACCTCAGACAGGCTGATAACGAACTCAGCTGTGTAGCGTTAACTAAATGAATAATACCGGATTGTCACAGCTAGAAGGTGATGGACCCAACTCCAAAACCTAGGACCTCTCCTTCGAAAGATTTCTCATTTAAGGTCAGGTCCTTCTCAGACGAAAGGCTTACTTATTCAAACTGAGAATCACTTTGCTCACTTTGTCGGGATGGACGGCAGAAAGCGTACCACGTACCACCTATTTGATCTGTTCTGTATTCTCATACCACATCTTGTCCTGATAGTCAAACAACTGGAAAGGAAGGTGTCATGTTGCAGAAATACCACAAGTGGGCGTTGGATAAAGTAAATAAAATACCCTTTGTCTACAGTTGTTTACAAAGTGGCATTTTGTTCATTTAAATTAGTTTGCAAAACAGCTGATTTCTCAAAAGTTTCACTTTGCCCACTACTTTGCTCACTCCGAATGGCAACCGAAAAACGAAATTTAGGTTAATTTTATTTGAATTAATTTATAATATACAGGAAATGTCCCGTATGTAGGTTAGATTAATTCTTACATGTAAAATAACATAAATAAACAACAAAACAACGTTTTAAAGTTGAAAAAGGAAGTAATTATTCATGAAGATGATTGACAGTGTATGTACACTGAGAGTATTTTTCGTTTGCCGAGTTTTGAAGTTGGCAATCCCGTTTCCTCAACAATATACCTAAGTTATTTGTAATATTCATAAATAACCTCAGTTTTGACGTGAGAACTTCTACTCAGTGTTCATGTGTTGTTTAGCACTACTGCTATATTTTGTGTAGTTAGTTTTAAAATATGGACAGTTCAGATTTTAAAATAATCTGAAAAATAAGAAAAATGCAGTTATTATAGATCGAATTGTAATTGATTTTTGTTTGAACACTATTGTATTAAATTAATGTTTTATTAAATTGTGTTACTGCTGCAGTATGTTTTTTATTTGTCACAAAATAACAACTGTAGACAAAGTATAATATGCAATTCGTGAACAAAGTGTCTTTTTTAAACTCGATAAAATTGACGCACTCGGCAAGCCTCGTGCGTCATCAATTTTCTCTCGTATAAAAAAGTCCCACTTTGCTCACTAGTTAAACAAATAACTATTCCTCAAAGTCCCTCTTCTTTCTTCTATCCTACTCTCCATTTTAAATTACTCCAGTCATCTTAAATTCTAATGTAATTGAGCTGACTTATTTTTTAACGTTTATGAATTGTACATTATCAGATCCTTAATTATCAGTATCTTGATTTCCAATCATCTCCATCCTTAGTTTACTAAATATTTGTCTTACAAAATTTACAGCCATACTCGTACCAATAAGCAAGTCACTCTTTCTATGCTCACCACGAAAGTGAAAAATAGTAACATGTAGCAACTAACTGCTAAAATTGACTTTTCTTAGAAATTTTTGGTGCCCTCTATATTACTTAAATTTCAAGTCTGATGATCGTTTTACATTTTTAACATCTTCATAACGGACAAAAATTGATCAAAATAAACCAAAATATTAAACAAATTAAAAGATAACCACGTTCGTATTCCACTAGCTTTAAATGATATCCTAGTTTTATTAATACAGTAAACCATTTATAACTTCACTAATCACTCTGTGTTTGTCACAGATGACCGATTCCTTTGAAATTTGGTATCAAAATAATCAGAAAATTGCAATGTAACACGTGTTATCATTTGTTTTTCGGAATTTAAGGAAGGAGGAAAAGTTGCATATCGTTACTGGAGTCATTAGTTATGATTCACTGACCCCAGCCGGTGGCTACTTAACGCGGCCGAGTCGCACAATAGACGCCAAGGGTAGGCGATTAGTGCGGTCGACTGGGTTTCCGCCTCAAGCTGACTTGAATTTTACTATAGTATATAATTTTACTATCACTATTATTCAAGTAATCTAAATACATATTGCGCATGACTTGTGAGATGTTTAAAAATTAAAATTAATCTCTTACTTTTTAGAAGTTGTAAATATGTTTTGGCCACGCCCATCCTCCCTAATCTGTATTCGGGGCGTGGTATAGTACTAGGTCAGTTACAGTTTGATTATAAGTTACTCATGGATCACTGTAGAGAGAGGGATTGTCGTTGAACCTATGATGAGTCGATACGTATTATTTGTGAGAAATTGTGATATTCAAATAATCTGATCACCTTTTTAAAATAATCCCTCTGGGTATTGAATCAAAAATGGTGGTTAGGCTAGGTTAGTTTAGAGTATGTTAGGTTAGGTTTTGAGACCTTACATTTATGAATAAGATTATCAAAAATTAATTTTTTTTTTTCTTTTCTTTTTTTTCAAATTGAAGATGATAATTAATTAACGATGAGGATTTCAAAGAGAACTAAATCAATAGAATAAATCGAAAAGAAATAACGACGGGATGGGATGGGGTTATTAAAGGGTGACTGTTGGGGGGGGGGTCTACGCAAATACTGTCAAGGGTCATTTAACAGACACAACAGTGTATTTATGTAAATACTTGTTTTGAACTTGCTTAACGGAAGATTAAACAGCAAAGTTGTGCAGCTCCGGTGTTTTTTTCCCCCTACAAATTTAAATAAATAACGTCGTCGTCCACACTGTACCAAAGACGTCCACGGTATCATTCATAAATGGTACAATAACTCAACATATTTGGTATAACTAACAATTAAATTACATTTAATGGTTTCCGCCAGGTGACTTCTTTTTTAAAACACTTACGCGTTTCAAAGCATGTTCTCCATTTACAGAGTTCTTTTTCTTTTCACTCAGTTGAGATTGTTAACACATTAAAATAAAACATAAAAACACACGAACATTTACATATATGTATTTATTAATTTATACATCACTTATCGTAACGCAACACTTGGGATGTGCCCTTTAAAATGAGGTATCACTCAATAGGGGTTGCTATTTAAAATTCTTGACTTACCCCCAAACTACCCCATTTTGGGGGCAAGGGTTGAAAATTTTGATACTTCAAAAAACTCCTCCTTTGGTTATCTAAACTTTCCCTAAAGCAAATTTGTCTATTTCCATTTGCTTATATATGTATTTCTTCTTTTCTCCTAGCAGAAAGATAATAATAATTAATTACTGCGCTATAAGAGGGTCATCCGTGCACTACTCAGTGAGGGACTCCTACTCAGTTTGACAACTTGACTTCCCTTGTCTAGGTAGACTTCATAATTTTCACAACATAACTCTAACAATTTTCATTTCTTGTTGCTAACTAGCACAGTAGAGATTATGCTTGTCGAGTTTAACTCTCCTCTAGGGTGTCCATGCGAGGTTTCAATCTCTCCCAATAGAAGAGAGTATGGAAGGCAGAATACTCCTCTCCTCCACGGATGATACATCTGGCTCTCCTCTAGGGTGTCCATGGCGAGGTTTCAATCTCTCCCAATAGAAGAGAGTATGGAAGGCAGCACCCTCCTCTCCTCCACGGATGTTACATCTAGCTCTCCTCTAGGGTGTCCATGGCGAGGTTTCAATCTCTCCCAATAGAAGAGAGTATGGAAGGCAGCACCCTCCTCTCCTCCACGGATGATACATCTGGCTCTCCTCTAGGGTGTCCATGCGAGGTTTCAATCTCTCCCAATAGAAGAGAGTATGGAAGGCAGCACCCTCCTCTCCTCCACGGATGATACATCTGGCTCTCCTCTAGGGTGTCCATGCGAGGTTTCAATCTCTCCCAATAGAAGAGAGTATGGAAGGCAGAATACTCCTCTCCTCCACGGATGATACATCTGGCTCTCCTCTAGGGTGTCCATGGCGAGGTTTCAATCTCTCCCAATAGAAGAGAGTATGGAAGGCAGCACCCTCCTCTCCTCCACGGATGATACATCTGGCTCTCCTCTAGGGTGTCCATGCGAGGTTTCAATCTCTCCCAATAGAAGAGAGTATGGAAGGCAGCATCCTCCTCTTCTCCACGGATGATACATCTGGCTCTCCTCTAGGGTGTCCATGCGAGGTTTCAATCTCTCCCAATGGAAGAGAGTATGGAAGGCAGCATACTCCTCTCCTCCACGGATGATACATCTGGCTCTCCTCTAGGGTGTCCATGCGAGATTTCAATCTCTCCCAATAGAAGAGAGTATGGAAGGCAGAATACTCCTCTCCTCCACGGATGATACATCTGGCTCTCCTCTAGGGTGTCCATGGCGAGGTTTCAATCTCTCCCAATAGAAGAGAGTATGGAAGGCAGCACCCTCCTCTCCTCCACGGATGATACATCTGGCTCTCCTCTAGGGTGTCCATGCGAGGTTTCAATCTCTCCCAATAGAAGAGAGTATGGAAGGCAGCATCCTCCTCTTCTCCACGGGTGATACATCTGGCTCTCCTCTAGGGTGTCCATGCGAGGTTTCAATCTCTCCCAATAGAAGAGAGTATGGAAGGCAGCATCCTCCTCTTCTCCACGGATGATAAATCTGGCTCTCCTCTAGGGTGTCCATGCGAGGTTTCAATCTCTCCCAATTGAAGAGAGTATGGAAGGCAGCATCCTCCTCTTCTCCACGGATGATACATCGGCCTCACCTCTAGGGTGTCCATGCGAGGTTTCAATCTCTCCCAATAGAAGAGAGTATGGAAGGTAGCATCCTCCTCTCCTCCACGGATGATACATCTGGCTCTCCTCTAGGGTGTCCATGCGAGGTTTCAATCTCTCCCAATAGAAGAGAGTATGGAAGGCAGCATCCTCCTCTTCTCCACGGATGATACTTCCGGCATCTTCCGATCTAAAGAATCAATAGAGATGCAGTCTAAAGCAAACAGTCTTTTAAAGTAGAAGTTCATCTCACCATGTTCATAACGCGTATCTCTCCAGATTCAGAATTGACTTGTGGGTTCATTTTTCGGATTGATCTTCGTCCTCCTACGTTGCCATTTTTGAAAAATATTCCATCTCGGTTGTTTAGCATCATTCTGCTCGCCGAGTTGGAGCTCTTTCATCCGAGTATGAAGTTTTAGCCTTTCCATCGCTAACAATTCAATAGGCGGAATACTATCCAACAATACCATTGCACCATCCGATACCATACGGTATCGTTAAAATAAACTCCCTGCATACATGATATCTAAATAAAAAAATTATGATTTATTTACAAAATCGAAACAAAACAAAATCCATTCATTCGCCGTTGATAAAAGCTTTGCATCACTGAACTGATCTCTCATTCGTTACAATTAAGCTATCGACATCTTGCCATGAATCATTCTGCTTTATATTTACACCAAGGTCTTGAGTTTCTTTCACTCTTTAAGAGTTTTTATTTTAATTCTTGTGTGGTAAACAGGTCGACACGTACTTTTATCCTTATAAACTGCGTAAATATTATCTGTACAATCATTGTACAAACATTGTACTTTTACAAAAATATAACGCCAGGTAGTTTGTTATAACAACGCTGCAACCTACAAATTGAACCTTCACTAAAGTGGCGATAATTTCACAATAAATAAATATGTTTCACGTCTCGAATACCTTCCATTAAAATATAAATACAGAAAAGGATTAAATAAACCATACCTGTGTTCATATTATGAACATCTCCGAACTGTCCGCCATGTTCCACGTCCAACAGTCCAACGTCCAACGTCGCTTTAGGCGAAGAAAATAAAATTGAATTTGAAAAGGTTATCTCTTTGTTATCTACTTCCACGAGGTAATTGTGTATTTTTACATTTTACCGCTTGACAGAATATTTACAGAGGTTTTTACTTTTTAAACAAATCAACATTATATAAGATACCTTAGGGTGACACAATTAAAAATAATGTAAATGTTGGTTGTATGTTATTGCCAAATTCATTTCTATCTTTGTATTAATTATTTGATTATATTTCCTTATCAGTTGCCAGTTCTTCTTATTTATGTTACATTTGTATTTTAAATCTTAGAGAATTACAACAATTGTTATAAATTTAATCTTTGTAGATGTCAATTTAAATAATTCTCATTGATATATTACATTATATATATATATATATATATATATATATATATATATATATATATATTGTATAATTTTTAAGGAATTTATATTTAATGATTCGAATTTGCCCCTAACCGCAATCACTAGAAACTTTAAAATAAAACACAATTATCTGATTAATTATTTCTACTAAATGCCCTGATGTACATTTCGATAACATGGTTATCATCATCGGAGGGTTTTGCTTATAAACTAAATCTAAACTTACATATCTACTAATGAAATAAAAGTGCTCAACAAGATTGTATCCGAATTTATCTTTGTATGATTGTTTATAAACGTAAGCGTAAAAGAAGAATAAATAAAAACTTGTTTATCCTTTAATTTGATCAGTGAAAAAAACTACGTTCAACTTATTCGATTCTTTACAAACATCAAATTTAGCCTCCAGAAAACAAAATCTGATTTTTCTGTTGTCCGTTACAAATCCCCCAGGGAATTTCTATATCACTGTATTTACTGCTACACAGTTTAACTGTCTTGTAATTTGTTTTAGGTTCCTGACTTTAAGATAAGTCCATTCAACTAAACTTAGTGAATTACATTTTGTCACAATGAACTAAATGACACACAATAGGTCTAAATTAAGTCACAATATATAACTAAAGAAACACTACTTGCAGCGTTATATCCCCCATAAAACTACGAAAAAGATTTTTAAAGATGTGTCTTTTATTCATAAACTGGAGTTGCGGATTTCAGATAATTTGTTTAAGATTTCAATTTGAAACATCATTTTAAAATTCGGTAAAGTTAACTCTATTCTATTTTTAAAATGAAGCATAATCAAAATATTGTAGGACGTAAAACTCAACATTTCAGACAATTTATGTCAATATTTTTAATGTCGAGAGATTAAGAAAAAACTTTATTTCGAAATCTTTGGTGTTCAATGATCTTTAAAATGAAGTACTGTACAACCAGACCTCATTAAAAAATATCTAAGAAAACTTATCAACTCTTTAAATTGGGGCTCCTAAAATTAAAAAAAAAAATCTCTATATTTTTCACGTGGAAATAAGTGAGACACAACTTTTCATAATGTTCTGTGCAAACAGATTGCTCATAACAAATTTAATTCGCTTGTACTAGAGAACCATGTATAATATATCCTTATCATGGATTCCTATCTCACAGCACAGGTTCTTCAGACAACCAAAACACTTCCTTATATCGTTTAACATATTATCCAGTTCAGTTTTGTATTGCTTGTAAATTTCTTACTCCTCAATTACGTTCAATGTGTGTCCCTTATTTATGTAACACATTTATTTTAAGTGGACTTTAATTAAATACCCTGAAAATGCTGGTTATGGCAATGAAATAACCACTTAATATAAAATACCATTTAAAGAAGACTATAATTGACTGAAAAGGGTATTTATTATCAAATTAATGTAGTTCTAAGGCTAAACAACATTAAATATCAAAAACTTCCTTACGTATCATCAAAACCAGCAGGGCCTACATAAGTTCCGACAAAGGACACTATATATAAAGGGGTAAAGAGATGACGATCTATAAATATAAGAGGGTAACATGGGAGGTGCTGAATAGGGGGACTTTGATTTACAAGTGTGGGCGGTGACAAAGCCCCATTAAGAATCAATTCCAAACAACAATAGGCCCAAGTTATAAATTTATTTTCGAGAGTACGTCATCCTTCGTTTTACGAATATGACTACATATCCCCTCGTATTTTGAAAATATAAGTTCGTCTACGATAAGTACCTAAACAATTTTATCTTAAGACAAACCACAAATCATGTTACCATGTGCATTAGTGTGTGTTCTTGTTTATAAGTTTCATAGCGAGTTCATAATTATTATAAAGACAACTTAAAAATGACTTTTAGTACAGGTTTCTCATTGCTTGCGTAAAGTAATTATCATTTGCCAGATGACTGACAATTTCGCTTACGTTGCAATTCTGCACATCTCACCAATATTTTATCAACTTACTTTGAGCCAGTATTGACATGACAGATTTTTTAATCACCCGTTGTCTTATAAGAATATTTGTGCAATCATTTCCACAAAACTGGGACCACAACGATCGTCAAACGTTTAACTGAATATGGTTTCCCAATCAGTGTGGTTGGACAACGAATGCCACATGTCCAATACCGAATGTCAAATATTTAATATTCCCCTTGTTCAGGTTATTGTTGGATTTTGTCAGGAA
Source organism: Aphrophora alni (assembly GCA_963513935.1). NCBI lineage: Eukaryota > Metazoa > Arthropoda > Insecta > Hemiptera > Aphrophoridae > Aphrophora > Aphrophora alni. The sequence goes on from OY740771.1 coordinate 7,717,242, forward strand.
TCAAATTGACTGGGGTATACTTAAGGGTGTTCCTTTCACCATTCATGCGTCAAACGTTTGACACCAACTTTCTCACAATTAAAAATATTGTTTATTTTTTATATTTATAATTGAAGGTATTATTGAAATTGCACCAATAATTTTTAATTAATGATTTTGCACTGATTATCTAATTAAAAATTCGTAATATTTCTTTGCTCCATGTAGAGAAACTATCCACTATCTTCTGCTACGTTTTGTATTTCTTTTCATCTTCTTCTTCTCCAACAAATATGCACAGGAGTGCGCAATGATGGCTGCAAAAACAGTATCTATCATATTTCGTCATACAAACAACTGGACCAGTTCAGTTGGATTATTTCAATTGGAAGAATTCACTCAAATGTCGGTTCCAATTGACAACCGTTCAAGCTGCAAACTTTATAAATGTTGTACCCAATATTTGGACAAAACCGATTACGAAAGGACTGGTCCCAAAGTTTGTTAGGGAGTATATAAAACATATTTTATACAGTCATATTTATTGTAACCAATTATTAGCTTCATTAATGTCACCAACCCATGATAACAATCCCCCAGAGTTAATATTACATTTCTGTCCTTCTCTCTGTCTCTATTGATGAGGCCAATAAATCACGTTCCATCAACCCCCTCTCCCTTCCTTCCTACCACTTCACCAACTAAAGTGGTTTATTTAGAATATCTAAAATCTAGTATTTATATCAGTTAATACTTAATTCCTATGAAAAAAAAGTAATGTTAGTTTTCCAGGTAAGAAATTAGAAAAGTGAAAAAATTCTGAAACGTCACTATCTATGATTCTCGAAGTTTTTAATCCCTAGGAAGATCATTTTCAAAATAACATCTATCTGATATTTTGATACGTGTTATCAAAAACAATTTTTCTATTCACAAAACTATTTTAAGTTTGATGTGAAGTGTGTATCACATGAAATTTTAGAGAAAATCATTTTATGATTAATGTGAAGGTAAAACATGTATCTACTGAAATATGAGTTTTTTTAAAACATCAGATGCTTAGTATGGTGTCCTCCTTGCCTGTCTGTCCCCCACTCCATAAAGCGCATAGCGATTCAAAATCGTTTCCTGTCCATAACTGGGCAGTTAAAAACTACCCAGAAGAACGGTGGCCCGAATGACATTTTGAATATTACCATTTGTACATGAAATATTGGGTAGGTCAGCAGGTCTAGCCACAATTTCTCACTTTGCACTACCAATTCATAAATCTACTTCCTGGCCTACTTCAAATATAAATACAGTATATCTCAGGCTTAGTCGCTATTTTAACAAACTTAATCTTACACCTAACCTAACCTAACAATTCATTTAATCTTACATCGATCTTATTCCTAACAATACATTTAATACTACATCTATCTTAACCCTAACAATAAATTTAACTTATTCCTAACAATAAATTTAATCATACATTTAACTTATTCCTAACAATAAATTTAATCATACATTTAACTTATTCCTAACAATTCATTTAATCTTACATCGATCTTATTCCTAACAATAAATTTAATCATACATTTAACTTATTCCTAACAATACATTTAATACTACATCTATCTTAATCCTAACAATAAATTTAATCATACATTTAACTTATTCCTAACAATACATTTAATACTACATCTATCTTTATCCTAACAATAAATTTAATCATACATTTAACTTATTCCTAACAATACATTTAATACTACATCTATCTTAACCCTAACAATAAATTTAATCATACATTTAACTTATTCCTAACAATACATTTAATCATACATCGATCTTATTCCTAACACTACATCTATCTTAATCCTAACAATAAATTTAATCATACATTTAACTTATTCCTAACAATACATTTAATACTACATCTATCTTAACCCTAACAATAAATTTAATCATACATTTAACTTATTCCTAACAATACATTTAATCATACATCGATCTTATTCCTAACACTACATCTATCTTAATCCTAACAATAAATTTAATCATACATTTAACTTATTCCTAACAATACATTTAATACTACATCTATCTTAACCCTAACAATAAATTTAATCATACATTTAACTTATTCCTAACAATACATTTAATCATACATCGATCTTATTCCTAACACTACATCTATCTTAATCCTAACAATAAATTTAATCATACATTTAACTTATTCCTAACAATACATTTAATACTACATCGATCTTATTCCTAACACTACATCTATCTTAATCCTAACAATAAATTTAATCATACATTTAACTTATTCCTAACAATACATTTAATACTACATCTATCTTAACCCTAACAATAAATTTAATCATACATTTAACTTATTCCTAACAATACATTTAATCATACATCGATCTTATTCCTAACACTACATCTATCTTAATCCTAACAATAAATTTAATCATACATTTAACTTATTCCTAACAATACATTTAATCATACATTTAACTTATTCCTAACAATACATTTAATACTACATCTATCTTAACCCTAACAATAAATTTAATCATACATTTAACTTATTCCTAACAATACATTTAATCATACATCGATCTTATTCCTAACACTACATCTATCTTAATCCTAACAATAAATTTAATCATACATTTAACTTATTCCTAACAATACATTTAATACTACATCTATCTTAACCCTAACAATAAATTTAATCATACATTTAACTTATTCCTAACAATACATTTAATCATACATCGATCTTATTCCTAACACTACATCTATCTTAATCCTAACAATAAATTTAATCATACATTTAACTTATTCCTAACAATACATTTAATACTACATCTATCTTAACCCTAACAATAAATTTATTCATACATTTAACTTATTCCTAACAATACATTTAATCATACATCGATCTTATTCCTAACACTACATCTATCTTAATCCTAACAATAAATTTAATCATACATTTAACTTATTCCTAACAATACATTTAATACTACATCGATCTTATTCCTAACACTACATCTATCTTAATCCTAACAATAAATTTAATCATACATTTAACTTATTCCTAACAATACATTTAATACTACATCTATCTTAACCCTAACAATAAATTTAATCATATATTTAACTTATTCCTAACAATACATTTAATCATACATTTAACTTATTCCTAACAATACATTTAATACTACATCTATCTTAACCCTAACAATAAATTTAATCATACATTTAACTTATTCCTAACAATAAATTTAATCATACATTTAACTTATTCCTAACAATACATTTAATACTACATCTATCTTAACCCTAACAATAAATTTAATCATACATTTAACTTATTCCTAACAATACATTTAATCATACATCGATCTTATTCCTAACACTACATCTATCTTAATCCTAACAATAAATTTAATCATACATTTAACTTATTCCTAACAATACATTTAATACTACATCTATCTTAACCCTAACAATAAATTTAATCATACATTTAACTTATTCCTAACAATACATTTAATACTACATCGATCTTATTCCTAACAATAAATTTAATCATACATTTAACTTATTCCTAACAATACATTTAATCATACATCGATCTTATTCCTAACACTACATCTATCTTAATCCTAACAATAAATTTAATCATACATTTAACTTATTCCTAACAATACATTTAATACTACATCTATCTTAACCCTAACAATAAATTTAATCATACATTTAACTTATTCCTAACAATACATTTAATACTACATCTATCTTAACCCTAACAATAAATTTAATCATACATTTAACTTATTCCTAACAATACATTTAATACTACATCTATCTTAACCCTAACAATAAATTTAATCATACATTTAACTTATTCCTAACAATACATTTAATCATACATCGATCTTATTCCTAACACTACATCTATCTTAATCCTAACAATAAATTTAATCATACATTTAACTTATTCCTAACAATACATTTAATACTACATCTATCTTAACCCTAACAATAAATTTAATCATACATTTAACTTATTCCTAACAATACATTTAATCATACATCGATCTTATTCCTAACACTACATCTATCTTAATCCTAACAATAAATTTAATCATACATTTAACTTATTCCTAACAATACATTTAATACTACATCTATCTTAATCCTAACAATAAATTTAATCATACATTTAACTTATTCCTAACAATTCATTTAATCTTACATCGATCTTATTCCTAACAATAAATTTAATCATACATTTAACTTATTCCTAACAATACATTTAATACTACATCTATCTTAATCCTAACAATAAATTTAATCATACATTTAACTTATTCCTAACAATACATTTAATACTACATCTATCTTTATCCTAACAATAAATTTAATCATACATTTAACTTATTCCTAACAATACATTTAATACTACATCTATCTTAACCCTAACAATAAATTTAATCATACATTTAACTTATTCCTAACAATACATTTAATCATACATCGATCTTATTCCTAACACTACATCTATCTTAATCCTAACAATAAATTTAATCATACATTTAACTTATTCCTAACAATACATTTAATACTACATCTATCTTAACCCTAACAATAAATTTAATCATACATTTAACTTATTCCTAACAATACATTTAATCATACATCGATCTTATTCCTAACACTACATCTATCTTAATCCTAACAATAAATTTAATCATACATTTAACTTATTCCTAACAATACATTTAATACTACATCTATCTTAATCCTAACAATAAATTTAATCATACATTTAACTTATTCCTAACAATACATTTAATACTACATCTATCTTAATCCTAACAATAAATTTAATCATACATTTAACTTATTCCTAACAATACATTTAATACTACATCTATCTTAACCCTAACAATAAATTTAATCATACATTTAACTTATTCCTAACAATACATTTAATCATACATCGATCTTATTCCTAACACTACATCTATCTTAATCCTAACAATAAATTTAATCATACATTTAACTTATTCCTAACAATACATTTAATACTACATCTATCTTAATCCTAACAATAAATTTAATCATACATTTAACTTATTCCTAACAATACATTTAATACTACATCTATCTTTATCCTAACAATAAATTTAATCATACATTTAACTTATTCCTAACAATACATTTAATACTACATCTATCTTAACCCTAACAATAAATTTAATCATACATTTAACTTATTCCTAACAATACATTTAATACTACATCTATCTTAATCCTAACAATAAATTTAATCATACATTTAACTTATTCCTAACAATACATTTAATACTACATCTATCTTTATCCTAACAATAAATTTAATCATACATTTAACTTATTCCTAACAATACATTTAATCATACATCGATCTTATTCCTAACACTACATCTATCTTAATCCTAACAATAAATTTAATCATACATTTAACTTATTCCTAACAATACATTTAATAATACATCTATCTTAATCCTAACAATAAATTTAATCATACATTTAACTTATTCCTAACAATACATTTAATACTACATCTATCTTTATCCTAACAATAAATTTAATCATACATTTAACTTATTCCTAACAATACATTTAATACTACATCTATCTTAACCCTAACAATAAATTTAATCATACATTTAACTTATTCCTAACAATACATTTAATACTACATCTATCTTAATCCTAACAATAAATTTAATCATACATTTAACTTATTCCTAACAATACATTTAATACTACATCTATCTTTATCCTAACAATAAATTTAATCATACATTTAACTTATTCCTAACAATACATTTAATACTACATCTATCTTAACCCTAACAATAAATTTAATCATACATTTAACTTATTCCTAACAATACATTTAATACTACATCTATCTTAATCCTAACAATAAATTTAATCATACATTTAACTTATTCCTAACAATACATTTAATACTACAACTATCTTAACCCTAACAATAAATTTAATCATACATTTAACTTATTCCTAACAATACATTTAATCATACATCGATCTTATTCCTAACACTACATCTATCTTAATCCTAACAATAAATTTAATCATACATTTAACTTATTCCTAACAATACATTTAATACTACATCTATCTTAACCCTAACAATAAATTTAATCATACATTTAACTTATTCCTAACAATACATTTAATCATACATCGATCTTATTCCTAACACTACATCTATCTTAATCCTAACAATAAATTTAATCATACATTTAACTTATTCCTAACAATACATTTAATACTACATCTATCTTAATCCTAACAATAAATTTAATCATACATTTAACTTATTCCTAACAATACATTTAATACTACATCTATCTTTATCCTAACAATAAATTTAATCATACATTTAACTTATTCCTAACAATACATTTAATACTACATCTATCTTAACCCTAACAATAAATTTAATCATACATTTAACTTATTCCTAACAATACATTTAATACTACATCGATCTTATTCCTAATACTACATCTATCTTAACCCTAACAATAAATTTAATCATACATTTAACTTATTCCTAACAATACATTTAATACTACATCGATCTTATTCCTAATACTACATCTATCTTAACCCTAACAATAAATTTAATCATACATTTAACTTATTCCTAACAATACATTTAATCATACATCGATCTTATTCCTAACACTACATCTATCTTAATCCTAACAATAAATTTAATCATACATTTAACTTATTCCTAACAATACATTTAATACTACATCTATCTTAACCCTAACAATAAATTTAATCATACATTTAACTTATTCCTAACAATACATTTAATACTACATCGATCTTATTCCTAATACTACATCTATCTTAACCCTAACAATAAATTTAATCATACATTTAACTTATTTATAACAATACATTTAATACTACATCTATCTTAACCCTAACAATAAATTTAATCATACATTTAACTTATTCCTAACAATACATTTAATCATACATCGATCTTATTCCTAACACTACATCTATCTTAATCCTAACAATAAATTTAATCATACATTTAACTTATTCCTAACAATACATTTAATACTACATCTATCTTAACCCTAACAATAAATTTAATCATACATTTAACTTATTCCTAACAATACATTTAATCATACATCGATCTTATTCCTAACACTACATCTATCTTAATCCTAACAATAAATTTAATCATACATTTAACTTATTCCTAACAATACATTTAATACTACATCTATCTTAATCCTAACAATAAATTTAATCATACATTTAACTTATTCCTAACAATACATTTAATACTACATCTATCTTAATCCTATCAATAAATTTAATCATACATTTAACTTATTCCTAACAATACATTTAATACTACATCTATCTTAATCCTAACAATAAATTTAATCATACATTTAACTTATTCCTAACAATACATTTAATACTACATCTATCTTAACCCTAACAATAAATTTAATCATACATTTAACTTATTCCTAACAATACATTTAATCTTATTTCGGGTATGTCCAAGAAGAGGCACTTATTCCTAACAATAAGTTTAATCTTACACCTAAAATACTCCTCACAATACTTTTAATTTTACAAAAAAACCTATTTCTAACAAGCAGTTACAAAACTATTATTACTCAAAATCCGAGTGGATAAATTTAAAAAAGCTTTCACCCAAACGTAGTGTTACTTTATAGTTTAAACGACAGATTTTTGTAACCATCAAACCAAAAAATCATTTTGTAACTATTTAATTAAATTTATATAGTATTGGATTTAATGTTTGAACATTTCAATTTATCCAGAAGCTCTACAAATCACACAGGTGACCGACCTAAAATTGTGATATTTCTCGAAGAATTGTAACTACTTGTGATAATTTAATCTGAGATAGTGTATAATAATAGCATTTTATACTGAATGTTCCATGAGAATAAAGTACTAAGCAAAACAACACCAACTTTCTATGTTAATTTAATATAGATTAGTTTAATTATATTACACTTTATTGAAACCTTATACCTTTTATATTTAACTATTGTATATTTTAGTTGTGAAAACATTAGACGAAAAGCACAGAGTTTTTTAAATTGTACATTGCTAAATGATTTAAATAATTCAATAACAAAACAAGAAAGTCAAACATGTTTCTTTATTTATAATACATACTTTGTATAAAATAAAACATAATCTAATAATTCAGTTAGAGGATGAAGTCGCGGGAATTTAAAACACAAATGAATTGTTTGCCAAGTCAAACGTAAATACGTAACTGTGTTAGCCATCATTTCATCAGAAATATAACCGAGTGGGATTTATTCCGTCCGTTAACAAACGTCCAATGTTAGCCTCAAGCAATGAAAATGTATTTTGGTTTTACCTGTCGCTTGTTGCTCTCAGGGATGTTTTGTGTGTTCATATTATTGTGATACGGATTAATTGACCTGTTAACTAATGACTGAAAGTTTCAATGTATAGTTCCTACGTGAGCCGATTATTGGTATTCCGGTAGACTCAAAGTTTGAAAACATTTAACGAATCTATACCACTTTTTCAATACTTGAGGTAGTCTTCTATTTTATTATAGCATATATTGGGAGGGCTAAACGTCCTGTAAAGAAACTCTACGAACCTTTTCTACCCATAAACTCAATAACTAGGAACTTAACTTACCATCCCACCTGTTATTTTGGTCTACCTCAAAACTTAGTGAGGTATATATGAAATTTACCAAGTTATCACACCATGACTCATTCTGCTCTAAACTGGAATCAACAAAAATCCTCTATATAATGCAAAGATGCTGATTTAAAGCACAATTCCCTTATTCTGGAATGGGTTAGAAATTCACATGTCCTTTTATACAAAGTCCTTTTCGTTTCATTCTTTATTTTACAAATCTGTTCGGAAAAATACAGTTTCTCACTGTTTCTTCACTTCCACCTTTTGTTTCTTTTCGGAACAACTCAAAAATCATGGTTTTGATCATTTTCTTTTAGACTTCCAAAGCTTATTTAAGACGTGAAAATGAGAGTTGGTAACCTCATTCTGACAACCTCCTGCACATTTTGGTAGTAATAATATCACCTTAAAAAAAACTAAATTTAATGTAATAGTAGTTTATTTACTAATAACACTATATACTCGTACACAAATTTTGAATTTATATCTCAAATGGGTTCTAAGTTACAGTAAATTCTATAAACACATACAGGTGGATGGACAGAACAAGAAGCATTTCTCAGTAATGTTTACAACACTTATTTTCCATTGATGTCCCCCATCACTACCCAGTTTATTTTATATTCCACCCGCCACACTTTGCATGTGTATATTTTAAAATATTACATCTTGTCTTGAATTTATTTTTCAGTTTAGTAACGTTCAATAACACAAAGAACAAACGAAACTCAACTATTAGATTTAGCATTAAACGTGTTCGCTAGTTCCTTTAACTGTGATATCAATTAGAACTGTGACATGATTAATCACAGTGAATGTTAATTTACATTTTAAGACTTCGCAGCGTACAAGAAATAGTGACGAGACAAGGGTGCCCGCAGATTGATGAATGCACACAATTACTTTAAATTTAATTGCATAGGGGGATGTCGACTGGAATCTCGTGTTCATCAATCATCCACTAATCTGTCGATGTTGTTTCCTTACATCTCCTTTTAACATGCGTTAACTATTTTGTTCTTCTATTTGAATTCATCTCATACATTTTTTGAATTTAATTATTCCGATCTTTTTTATATTACACCAACACCCGAGACTGTGAAACGTGCACTGATTATAAAAATAAGAGATATAAGGCTACCAATAAGGAAGACAAGTAGAGAGGATTTCCAAGACACAATGTTTGAGGAGTCAAACATCCAATTGAAGTAAGAAAGTTCGCAGTTGGCACAGATACTTGTGAAGGCTGGTGCCACAAACAAAGAAGAATAAAAGATATATGAATTATCAAATTTTAAAACGGCTTTTGCTTAAATTTTCTTGGAACAGTGTGGGAAAATCTGTTTCATTGCAAAACGTCTATGTATTGTTTAAGAATTAAAATGGAAAATTACATGAAAGTAGAACACTAATATAACAATTAAAAAAGCTTCAATCATTTTAATTACAGTCCACTGTTATTTTCCAATTTATATTTTCATAAAATTTTTCTCTACTTGTTTAGTTAACTCTAACAGAAACAATATGTATATATTTTATAAAGAGTATTTTCTATGCAATTGAATTGTATTTCACGCAAATGAAATAGTGGAAAAAGCTAGTGTTTATATAAAAACACAAATTAAGGTATTTATAAAGTCAAACGCAACTACAGAATAAAGAAAAACTTGTTATGTTTTAATTATTGTATCAGAGTATAAACTGTGTTGGGTTTATTCGGTTCATTTACAAAATGAATTAGCTTCAAGCAAAGGAAATGTAACCTGCTTTTATTCTTTACACCGTAGAGAAGTTTTCTATGTTCATTTGAACCATTCATCTGTTGATTTAATTATCTGTAGTTGTAAACATATGTGTCTTTTATCTGTAGTTAGTTAATTCTGCGACAGTACTTAGCTTCTTGGAGAGTTCAACAATTTTTCCCAAATGTTAGACGACGAGAGTGAATCTTTATAATTGTATGAATATTGTGGGAATAGCACTGAAAGGACATTTTGAATGAGGCCTCATAGCCTCTCTTTACACATCCATCTATCCAGTGAACAATTTCTCATCCGTTGGAAGACCCATAGACTTTATCAGATCAAAAACATTTACATCTTGTAACTCGTTAACTCCCAAAGTGGTCACCTTGGATTTTCATGTTTTATTCTCTTATACAGGAAGCACAAAATTTACATAAAGGTCAAACTATATTCAACACATTCAGGTACAACACTCTATTACCATGTTACCATAATTTATAGATAATTTCTTTATTTTTTATTTATTTATTTAATTTTTTTTTTTTTTTTTTTTTTTAGAAATATCCTCTATCATATTTTTCACAAATCCATTAAGAGAAATTTAGACACACATCTCTATCTCTCCACGCTTAGATTCAGCTTCTTCTTGGAAACCCTCAGGGGCTCTTTATATTAAGTACAGGTTTGGCACACCTGAAGCTAACTGGATCTACACCGTTAATCATATAATCTTCAATTAGATCTCTCTTTCATCTTTCCTACCCAGGTCTCTTTTAACCATCTCTTGTTTTTCCTAGATCATTTTATATTCTTTTCTTCCATTTTATATATAGCTATGATGACCTAGAGGTTTTTTGCATTTAAACGACAATAAAAATATTGTTCATGGAATAACTGCTCGTCTGTAACGAGATTTTCAAAGTCTGTTCAGAAACTATAAAAAAATCTATGTTGAGCGACTTATTCTCAAAGTACAACAGCAACAATTTGACGTTCAATGTTTGAAACATCCTGCCATGTTGAAGGATATTAACAGAGTGTAATTCTGTCACAGTATAAAACATATACAAAACAGTTATCTCAAATGAGTACTAAGCTATAGAGAATTTTGTGAAACACACATATAGATGTAAAACAATCCATTCTCAGCAGAGATTACAAAAAAAAACCTGTTACTTCTATTGTCTTCAGAAATTTATTTTCTTTTCCTTTAGAAACGCTCGGAACATGCATATTTACAATACAACAGAACTATTATTTTGTCTTGAGTGTGTTGCCAAGTTTAACAAGTTCATTAATCTCACTGATAACAATTAGTGCAGTGCTATAATCAATCACAGTAAACGTTAAGTTAAGTTTAAGACTTTACAGTGCACAAGAAACAGTGATCATAGAGGGTGAATGAACACAGAGCTGTAAAATTGCATAAGTGAGTGTTACCTGGAATCTTATATTCATCAATCACCCACTAATCTCTCCTTCTTGTCTTTCCGCACAACTTCTTTAAGAATTATATTAACTATTATTCCGCTTTTTTTCTTGCAGTCATCTCGCAATTTGTGTAAATATCTTATTGCCATCTTCTTTATAGTAACTCCAACACTCTAATCAATTTAATGCCCATTGTTTCTAAACCTAACAGATTTAAGCCATGATTTAAGCCATGATTTAATGCTGTCTATATACTGTATGTATAATTAGTAAATAATGTTACAAGTTCCAATGTCCTCCATTTTAGCTTTATTTTCCATCGTCTATTTATTCTTTAAGTTATTGTATTTTTAATTTAACATAATACTTTAATTACGGTCCATTGCTATTTTTCAGATAATTACGTTTTATTTGCTTTATAATTATTTGTTTTTAATTAACTCTAATAAAATAATACATTTACCAAATGTGTGTTTTCCGCACAAATGAATCAGGAGGTAAATACACTATAAATACAAACTTTTGCAATGTTTTAATTTTGTTTGGATTCACCTAGTCATATACAAATATTAAATGTCTTAAGCCTGGTTTTACTTGTTTCTCAGGGAAGTTCTGTGTTTGGTATTATTGTACAGTTTGTGACAAGACTTTATCGATCTAATAATTATTGAAAATATTGAACTTTGGTGCCTTTATGGGCTTATAGTTGGTACTGCGGTTGGTCCGAAGATGTTACGTAATTGAAATTGAAATGTTTGGCTTGGGTTAAACTCTACAGTGTGGTGTATTCTCAACCCTTTTGGGAATAGTTGTGACCATCTTTCATTTTATTCTATTCTACAGTTGGAGGGCATTGTTTCCTCGTAGCATGGGTGTCATGGGCCCTTTCTAACCACATCACATTCCAGATACTTTTACCCATTTGAACACCACACGCACCTGTTATTTTGTTACACTTTATCAGACTGGAGAAGTGTAACAAAATAACTTAACAGCAAAAATGTTTTCAACCAGATTTTCGTGTTTTATTTTATTACATATTATACTGGAAACACATTGATAACATTTATAGCTTTATTTCCCATATTTAAAGTTCAATACCCTGTTATAAAGTTGATCATAATTTACAGGTCATAAATCTTAATCATCTTATAAATCTATCTTTCGCTTCATCAAATCTGTTGAAGACAATGTTGATTGTTCACAGTCGTCACAGTGTTTTTATATTTAGCTTGTGTTTCCTCCGAATAGTCATGGTTCTGGTAGTCTGACGTTCAGAACTATTACAGTGCTTTAGCAACAAGAAAGAGCTGTCATTAAAGATCTGAAACAACTACCATATTGAGAAGAGTTAAGCTGAGTGTCACACAGCGACTCACTATAGTGAGTACAGTTGTGGCAATCCCGAGGTAACTAGCTGGATTTACACTTTTTCCTTGTATTATTTGGTTAGATCGCTCTCTTTCATTTTGCTATTAAATTTCCCTTGACCAACTCTTGTTCTCTTCCGACCCTGATGCTATTACTGTATTCAAGGGTTATGTGACTTTAATTTACGCTATTTTCATCTTTTTTTTTTAAAGATAACCGAGGGATTTTCACTTTTTTACAACATTGAAAAAAAATTCAGTTGTATAGTGTTTTTACATCAATGAAATTTAATAATTTACAACTGTTTTTAACATTTGAAGGTTATACCACAAACTGATTCGACTTAAGAGAGGATTTTGTAAAGCACCTGTAAAAGGATACATGGAAAACAAGAATCCCTTAACAAAATACACAAGCACATCACCTTCCAAATTATTTCCACAATGCGTATCATTTCCAAATTACGAGTATACTTATAAAAAAAGTTATGATCGAAGACACTATTATATTATGTCTTAAAAATATTTCAAGTTATCAAATATCACTGATTAAAACCGTGATTTTACTAATAACAGTGAACGTTAACTTCAGTGTTAAGAGTAAACAGTGAATAAGAAACAGTGATCATGGAAGGTATTATCAAAAGTTATTAATCGCCATCTCTCCAGAAATAACAGTTCATGTGTTCATAAGTAAATTTCTGTAATGGTAAAAGCTTAATAAAATGATTTTCAAATTTCGTTAAAATTTTGGTGTAATTTAAAGATTAACCCAAAACGATGCAAAATTGCAAATAATATAAAATTACGATCTAGGAGCAATTATATGAAAAAAACTAGAATGAACCTTGACCATTTAAACTTGATTTCATCTCATAATGCCCTCACTTCATGAGACAAGTGTAGCAATTTTAGATATTATTTAATTAAATAAATATTTTGTAAAATAACTTATACAATCTAAGATGGCGACCAGGGTTGATTTTACTCTTTTATTGACAATTACGGAAGGAATACTTTCGTTTGCTTGGTTTTACGCTGATGAGAAAGTTTGTGCAATCATCTTGCACAGTTTATTTGCAACTCTTGCCTAGTTACCAAATTGATTCTTATTTATGAGTGAGAACGAGTCCCTTGTCGAGAACCAAATCCCTGAACACATAAAATCCAGTCCCACGTCACTGGCAAGAAATGTTTTCATCGTAACAAAATAACCGTCTTGTCCCTTTACACTCACTTTTATTTTCTCACTCTATATAAGATGTCGTGGGAGAATGAGGAAAATATCGATGTTGAAATTTGTGTAGATAAAAAGTTCTCACCCTCTCTCTCTCTCTCTCTCTCTCTCTCTCTCTCTCTCTCTCTCTCTCTCTCTCTCTCTCTCTCTCTCTCTCTCTCTCTCTCTCTCTCTCTCTCTCTCTCTCTCTCTCTCTCTCTCTCTCTCTCTCTCTCTCTCTCTCTCTCTCTCTCTCTCTCTCTCTCTCTCTCTCCCTCCCCCCTATTTATCTATCTATCTATCTATCTATCTATCTCCCTCGTTTTCTCAAAATTGCTAATCCCAGGGTCTGTTTCGGCACCGAATTACTGTATGCACATGACAAAATAATCGATGATTGGAATTTACGATTTTAATACATTTTCCTAAAATGTACACCCGTAAAAAATACTACGTATTCTTCGCGACAAACGTATAAACGGATTGTTGACAAACGTATTTATAAAAAGTGCACTAGATGTCGCCCAATGTCTCTCCATGGTTGATGATCGGACAAATCCATGTCGGTGAATATCTACTTACGAGTCACCGCCGCCTCAGACGTACTGGCGCCATTACTGACGCGCTAGCCGTTAACACGGAGGATTTTTCTCGTTCCTGGCATCGATTACCTCTCTCAAAAAAACATTGTGGGGCGTCGATGGATTGCTATATCTGTATTTCAACTTGACTTTTCCAAAGTATTGTAGAAATGTATTTATTTTCAACATAAACTCAAAACAACATCACCACAACTACTCAAAACTAAATATCTTATAGATTAAATATATATATATTACTATCAGAACTGTCGATTTGGGATCACAAAATCGTCGTAGTTTTTCAGAAACATTGCGTAAAAGTTACAAGCGGGGAAACGATCACATAATGGCGGCGCCACCACTCCGTCCCACACATGATATGGCAACACTCACTAGATGAAATAAATTCTTTGATTGTTGAACTATCATGTGGTATAATTTGATTTAGGAATAAAACTACAGTTTTGGAGATGCAACAGTAAACTGTAACCTCTGATTTTGTTATAATCGGAGTTTCAGTAATGAGCAGCATATTTAAAGACGTATTCACGTCAAAAATAATAGATATAACCTCAAAATGTGAAATATTGAATTTGCTAAAAACACTATTCAGTAATAGACGCTCACATGCGCATGCACGTTTACACCTTCAATTATTTATAAACCTAGCCATACCGAACTTCTCGTAAACTGAACAGCACAGAGATTGTACGCAAATGAAGTGAACTCAAGGGAGAAAAGTTTGAATTACTAATTGTTGATAAGACTAAGGGAGGGGCGAGAAGGCATAATACCTTTAACCCAGTGACACAGATAAGCATTTATCAATTCACTGTTATACCACATAAAATTACTAATACTTACAATACTGATCACGTGGTGTCCAAACAGAAGAATGGTTTGAATATTTTGCTGTACACTCGTTGCCTTTCTACATCTTGTCCTGTTAACCAAACTGCGCAGTATAGTCTGTTAAAAGAAAATTTAAATTTTAAAAATAAACTTTTATAACTTTATTAATTACTTTCTAATTATACTGTAAGAAAGTTTTTTCATAATGATGATATTGCATTTTATATAATTATTGACGTTTTGCACCCTTAAATTTTCTAAAAGATATCCGTCTCTCTGTCTCAGAAGTGTTGAACTTGTTCCTGAGTCTTGAAGAGGACGAATTATCTCAGCACCTAAGTTTCACACTTTCTTCCTTATACATAGTGAAAAGAAAATTAAGCGATGGTAGGCGATGGTTTATCGGCTTAGAACAAAACATCGTCAAAATTTAAAAATTTACGTTTTGAGGTAAATTAAAAAATACTATTAAAAAATATTAAGCCGTCCCGGGACTTATTTAACACTGGATATATAATGGTATAAATATATAATTGACAACTAAAAAACCTGCATTATTTTTATTTGGGTTTGGGGATGGGTGTTTTATAAATTACTTTATTGTGCTGTAAAGAGAGGTTGGAAGTAAGCAGTGGTTCCACAATCTTCCAATACACTATTTATTAATTTCAAAGATTTAAAACTATAAGATCTATTTCCACTATATTCTGGATCATCCTGTATACAAGGGTTAAATATTGTTTCAATTAGTAAGTTTCATAACCGAGAGAAGATCTCCACAGTTTCGTGGCCTTGTTTCTCGCCGCTATTAAAGGAAAACACAAAGGTTTAAGTTCAAGGAATTAATTAAGATAGTTTCTTCCTTAGTGAAGCTATCATTTACATAAAGTTAGGTTAAGCAAATATCCATAACCTCAGTACTAACGTTACTTCTTCAACTAATGCAATATAGATATAGTATTGTCATTATCAAAATATATGCCTATAGTTGTAATGAAAAAAAACTATGTTTGTTTGTTACTTTCTCGGATTTACGTAGAATAGATAGCGTACTGAGATGGATCAAAAAATTAATACTTTGAGGATTTATCTGTTTTATGGACCTGTTGAGTTTTTAAAATATATATACAAACACTGAGGTAAAAATGTTGGAAACTATCGATTACAAATTACTGTCTGGAGTAACGATTTTGCTAAAAAAAAAACTGAGATAATTACACGACGCGTTTGGAATACTCGCAAATTTGGTGAATATAAATGTAATGCATCACATAATTTGTATATTACATGTGTGTGAATAATTTAAATATATTGAGAAAATTTTAGAACTGTATATTTGCAAATAATCCTGTATGCAGATTATATACAGGGATAAGATGGGGAGTGAGAAGAAGGAGAATGTGGGGAGAAAAAAAAATATGTGAATGTACAAAGAGAACAGATCGTCAAAGCAAGGCAGAATAACTTGCAATGGAAAAGCTTTGGAGAGAGTGGATACATTTTACTATCTGGGAACCATGATAGGTTGTAATGGGAAAGCTGATCAAGAGTTATTAAATAGGACAAAGATAGCAATGTCATCCTACTATCAGCAATCTAATAATCAAAGTGAAAGGAGTAGAAAAACCAAATTACAGTTTTACAATTCAGTGGTGATCCTAGTAATGTTGTACGGATTTGAGAGTCTTTCACTTTGAAAAGATACTTGAGCAAAATGAAAGCCACGGATATGAAGTAATTGAGAAGAGTTGCAGGTAAAACTAGAAGATAAATGAAAACCACGGACATGAGTACTTGAGAAGAGTTGCAGGTAAAACTAGAAGAGAAATGAAAACCACGGACATGAGTACTTGAGAAGAGTTGCAGGTAAAACTAGAAGAGAAATGAAAACCACGGACATGAGTACTTGAGAAGAGTTGCAGGTAAAACTAGAAGAGAAATGAAAACCACGGACATGAGTACTTGAGAAGAGTCGCAGGTAAAACTAGAAGAGAAATGAAAGGATTCAAATTGGTTTGCTCATGTACAACGCATGAATGACGGAAGAGAGTTATAATAAAATGTGAAAATGAAAGTGTAAAGAACTGCACAAACATGCTTACCTATTTGAGCACCGGATAAAGAGGTAAACTAAGGAAAACAATGGTAGATATAAGAAGACTTTGTGCCCATAGACATCTGTGGAGACAATGATTGGCGCGTGTCTACTCCTAGCATCAGAAGAAGAGATGATCTCGTAAACAATTCCAGTCGATATTTAATGAAACACACAATGACGTCATCATCTTTAGTTGTTACCAATACACAAACTTCGTACCACTCCAACAAGTCAAGATGTTTAAAATAACTCCTCAATCTCCTCTCATGGTTCAGTGTTACAGTATTTGTAACACGTGAAGATGATATCGTAGTCATTGAAATGTCGTCTGGTTGCGAAAATTGAAATGTTTTATTAAATATGACTGAATTTTCGCTTTTACGTAAATATCAAAGGATCGGAAATTCTGAAAAAAAAATTTTAAGGCGAAAGAATATTTCGCTTTTTGTTAAAGGGCATTTTCTTATTCAACATTCAATTTACAAAATAAATTGAAAGAATTTCACTGTGAATCTATTAATTGAATTGGTAAAATATTCCTTTTACAATACCTTCTTAATATCAATGATAAATTTGATTTATTATCTTCCATATTAAACAGGCTTTGAAATGAATAACACACGAGATAAGTACAAAAATACGTTTAAAATGTTTGCTTTTTTAAAATTTTCAATTCGATTATTCTGAATTTCAATAGAGTTCTATAAGTAGCACACCTTGTACCAAACTGTCTATCTTAATATTTGTGACTGCTATCGTACAGACAACAACATCGACGGACGGAAAGCATGTCAAAAATAACGTTTAGCGGATTCCTGAGGCTACGGAACGTGATGATCAGTTAAAATGGAGGTCGACAGTTTAGACGATTATTCTATTACACGAGACATGTAACTTTCAGAATACAATAGAAGTGATTTGTAACGTTAGCATTTCCACCAGAAGTAACCTTTATTACTGAATAAACTATTCTTAGAATAGGACAAGTTTCTCAGCTAGAGATGCTTTTTTCTGCGTCGTTATTAAAAATTAATTTAGATTTATTGTACTTAAATTGTGAATTGTTATAATCACTTATTGTAAAAACATGCGAGTATGCCCGTAATTATATTCATGGAAAAATAATGCAATAATTTATTTATTAGTTAAATATATTTATTTTTCCTTTAATTAATTTCAGAAGTAATATTTTCCATGTTAAGCCCAATTAAAATTTCTCTTTTCATGGTTCAAATTCATGTTGTGTAAATTCAAATGAAAATGTAGTGTTTTGGTTACCTGGAAGAGAACAACGCCAGTCATTGTGTGTTTACATCAAAGGGTTTTTAAGAACACAGTTACATGAAGTAAGGGTTTAACACAAACCCTGATATTTAAATCAAACGAAATTATTATTAAAGCAATAAAAGCTATAAGCATTATTTCCAGTATACAATATTCGTTTTGCTTAAGTATACAATATATTCGGTGTGAAAATGAATTCACCGAGGGTAGCGAGTATTGGTGCAGTATTTGTCTGTCTGTTTGTGTGTTTGTTATACAGTTACTACCGTTTTGCAAATTAGTGTTACCAGGGGACTTAAATTTAACAAAGGCGGAACCAAAATGGTAACAATGTTTAGAAATAAGAATAAAAAAAAGACAAAGACAAATTTAGTAATTAACAAGGCTCAAGTTTATTGAACAAAAAAAGAAATTTCGACGTTTCAGATTTTATCATTTACAACTGAGAAAGACATCCTGAGACAAAATTATCATAAACACCTTATGATTAACAATATTATATTTAAAAAAAAAAATTATACGCCCTTAAAGTGAAATATTATAATTAAAAAAAAATTAATCAATAGAGTCTGAAAATTTATCCCCCCCCCCTTTTTTAGTTTATATATTTTATAGTTACAAAATTTAACAAAAGACAATGAGCACAGCTTAACAATTAGCTGGATTATAATTAATCCAAAAAAAAAAGATTATATGCCCTTAAATGTAAAAATTACAAAAATAAAAAAAAGATGAAAAGATACTGATTTTTTTATTTCCCCCCCCTTTTAACTTTATGAAATGATAGCTTTCTAAAACAGTTACATAATATTACTTATTTTATAAATTTCTTAAATGCTATATTGGCCAATAAATATATATATATTTTAGATAAAGAATTTATTATAAAAAAAAGAGAAGTTTATTTTAAAAAGAAAATTTTGAATATTAAGTTTTATTAATTGACGTCAATTGTTTTAATTTAGAAACTAACCTCTGGGAGGTTGTTGGGACCGAAAGTTTGCATGCAGGCTCCACCCAATAAATATTTTATATATTTTATAATTAATTACACAAGTCTACATCTAAAAGATAGTTTTTTTTAGAAAACATATTCGCTGAAATAGTTTTAGGCACATATACAATATGAGTTTAATTAGAGTTCTATAAAGTTAGTTTTTTTTTTGTAACATCACTTTTGTGCACGTGAAACTCTGAATCTATGTTGAAACAAAACGTGTTTTGTTAACAGGGCGAAACGTGTTCAGATCTTTAGCCCTGTTTCTTCTACCAGCATATTAGCTATGAGCAAAAAAACATGTTTTTTAGCGTCTGTACAAAATCAGACATGTTGTAGCATTAAAGTTCATTATTAAAGTAAATATCTGGTTATTTGTCAAAATTAAAGAAAATTGATGGTATAACAGAAATTCGTTAAGATGGTACTTAAAAGCTTCTTAGATTATTATAAATCTATTTATATATATTTTAATTTTGTTTGAAACAAAGCTTGTATAAGACTTGCAAGGTCTGCAAAGTCTGTAAAACGAAATTTTCTGATTTAGAACAGATTTCTCCAATTGTTTTATATTTGACATTTTCAATAAGATATTTTAATCATTTAAAATTCAACATTAGTTTGCACTTATTTCACATAATTGTTCAAAACTCAAAATGTGCCTTTACAAGGTTTTGTAAAGTATGTTTTTTTTAAAAGTAAATTTTTATAATCACTCAGTTTCAAAAGAACATTGAATATTAAACAAAACATGAAATACATATTTTAAATAATACATGATAATTAATAAATTATTTTAAAGCATTAACAAAAATTTAAAGTATGATAAGATCTGTAAGGTTCAGTACCTGGAAAATCCTGTCGCAGATCACGTGAGCTTGTGCCGTAAAAAATAATATAATAATTTAACCAACATTATAGACTAAAACGCACAGAAACTGTAGATTAAGCATCGTTGAAGGTTGAAGCAGAATTTTTTGAGAATCAAGAAATTTATTATATCTAACGTAACGATGAAGAGTCAGGCATTGTGAGTGACTACCGGTAGACTAGATAACGGATTTAGAACAGGTGGGCTAACCAGGGAATGGACTTTGCGCTTGCATGAATCATGCGATAGAGAGGGAAGATAAGAGGGACGGCGAGTGGACTGTCGATAACAAAATGCAGATTTATTTTATGAATGCTACAGCTCTCCCCCCCCGAAAGACGGAGTTGGGGTGGAGTCAGAAAAGAGGCCAGAAGGGCCTCCCACAAAATTTAGAAAAAAGGGACAAGGGCCAGAAGGGCCTCCAAAAAAAAATTCTAAAGAAGTGGCCAGAAGGGCCTCCAAGAACAGATTGAAGAAAGGGGCCAGAAGGGCCTCCTACAAAATTTAGCAACGGGGCACCTGATAGAAACAACGCTTCATAATGCTTTTATTCACCACTCTAGGGTGTAGCCTCCTTTGGCACTTACTTATTAAATTTTGAAATTTCTACAGCGTCTCAGCTCTTCCCACCTATAATTGGGATAAGCCCAGGAGAGAAAGAGCTGAAGGGTGACGCAAAGGTCGACATTGCTGTGCATGAACTGACTTTGTACACTAAGGTACAAGGGGGAAAGGGGTGGAGTGGCACCTCGGGACACCAAGAGGAGGTGACCACTCCGGGGACCAGGGGAGGGAAAGTGCATTGCACCTTAGGCTTCAGGAAAAGGCCGGACTCAGAGGAAGCTCACAAGCGGGAGGAGAATCCTCTGAACCGACCATTAAAATATACATATCAAAAATAAATAAAAATAAAACAAAAACTCCTGAAGCCTTTTAGGTCAGATCATGCTCAGCGTCGTTATTTTTTAAATTCCTCTTCTCCCATACGAAGAAAAATTTAAACTATTCACGGCTCTTAACAATTTCCGTGAGAAAAAGAATTTTGAAGGGTCTAAACAAATAATACATTTTGAAAATAAACAAAGAAGCAGTATGAAGCGTTGGGGAGTCAAAATGGTTTTACTGCGCAAGGCAGGGCATGTGATGTTTGACTCAAGGTCTTATGTATGTATCATGTGCCCCAAAAAAAGGAATTTAATTTAATCAAAAAAAATTATGTAAAAAAAAATTTCATCAAAAAAAAAAAATTTTAAGTGTTTTTAACTGCACCACGAACGTCAGCCCTCGTTATTCGATATCACCAGACGTTCGAACCGCTTAAGGTTCCGGAAGGAGTGTTTGGAAAAACGTGTTAGGACTTACCCAGTAAATACATTGCATCGTTAATTAGTCTCAACCCAACTAATCACTATGTTCACAGCCAGCTTATGATGAGATATGATTTAATTACTAAACTAACTAATTAATTATTATAATTACTTAACTTATCGTTTAAAACTTACGGTTAGGGACAGGCGTGATCGGAGAATTACGTTAACCCTTTAGGTCATAATAATTCCTCCTTAATTTTAGTCGGAGGACCTACTAATGACTACGTAACACCCGGGGGTCGATCAGACCCCGCGATTAAGGGTTTAGGTAGGTTTAATACCAAAAGTTAAATAGTAACAGCGCGCAACTTACATCCGCTGACATCGGCGCACTGTGATCGACTGTGTCTCCGTCTTGACTAGATGTGCGCACGCATCAGATATCTTATACCGTGATCTTAATACGGTGATCCCCGAATACCCGTGGAATTACCACACAGTACCGCACGAGCCCAAAGCAAGGACGCAGGTTCTCGGATTAGAAATACAAAGGGGACAACGAAGTATTAAATATAACAATGTGAACGATACATAGCTAGCAACCGTACACAAAAACTACAAATGAAAATATGAAACATGAACGGTTTTATAAAGTCATCGCTAAAGGAGATTCCGCCTTATCCAGTTGTAATAATACTCACAAGTGTCAGGACAAATGTACAAGTGAGAGAGTTAGTGCAGTATTTATTCTTAGTTCTGCACACTGTAACTTACTTCTGATTGTTAATTATATTGAGATGCAGCCTGCACAAATTGCCCTGATTTACATTTGATAAACTTCCTACATTAAAGTTGAGTAAATTACACCCGTGACTGGAATGCAAAGGGAAACGGAAAGTTATTAATTAATTCGAGAGAGCGAGAGAGAGAGAGAGAGAGAGAGAGAGAGAGAGAGAGAGAGAGAGAGAGAGAGAGAGAGAGAGAGAGAGAGAGAGAGAGAGAGAGAGAGAGAGAGAGAGAGAGAGAAGGAGTATAATTGTTAGAAATACTTAAGGTTGTCAACACAACAATTCCTAATTACATACTTTCGTAAAAAAGTGAAATAATTATAACTAGTAAATACAATAAAATAAACATTTTTATGTGTATGTAGACATCATCTGCGGTATCGATTGTTTCCAAAATTCCACTTGATTTTTCATTAGCAGACTTCGGCTTTATTATCGATTACGATATATTGATGGTGATGGTTCATGGCTCTTTGAGATGTTATGGAATGCTGGGTATCTTCTAGGCTTTCGCAGGAGGAAGATGCTGTGATACACAGATGAGTCCTGGCTGTACAGTAGACAAACGACTGGGGCAAGTGTGCATTTCATTAAGTGGAATACACAACAGTCTACCAATCAGAGCTCATTGTTGTGCTGGTGGATGAGTGGATGATCATATTAGTGGGTAAAAAAATGATCGAGCCAGTGAGAGAATAATATAGCAAAGAAGTTGACAAAGACTTAATTACAAGAGGATATTATAAAGTATGCTCGTTATATCAAATGATACATACTATTTCTATGTACTCGATGTGGAACTGGAAAAGCTCTTCCTTTACAGGTAATATATTACACTCTTCCAGCTAAAGGTTTATGCACGCCTAATGAAATTCAGAGCAAGTAGAGCGAGGTTGATGGCTAGGTTTGGAACCTTGTTTATACTTGAGTACGAACGTACAATCAACATAGCATTGATGGGATATATTATCATTATCATATAATATTTTCGTCTCTCTACAATAGCAGAGATCGAGAACGAAGATGAGTTGACAAATACGGGTACATTTAATTATATGAGGAGACGACCCAGGTTGCTGATTATATCAAAGGCTAAGTACAGGAAGCTATGAGACGGTTGAGAAGTTCCATCAGGCAATAGGTAGAGTAGTCCTCAGGTTGAACAGGAACCATTTTAGGGTGGTTATTTGTCTGTTCCCTGAACATCTTGGATGACAAGTCTAGAGATAAATGTTGAAACACTGAACGAGTGTTCCCTATGAACCTATTCAGTGAAAGGTGTTTGGAGCCTTGAAAACGACATCTTCAGAACTTCGACATCCTGTTGGCAAAGGCCACAGAAACAAGTTCGGGAGAAGAAAGTAAGTGCTCTTTAGAATTCAGCGAGAAAGAATCTACAGTGATCTGAACTGGCCGCCAAAGAAATACAAAATATGTTATTTCACCTTCATTCCATTGACGTTAACCAGATATACATATCAAATCCAACAGTTTATAATTTAATTCTCTTACGTTACGCAGTCAGGCCGAATTTATCGGATTTATGTGAAGTAGATTCTATTTATAGCCTGTTATAGATCTTTCAAGATAAAGTAAATAAAATTAATTGAAACGATCTCAGAATAGTTGCATTCACTTAATTACACAGTTGTATCAAATTACACACTCTCTGCATACAATGGAAACAGTATAGTTTTAGTCTAAAGTTTGAATTTGCTATTGTTTTGTCTACTCTGTACAGACCTTTATCTCATACAACATTTACTAAGTAAACCAATTAAAGACATCCTTATAGAAACGGTTACACCTACAAATACTAAAACATACTGAAACAAGTATTCTGTCTTATTAAATTTATATTATGTACAGGTTTTCATATCGTGGTATTTGTTGGAAGTTCACTCATTGAATAATCGAGATTGTAGCTGAACAATTTTATTTTCTTTACGTCTTTACATTATTCCTATTAGACTAACGAAGGGGAGCAGTGTAACAAACAACGCCACCAAACAAACTTGTACTTGCGTCACATTTGACGGTTCGTTAGTCAGAATTATAGCTATATAAGTGCGTACTTAATCCCAACCTAGCGATACCGTTCTTTTATGTGTCTTAGTTACAGTATGAAACTCATGTCAGACATTTTAAACTAACAAAAATCTTTTAGGTAATTTAAAAAAATAAAATTGGAGTCGACAACACAGTCAAACCTAGAAATGGAATTATGAAATGTAAAACTACCATTGTTTGAGTCTCACTACTGGTATCAATATTGACTGACCGATTTTTAAAATTTATTTCTAATTATTGATGTATAATAAACAGTAAAACCTGTCGACTATGAGAATTTACAAAGGTCGTACTCTCTGGGAATTTTGTTTATACTTTGGAAGTCAATCCAAAATTGGCTTTCCAACCACTGTGTTGGTGTTCATTAAACAGCAAAAAACGAAGGTATCTCAACGTCATTACCAAGTACAGTATTGCAGTAGTACAAGTGCAGTTTGACTCTGCAAACCTACCGCCGTCTCGGTTTCAATTTCAAACACATGAAATATTACTGGATTAATCAGGGAATCGGTAAGCCTCAGAGGTTAACTTAAAGTGAGTACAAGTATGTCAATCCCAAAGGACTTAGCTCTACACCTTTCTATACGTGTTTATAGTCTTGGATTTGAGATGTAGTGTCCTCTATTTTTTGCTCTGTTTTGATTTATATTTAGAGAGATGATGAGTGAAGTTTTTGCTATTAGCGCAAGTAGATTAAGAGGAAAGAAAAATCAGCAAGTTTGAAAGATACCACTACCCTCTGAAATATAGACGTCTTTTATTATTTCTACATCATATGGTTGTACTAATGAGAGAAAGTCTATGCAGTAATTTATTCACACAAGATATTAATTGCTTTCACAAGATACGACGTTATTATATAAGTTTTAATATAGTTTCTTAAAATAAAAATTGTTTTTATCGAAAACATGAAATCATCCGATAGAACAAAATACAAAAAGGTCGGTTGAAAAGTTCCGAAAATATTGCAAGTAACAGTTTTTCAGAATTTTCAATATATAAAAGCAAATTATAATGTTACGCTTTAGTAGAGATGTCAATAAAAGCCATCTCGATTCTTTTTTTATCCAGTATTTTTAAATCACTTAAAGAATATTTTATAAAAGTGTATTCATGTATCCAACTAAATTTCGTATAATTTGGTAATTTAATATTTTAATAAAGTAAGACGTAACTTTACAGCCCAAGGTAGAGTTATCTCAGACGTAAAATGTTAGGCAACGAGGAGAAATTGTGTGGATTATACATACAACGCGGTTGCCTATCTCTTCTAAAGTACTTTATATTTTCATTTATAGCTTTGTGATTTACTACACACAAAATGAACAGAGTGAAAAACGATAACAAATAATAACAAATTAGAAAAATAATAAGGATTTTTAACGATGGGAAGGAAATCAAAATAATAATGTTGACTTTGAGCTTAGTTTAAATATAAAATACATTCATTATATATGCAGGGAGTTTGAAAAGCATATGTACACATTTTAAAGCCCACAACTAACTCAAACATTTTCTTTTTATTAGTAAAACTATTGTTAAGAATAAGGAATATAGTTAAGTAAAATTAATAGAAAATTATATTGAAGTCAAAATGAAATCCAATTATTGTGAAAAAAACCAGGAAATGATTAAATGCTTACCTTGCAATTACAGGTTCGATTCGAGTTTCAAGAGAACTAATTGCTAGAACTAGGAGGGAGGCGTCCCTGATGTCTTACGGCTTACCACCAACCCCCACTCAATAGAAAGAGTAACTGGGTGCAATCTCACCACTAGCACCCCACCGCCACCACTAAACCATTCCCCAACGCACGCTCCCAAAAGCCGAAGCTTCCGGACAGGCCGAGCATGCTCCCATGGTACTCATGTCGTCAAGATTACTCAAGCCACGTTTGATGAGTCACCGTCGGGTCGCTTACGCGATACCCTCCCCCGCGTACTCAACCAATTAGGGGCGGCGCCCGTTACCCACATACGTAGGATTGGGTGGCCTTCCCCCAGTTTTCTTGGGCCGGCACCGTGAGGTAAAATACACGGCCCGAGTGTAGGTGGCACCCATGTTCACCTATTCTCATGTTAGCAAGGTTCCCCAAGCAACGTTGGATGAGTCACCGTCAGGTCGCTCACGCGTCCCTTACCTCACACTTACTCCGAAGGCGGCGCCCATTACCCACATTCATGGGATAGGGTAGCCAACCTCCGGTTCTATGAGCCAGCATCGTGACCTTGCAATTACAGTGAAAGTCACAAGTGAGGTGTGAGGTATATATAAATAAGCTCTTCGCCGAAAAGAGATCGGGCCAATTGGACTAGGAGGAACCGCTGAGGGAATGTAAGAAGATAGCCAGACTTGGCGAGAGAGAAGGAGACTACGTCGACTTAAGACGGAAAGAGAAAACCGATAAGAAGACTTTGAAAAGAGGGAGCAATATTCAATGTATTTAAAGAGGCTTGTAATTGTTTGAAATAAATATAACTTCAAGAATCACAATAATTGGAAGGGTTTATGTTTTTAATAGAAGTAATTGTTTTAAAGGGAAATAATAAATTGTATTTATTAATGAATAGTGATAATATAGAGGAATGATCAATAGTAGCTACTGTAAGAAAATAAAACATAAAGTAACTGAATGCTAGAACCAACTCGTAGATATATGTAAGAATAACAATAAAAGAGTTTTTATGTAAACTGAACAGCTGATTATTATTTACTACTAAAGAGCCCAGGCTTTAAGTTTGTTTTTATAACACTATTTTTACGTATTGCAAGAATCCAAACTTTTTGGGAAAGGAAATCACTAAAAATTCAAAGAGAGTGTAGAAGAAAGATTTAAACAGATCTACCAACACAATTTATTATTTATTACTCGATGTACCTAAATAAGAAAAAAAAATTTCATAATGTTAGCAATTCCATCGACAGTGGCTGTAACAGAACAGTCATCAATTGGATGATCTGTCATAACTCAAAAGATTTTACACTTCTCTTCTTTAACTTGAATTATAAAACAATTAAAAATTTCTGAATAATCAGGTATTTATAATAATGCAAAGTTTACACTGTTACTGAAACACCCTGTGTTTACTTCTTTGTAAAATACAACATAAAACAAAGCTTTTCTTTACTACTAAATGTTTATATATTTAGGTGAAGGTAGTTATATAAATAAAAAAACGTATTACATAACTTTATCAGCAAATAAAAGTCTTTAGGTTAAACATATAACGAGGGTGTTTACGATGTTACAGAACAACTTTTATTACAGGGTGTATATTTTAATGTATAGGGATGAAATTCTGTATAACTTGGTGGATTTACTGTTAGCGGCTAAATATAACTTTATAATGACTTCAGATACACTGTCTATTTTTAAAGTAATAACCGTCCATTGTGATGTTCTTGGTTTTAACACTTGATAGCGGCAGTTGATTTATACTTTCGAAACTTGGTGTTTTAGTTTTTTACATAGACAAGTTACCGATTAAACCGTTTTTATATTCCTATTTGTTACTAAAGATTAGACAAATTCTGTAGACAGAACACATAGAGACTTTATAATCGCCATCTTTCTATCTGTAATGTTTCTATCTCCAGACTTTTGGAACACTCTGTATATTATTGTGTGGCTAACAATGCATATCCTTGATTTTCTATTAAACTGTTTTTGATGTAAACAGACGTCACAAGTCAAAGTGTTCTCGTTTCAAAACATTTCAATTTGTTTAAGGATCGATTTCCCATTCCGCATCGTTTGAACACAAAAGTCGGTTGTAATTCTCTTCACATTTGACGGTGTTATTTGTTTCCGCCATTTTGTTGTTAGTCTGACTGACATTCTACAGATGAAAGAGGTAAAGTTATTGCTATTCTCACAGCCAAGTTGGCCTGATGTTTACAATATGTTTTCTTGTTCTTTAAAGGCGAAAACTTCATCGTCAAAAAAAGAAAGAAGAGAAAATAACATAAAATAGAGACCTCTACCCTTAGTTTAATAACGAGAAATGTGATGAACGACACGTAGCGTCTGCGCATGTCCCAGAACATAAGTTCACCAAAATGACTAATAACAAAACTCTCAATTTTTATAAACAATTTGTCATTAAATCAAGAGGTTTGGTGAAGTATAGTCATGACAGTTATAACTGAACTCGCAGACAGCTTTTTCAATGACACTTTGCATTATGAAAACCATTTTAAAGCTATCAAGAAACAAATAAAAATTATTGATTAATTTCCTCTACTGATCACAAGAAATAACATCTAACTATTGAACAATCGGTGAAAAAGTAAACTGCAGCACATATACGCGTATGTATTCAGAAGTAATGACAAATGGCCGTATAATCAATATTAATAACTTGGTGATATTTCATTGCATAATGTAAAGGCTGGTATACCACTGGAGACTTTTGTTAAAATAGAACAAACATTAAAACTGCTTTCTGAAAGCTATAAAACGTCAACTTTATAACAAATAAAGGATTCGCATGTTTCTTGACTGTAAGCCTGGAGTGATAGAATCAGTAGGTATAAAGTCCACAGAGTTTAGTAATTAATAGAGATGAGACGAAATACAGGGTGTTTCAAAATTCCACCGCGATATTTTGGAAGCTGATTTTAGAGCCAAAAACAAGAAAAAAGTATTATGCATAAAGAATAAAAAGTATTGTGGCGGATTTTTTCTGTCAGCCATTTTGTGTTCCAAAAAAAAAACATTATATCTTTGGAAGTAGATAAGATATTAAGCGAAGATTTAGTATATGGATTATTTATGTAACATTTTACCAGTATACCATAAAAACAAAATTTTATTTTATACATTTGTTCAAAATGGAGGACGTTTAAAATGTTTAATGTCAAATATTTCAAAAACTATTAATTTTTTAAAAAATTTACAAGCAACAATAGATTTCCTCTTTACATAAAACACAAAACAATTTCCTCAGTAATTTACAAAAAACAAAAACCATAACTTTTTGATAATTGGCTACAACAAGTAAGATTAACATGAACCATTAATCCATTACCCAGAAATGTACCGAAAATTAAATGTTTGTCTTAACAGATTCAAAATGGAGGCTGATGTTGTTATACTTTAAAAGAGAATAATAAGATAAGTCTTGTATTCTTGATTGAATGTTTCTTTTTGTTTACAAGTTTCGGAGTTTCAATAGAGTGGAAGCGAGAATTTCATGTAAAGGGACTCTTTTTGAATAATCATGTTCTTTAAGAAGTATAAAGGGGAGGGGGGTATTAACTTTAAACATTTTTAGCTAATTATTTATTGTCTTAAGTACATTCATATTTTAATTGATATAGGATCAAACATACTATAAACGTTCTAACGCATTTCTTTACGTTTATGGAATGTGCACTGATTCCACTACTTTTCTTTTTGTTCATCCTTAAAAACATGAATATAAACAACTACAGTGAACTATTTAATCTGTCGCCAATTGTTACAATTGTTTAGGAATAGGAACGCGCCCTCAGCAAAAAGAGAGTGGTACTGATTTGAAAAAAAATTTGTGGTACTCCACAAATACAATAATATTTCAAGTAAAAAATATACGATCAAAGGTCCTGGGTTTGATTCCCAGTCTATATACAAGAAAACAAATTTTGTGCGTTACATTTAGAGAATCTTCTTGTATAACATTGTATGATGAAACCCTTCAACTTGTATATCAATATAAATAGATTGAAAAACTCAAATGAAATGTTGAAGATGAAAGTATACTTTGCTTTTTTAATAAAGGACATTTCTTATTCAACATTCACTTTACAAAATAATTGAACGATCCTACTGTGAGCCTGTTAATTGAATTGATAAAATATTCCTTTTTACAATTCCTTCTCAATGGCAGTGGTTCAGTTTTATTTATTGGCTTCTATATTATACAAGCATTGAAGTTAATTGGATATTAATCTAGAAAGAAAATATTTTCTAATATTTTATAGATGTTTATACATTTTTTATAAACTTTTTCTTTTATGTATAAGCGCGAAAACATAAAATCAACATTTATTTGTGCTTGCTTTTAATTCTTACTAGATTGCATTAGGTTATGGTAGATTATGTTTATTAGTTGGAAGAGTAACTATTCTGACTATGGTTTATAATTTACTAAAATTCACATGATGCACACAAAATAAATAAAAATTATGCCAATTAGTTGGAAGAGTACATAATCTCACAATTGTTTATATTCTACTCCAATTCACATTTGATCCACACAATATAAATAAAAATTATGCCAATTAGTTGGAAGAGTACATAATCTCACAATTGTTTATATTCTACTCCAATTCACATTTGATCCACACAAAATAAATCAAAATTATGCCAATTAGTTGGAAGAGTACATAATCTCACAATTGTTTATATTCTACTCCAATTCACATTTGATCCACACAAAATAAATAAAAATTATTCCAATTAGTTGGATGAATAAATAATCTGACTACGGTTTATATTCAACTCCAATTCACATTGATCCACGCAAGATAAATTAAAGTTATCCCAATTAGTTGGATGAATAAATAATCTGACTATGGTTTATATTTTACTCCAATTCACATTGATCCACGCAAGATAAATTAAAGTTATCCCAATTAGTTGGATGAATGAATAATCTGACTATGGTTTATATTTTACTCCAATTCACATTGATCCACACAAGATAAATGAATGTTATCCCAATTAGTTGGATGAATAAATAATCTGACTATGGTTTATATTTTACTCCAATTCACATTGATCCACACAAGATAAATTAAAGTTATCCCAATTAGTTGGATGAATAAATAATCTGACTATGGTTTATATTTTACTCCAATTCACATTGATCCACGCAAGATAAATTAAAGTTATCCCAATTAGTTGGATGAATAAATAATCTGACTATGGTTTATATTTTACTCCAATTCACATTTGATCCACACAAGATAAATTAAAGTTATCCCAATTAGTTGGATGAATAAATAATCTGACTACGGTTTATATTTTACTCCAATTCATATTTGATCCACACAAGATAAATGAATGTTATCCCAATTAGTTGGATGAATAAATAATCTGACTACGGTTTATATTTAACTCCAATTCATATTTGATCCACACAAGATAAATGAATGTTATCCCAATTAGTTGGATGAATAAATAATCTGACTACGGTTTATATTTTACTCCAATTCATATTTGATCCACACAAGATAAATGAATGTTATCCCAATTAGTTGGATGAATAAATAATCTGACTACGGTTTATATTCAACTCCAATTCATATTTGATCCACACAAGATAAATGAATGTTATCCCAATTAGTTGGATGAATAAATAATCTGACTACGGTTTATATTTTACTCCAATTCATATTTGATCCACACAAGATAAATGAATGTTATCCCAATTAGTTGGATGAATAAATAATCTGACTATGGTTTATATTTTACTCCAATTCACATTGATCCACACAAGATAAATGAATGTTATCCCAATTAGTTGGATGAATAAATAATCTGACTACGGTTTATATTTTACTCCAATTCACATTGATCCACACAAGATAAATGAATGTTATCCCAATTAGTTGGATGAATAAATAATCTGACTACGGTTTATATTTTACTCCAATTCACATTGATCCACGCAAGATAAATTAAAGTTATCCCAATTAGTTGGATGAATAAATAATCTGACTACGGTTTATATTCAACTCCAATTCACATTGATCCACACAAGATAAATGAAAGTTATCCCAATTAGTTGGATGAATAAATAATCTGACTATGGTTTATATTTTACTCCAATTCACATTGATCCACACAAGATAAATGAATGTTATCCCAATTAGTTGGATGAATAAATAATCTGACTACGGTTTATATTTAACTCCAATTCACATTGATCCACACAAGATAAATGAAAGTTATCCCAATTAGTTGGATGAATAAATAATCTGACTATGGTTTATATTCAACTCCAATTCACATTGATCCACACAAGATAAATGAAAGTTATCCCAATTAGTTGGATGAATAAATAATCTGACTACGGTTTATATTCAACTCCAATTCACATTGATCCACACAAGATAAATGAATGTTATCCCAATTAGTTGGATGAATAAATAATCTGACTACGGTTTATATTTAACTCCAATTCACATTGATCCACACAAGATAAATGAATGTTATCCCAATTAGTTGGATGAATAAATTATCTGACTACGGTTTATATTTAACTCCAATTCACATTGATCCACACAAGATAAATGAATGTTATCCCAATTAGTTGGATGAATAAATAATCTGACTACGGTTTATATTCAACTCCAATTCACATTTGATCCACACAAGATAAATGAATGTTATCCCAATTAGTTGGATGAATAAATAATCTGACTACGGTTTATATTTTACTCCAATTCACATTTGATCCACACAAGATAAATGAAAGTTATTCAAATTAGTTGGAAGAGTACATAATCTGACTATGGTTTATACTCTACTCCAATTCACATTTGATCCACACAAGATAAATGAATGTTATCCCAATTAGTTGGATGAATAAATAATCTGACTACGGTTTATATTTAACTCCAATTCACATTTGATCCACGCAAGATAAATGAATGTTATCCCAATTAGTTGGATGAATAAATAATCTGACTACGGTTTATATTTAACTCCAATTCACATTGATCCACACAAGATAAATGAATGTTATCCCAATTAGTTGGATGAATAAATAATCTGACTACGGTTTATATTCAACTCCAATTCACATTTGATCCACACAAGATAAATGAATGTTATCCCAATTAGTTGGATGAATAAATAATCTGACTACGGTTTATATTTTACTCCAATTCACATTTGATCCACACAAGATAAATGAAAGTTATTCAAATTAGTTGGAAGAGTACATAATCTGACTATGGTTTATACTCTACTCCAATTCACATTTGATCCACACAAGATAAATGAATGTTATCCCAATTAGTTGGATGAATAAATAATCTGACTACGGTTTATATTTAACTCCAATTCACATTTGATCCACACAAGATAAATGAATGTTATCCCAATTAGTTGGATGAATAAATAATCTGACTACGGTTTATATTTAACTCCAATTCACATTGATCCACACAAGATAAATGAAAGTTATCCCAATTAGTTGGATGAATAAATAATCTGACTACGGTTTATATTCAACTCCAATTCATATTTGATCCACACAAGATAAATGAATGTTATCCCAATTAGTTGGATGAATAAATAATCTGACTACGGTTTATATTCAACTCCAATTCACATTGATCCACACAAGATAAATGAATGTTATCCCAATTAGTTGGATGAATAAATAATCTGACTACGGTTTATATTTAACTCCAATTCACATTGATCCACACAAGATAAATGAATGTTATCCCAATTAGTTGGATGAATAAATAATCTGACTACGGTTTATATTTAACTCCAATTCACATTGATCCACACAAGATAAATGAATGTTATCCCAATTAGTTGGATGAATAAATAATCTGACTACGGTTTATATTTAACTCCAATTCACATTGATCCACACAAGATAAATGAATGTTATCCCAATTAGTTGGATGAATAAATAATCTGACTACGGTTTATATTTAACTCCAATTCACATTGATCCACACAAGATAAATGAATGTTATCCCAATTAGTTGGATGAATAAATAATCTGACTACGGTTTATATTCAACTCCAATTCATATTTGATCCACACAAGATAAATGAATGTTATCCCAATTAGTTGGATGAATAAATAATCTGACTACGGTTTATATTTTACTCCAATTCATATTTGATCCACACAAGATAAATGAATGTTATCCCAATTAGTTGGATGAATAAATAATCTGACTACGGTTTATATTTTACTCCAATTCATATTTGATCCACACAAGATAAATGAATGTTATCCCAATTAGTTGGATGAATAAATAATCTGACTACGGTTTATATTCAACTGCAATTCATATTTGATCCACACAAGATAAATGAAAGTTATCCCAATTAGTTGGATGAATAAATAATCTGACTACGGTTTATATTCAACTCCAATTCACATTTGATCCACACAAGATAAATGAATGTTATCCCAATTAGTTGGATGAATAAATAATCTGACTATGGTTTATATTTTACTCCAATTCACATTGATCCACACAAGATAAATGAATGTTATCCCAATTAGTTGGATGAATAAATAATCTGACTACGGTTTATATTTTACTCCAATTCACATTGATCCACACAAGATAAATGAATGTTATCCCAATTAGTTGGATGAATAAATAATCTGACTACGGTTTATATTTTACTCCAATTCACATTGATCCACGCAAGATAAATTAAAGTTATCCCAATTAGTTGGATGAATAAATAATCTGACTACGGTTTATATTCAACTCCAATTCACATTGATCCACACAAGATAAATGAAAGTTATCCCAATTAGTTGGATGAATAAATAATCTGACTATGGTTTATATTTTACTCCAATTCACATTGATCCACACAAGATAAATGAATGTTATCCCAATTAGTTGGATCAATAAATAATCTGACTACGGTTTATATTTAACTCCAATTCACATTGATCCACACAAGATAAATGAAAGTTATCCCAATTAGTTGGATGAATAAATAATCTGACTATGGTTTATATTCAACTCCAATTCACATTGATCCACACAAGATAAATGAAAGTTATCCCAATTAGTTGGATGAATAAATAATCTGACTACGGTTTATATTCAACTCCAATTCATATTTGATCCACACAAGATAAATGAATGTTATCCCAATTAGTTGCATGAATAAATAATCTGACTACGGTTTATATTTTACTCCAATTCATATTTGATCCACACAAGATAAATGAATGTTATCCCAATTAGTTGGATGAATAAATAATCTGACTACGGTTTATATTTTACTCCAATTCATATTTGATCCACACAAGATAAATGAATGTTATCCCAATTAGTTGGATGAATAAATAATCTGACTACGGTTTATATTCAACTGCAATTCATATTTGATCCACACAAGATAAATGAAAGTTATCCCAATTAGTTGGATGAATAAATAATCTGACTACGGTTTATATTCAACTCCAATTCACATTTGATCCACACAAGATAAATGAATGTTATCCCAATTAGTTGGATGAATAAATAATCTGACTATGGTTTATATTTTACTCCAATTCACATTGATCCACACAAGATAAATGAATGTTATCCCAATTAGTTGGATGAATAAATAATCTGACTACGGTTTATATTTTACTCCAATTCACATTGATCCACACAAGATAAATGAATGTTATCCCAATTAGTTGGATGAATAAATAATCTGACTACGGTTTATATTTTACTCCAATTCACATTGATCCACGCAAGATAAATTAAAGTTATCCCAATTAGTTGGATGAATAAATAATCTGACTACGGTTTATATTCAACTCCAATTCACATTGATCCACACAAGATAAATGAAAGTTATCCCAATTAGTTGGATGAATAAATAATCTGACTATGGTTTATATTTTACTCCAATTCACATTGATCCACACAAGATAAATGAATGTTATCCCAATTAGTTGGATGAATAAATAATCTGACTACGGTTTATATTTAACTCCAATTCACATTGATCCACACAAGATAAATGAAAGTTATCCCAATTAGTTGGATGAATAAATAATCTGACTATGGTTTATATTCAACTCCAATTCACATTGATCCACACAAGATAAATGAAAGTTATCCCAATTAGTTGGATGAATAAATAATCTGACTACGGTTTATATTCAACTCCAATTCACATTGATCCACACAAGATAAATGAATGTTATCCCAATTAGTTGGATGAATAAATAATCTGACTACGGTTTATATTTAACTCCAATTCACATTGATCCACACAAGATAAATGAATGTTATCCCAATTAGTTGGATGAATAAATAATCTGACTACGGTTTATATTTAACTCCAATTCACATTGATCCACACAAGATAAATGAATGTTATCCCAATTAGTTGGATGAATAAATAATCTGACTACGGTTTATATTTAACTCCAATTCACATTGATCCACACAAGATAAATGAATGTTATCCCAATTAGTTGGATGAATAAATAATCTGACTACGGTTTATATTTAACTCCAATTCACATTGATCCACACAAGATAAATTAATGTTATCCCAATTAGTTGGATGAATAAATAATCTGACTACGGTTTATATTCAACTCCAATTCACATTTGATCCACGCAAGATAAATGAATGTTATCCCAATTAGTTGGATGAATAAATAATCTGACTACGGTTTATATTCAACTCCAATTCACATTTGATCCACACAAGATAAATGAATGTTATCCCAATTAGTTGGATGAATAAATAATCTGACTACGGTTTATATTCAACTCCAATTCACATTTGATCCACACAAGATAAATGAATGTTATCCCAATTAGTTGGATGAATAAATAATCTGACTACGGTTTATATTTTACTCCAATTCACATTTGATCCACACAAGATAAATGAAAGTTATTCAAATTAGTTGGAAGAGTACATAATCTGACTATGGTTTATACTCTACTCCAATTCACATTTGATCCACACAAGATAAATGAATGTTATCCCAATTAGTTGGATGAATAAATAATCTGACTACGGTTTATATTTAACTCCAATTCACATTTGATCCACGCAAGATAAATGAATGTTATCCCAATTAGTTGGATGAATAAATAATCTGACTACGGTTTATATTTAACTCCAATTCACATTGATCCACACAAGATAAATGAAAGTTATCCCAATTAGTTGGATGAATAAATAATCTGACTACGGTTTATATTCAACTCCAATTCATATTTGATCCACACAAGATAAATGAATGTTATCCCAATTAGTTGGATGAATAAATAATCTGACTACGGTTTATATTCAACTCCAATTCACATTGATCCACACAAGATAAATGAATGTTATCCCAATTAGTTGGATGAATAAATAATCTGACTACGGTTTATATTTAACTCCAATTCACATTGATCCACACAAGATAAATGAATGTTATCCCAATTAGTTGGATGAATAAATAATCTGACTACGGTTTATATTTAACTCCAATTCACATTGATCCACACAAGATAAATGAATGTTATCCCAATTAGTTGGATGAATAAATAATCTGACTACGGTTTATATTTAACTCCAATTCACATTGATCCACACAAGATAAATGAATGTTATCCCAATTATTTGGATGAATAAATAATCTGACTACGGTTTATATTTAACTCCAATTCACATTGATCCACGCAAGATAAATGAATGTTATCCCAATTAGTTGGATGAATAAATAATCTGACTACGGTTTATATTTAACTCCAATTCACATTGATCCACACAAGATAAATGAATGTTATCCCAATTAGTTGGATGAATAAATAATCTGACTACGGTTTATATTTAACTCCAATTCACATTGATCCACACAAGATAAATGAATGTTATCCCAATTAGTTGGATGAATAAATAATCTGAATACGGTTTATATTTAACTCCAATTCACATTGATCCACACAAGATAAATGAATGTTATCCCAATTAGTTGGATGAATAAATAATCTGACTACGGTTTATATTTAACTCCAATTCACATTTGATCCACACAAGATAAATGAATGTTATCCCAATTAGTTGGATGAATAAATAATCTGACTACGGTTTATATTTAACTCCAATTCACATTGATCCACACAAGATAAATGAATGTTATCCCAATTAGTTGGATGAATAAATAATCTGACTACGGTTTATATTTAACTCCAATTCACATTGATCCACACAAGATAAATGAATGTTATCCCAATTAGTTGGATGAATAAATAATCTGACTACGGTTTATATTTAACTCCAATTCACATTGATCCACACAAGATAAATGAATGTTATCCCAATTAGTTGGATGAATAAATAATCTGACTACGGTTTATATTTAACTCCAATTCACATTGATCCACACAAGATAAATGAATGTTATCCCAATTAGTTGGATGAATAAATAATCTGACTACGGTTTATATTTAACTCCAATTCACATTGATCCACACAAGATAAATGAATGTTATCCCAATTAGTTGGATGAATAAATAATCTGACTACGGTTTATATTCAACTCCAATTCATATTTGATCCACACAAGATAAATGAATGTTATCCCAATTAGTTGGATGAATAAATAATCTGACTACGGTTTATATTTTACTCCAATTCATATTTGATCCACACAAGATAAATGAATGTTATCCCAATTAGTTGGATGAATAAATAATCTGACTACGGTTTATATTTAACTCCAATTCA
The DNA here is from genome assembly GCA_963513935.1 of Aphrophora alni. NCBI lineage: Eukaryota > Metazoa > Arthropoda > Insecta > Hemiptera > Aphrophoridae > Aphrophora > Aphrophora alni. Next base: position 7,757,074 of record OY740771.1, read on the forward strand.
TATTTGATCCACACAAGATAAATGAATGTTATCCCAATTAGTTGGATGAATAAATAATTTGACTACGGTTTATATTTTACTCCAATTCATATTTGATCCACACAAGATAAATGAATGTTATCCCAATTAGTTGGATGAATAAATAATCTGACTACGGTTTATATTCAACTCCAATTCATATTTGATCCACACAAGATAAATGAATGTTATCCCAATTAGTTGGATGAATAAATAATCTGACTACGGTTTATATTTTACTCCAATTCATATTTGATCCACACAAGATAAATGAATGTTATCCCAATTAGTTGGATGAATAAATAATCTGACTACGGTTTATATTTTACTCCAATTCATATTTGATCCACACAAGATAAATGAATGTTATCCCAATTAGTTGGATGAATAAATAATCTGACTACGGTTTATATTCAACTCCAATTCATATTTGATCCACACAAGATAAATGAATGTTATCCCAATTAGTTGGATGAATAAATAATCTGACTACGGTTTATATTCAACTCCAATTCACATTTGATCCACACAAGATAAATGAAAGTTATTCAAATTAGTTGGAAGAGTACATAATCTGACTACGGTTTATATTCACACGATTATATTTAATATATTGATCCTCAATGGGTCATTTATAGTGACTATGGGCTTGTAAATCCAGAAAGAACCTAACTGGATTTCATGTAGTCTCGAGTTATATGTATCGTTATTATCTTTCCTAATAAGGTCTCTCTTGACCAACTCTTGGTCTATTTTGACCCGGACGTAATAATTATAGTCTCGGAATGCTAGGGGATATTTATTTAATATTCCTTTTATTCCTTTTCATATTAAACAATGATGAGAGAGAGATTTGTCGCTTTTAAGCAACAATAAACAATTGATATCTTGGACCTTGTACTACATGCTTAGTCAGAGCGGTGTCGCGAAAAAATCGCACAGAGAAAAAAACGCTCTGCGAAGAAAGCGCACAGTTAACCCTTTTAGAGTTAGAAAAGGACCCCAGCCCCTATCTTCTTAGAAATAATGAATGTTACACGGAAAATAAAAGTTGAATTATTTTAGTTTCCGATTCCCCTCACACTTTATCCAGGCTTTGGACTGGCTAAATGATTAAATACTGAATAGTTTTCATCATGTACATACAAGAAGATTCCTCCGCTTCAGTCTTCAAACAAAGTATGACATCTCTGATTTTGAGGTTGGGTCGTCCAAGAAGATTGTTGATTTTGTTGTGCCAAACTTCTACAGCGTTCGTAGTCCTGTGTCGCCTAGCATCTCAATTCCACAATTCAATAGGAATTTCGTCATTAGGCAGCCATTGTTCGACGAAGTAGTCGAAGAAGCTAGTTAGGTTATATTAGGTTAGGTTAGGTTAGGTGATGACACACCTGAAGGGGGTGAACTGTGGTGGATGGTCAGGAGAAATGTACCTGAGTTATTGTATTGCGTGATGAATCACCTCTAATCAGTTCCAAGTATTCATTTCTTGGTAACGTAACCCCTACCCTAAACTGTTACATTGGCCCTTGTGCGCTTTATTCTCACATATCTATATGTGCGCTTTTTTCGCTGTGCGCTAGTTTCTCATAATCGTCAAAGCAAGCGTGTCCATGCCTGATACCTACTAGAGACCATTTAGAGTGGTCGTCTTTTAAAACGAAAATAATAATAATAATAATAATAAACTTGTATATAAATCGATTGGCCTTTATGAAAAGAACGTTATTCCTAAAATACACAATGATTACATCACGTCATAACTGTTAAACAAACATACAATCAGACAAAATGCCAAGTGGTCTCGTTTCGTTAACTCCATAACACGACCAAAAGCTAAAACGTAAAAAGATATGTAACCCGCATTCCTGTCTTCTACCCTCTAATATAAGATATTGAAAACTATTCCCGCATTTCCTAACCTTTGTTGTATGCCAAGCACTTGAGGAATGCACGTCAGTATCGTACATTTCTCTGACTTACGTACTTCGTACTTCTCCATTCCGTACATTACATCTGTGCATTCTTAGATCTTCAGTAATGATAACCGCATTACTGCTAAAATATTCAAGTTTATTTCCCTGTACAGATTTAGTTTTACAATTATTATTGTTCCTTTATTACTTTACAAAATAAGTATAACATACTGTGAAAAAAAAACATTGCACAAATTTTCTCACTCCGCAAAACCAAACAAAATTATTTGTCACCAAATGTCAAACAGTAATACTGAACCAAGGACAACATTTAAAAAGTGCTTAAGCAGAAGAAACTGAACGTATTTGATATTTTCTAGTTGTTTAACGGCGAAAAACTTTTTAGTCATCATCGCTTTATTATAAAAAAAAAGAAGAAAAGAGTAAAAAATGAATATCTCTAGCCCTCGAATACTCTAATAGCGTCAGAGTCGGAAGAGAAGAAGATTTGGTTAAGAAAGACCGGATAGGAAAATTGAATGATGGGATCTAACCCAAGACTACATGAAGAAAGTTATAGATCCACGTAGAATCCTTCACACCCACACTCACTATCAGTGAACCCTCGATAGTATTTGATTAAATTCTAGCTGTCATGGTTTATTCTTACCTATTATTCCTGAACTATAATAGTTTTTAACTTCATATAATGCACGCTAGTTAGATCTACTACTATTCATATTTCACTAAAATTCAAACGTAATCGGTAAAGTAGATGTTGAGAAATTATGCGTTTTATAACAACCCTATGGTTGATTGTTTTGGTTTGCTACGATAACTCACAAACTGGCGTGAGTGATACTACCAATACGTTTTGTTTGGGTCCTAGAGACAACAATATAAAAACCACTTTTTTTTAAATCAGAGGATCACAAAACGATTAATCCACACCAACTCGATATCGATTTTGTTTTTACCAATCCCATTACTTTCTCTTACTTATTACACGAGAGAAAGTAAAAATACTATTTATTTTTAAACAAGACAGGAACGTAACCCATTCATACAGTCCAGAGACCGCAGGAGATTACTCGTAAGACACACAAATAGTTTCTCAATGTTCGATGATTCAAAGTATAGGACGTAACTCAACATACCATCCGTCCGTCGTCGTTGTCGTTGTTGTCGTCGTCGTTGTAGTTGTTGTCGTCGTTGTCGTCGTTGTCGTTGTTGTCGTACGTATAACAACCACAAAAATAAAGATAGGAACATGAAAATTTGTTATAACTAACTTTAGTGTGCACGTATGGAACCCTAATAATATTCAGAAAAACTGACTTTGAAATGTCAAAATACTGCGGGACCGAAATGGTCAACCTGCGTGTGGTTTTCCTGGGGTAGATATGAGGCGGTTTAATCCTGCTTGGCTATTGATAAAATAACCACACCAATGTAACTATACAAAACTGCTAAAATACTTAACTGGTAACGGCTAGTATAGTACATTAAGTAACCCAAGAATGACGTTACAATTACAATTACTGCTATGAGTACGATCAATGCTCATTTCATAGTATCGGGTGTTAGTTAGAATTTTCTATTCTTATGTAACCTTCATGGTACTATATACGTTTACTAAATCTCACCCTTAAGGGCTCACGTAATGTGAATACCCGTGTGGCAAGCCCTAGAAAAGCTGTATCAACACATTGTCTCACGTAGTCTGAGGTTAAATCCCTCTCTTTCATCTTTCCTATCAGGTCTCTCTTGACCAACTCTTGTTCTTTTCCGATCCTAACGCTATTAGAGTATTCGAGGACTAGGAGTTTTCATTTTATGCTTTTTTCTTCTGTCATATAAGATCATGACGACCAAGAAGTTTTTACCGTTAAAACACATGGATGCCGATTTCCAAGAAATTATTAAACAATAATCTATCTAGGGCAGATGGGAAAAATTTCTTTGGTTTACATTGTGCTGGCAAGAGTGAAATGTTTATAATTTCTATAGGAGAAATAATTCAATGACGTACACAATGCTGGGTTTGTTTGATTTTCATTAACGGTTTAAACACAATTTGTTTGCCTGTAATTAAATTATTTTGGGAGTTAATTTGGCATGAAGCGTTAATAACGTGCTCCAGCGTCGCAGGTAATGAAATCAATACAAATACAATTATTCAATACTTTAATTTAATTACTCGTCAAATAACCAACACAATGATATTATACAACATGGATTTCTTTCTTACAAGAATTCTCTATTAGAATCTATACAGAATTCTATCCCCCTTCCCCCCACTCGCATTCCATCCCAGATTAGAAGAAATGTAATCTCAAAAACAAACAAAAAAACGTAAATTAAGATAAAAACATAGATAGTATGTTAGTTTTCATTATCTTATTGGTAAAATTAATTTACTTATTCGAAATAAAAAAGTTAAGACTAAAATGATTTACAAAATGAAAAATGTCATTAACAAAAGCTGTCTGAAAAAAAAGTATAGTAAATAAGGTATTCCAAGGAACCACAAAAAGTGGCTAGGTGACCTTGAAGAGGACCTAAGAGGAATCGGTGTCCGGAGATGGTGGTGAGTGACAGAAGATTGAGGAGAATGGAGACGTTTACTGGAAGAAACAGTCCTACAGGTGCTGTAACTTCGAGGATGTATGTATGTTTTCACAAATACAATTAATACACAAATGATGGTATATTATCTAAATAAGTTCTTCTAACAACATAAACTCACATAAGTCATTTTCCAATAACTTTGCTAGAGATAACATAATAAATAGAACAACGCGCCTCTCCTTGTAGTAATATATTTTTGTTCCTAAAATTCTCAATAACTTCACAACCGATATTGAGTTACATAACAGTATCAGATATATTTTTGAGAATATTCATATGAGAGATACAAGTTGTTTTATGATTTGTACTTGAATTTATTATAGGAAAAAAAATATTCCTTACACTTGGACAATCAACTGTAAGGAAGGTTTCAAGCCAAATGAAGGTTATCCCGTGTTGCCAACATAACACCAACAAACTATCGTATCAATCCATGATACAATTTGGGATGTATAGGGGTCTGATAAACTTATATTATTTATATTTAAGTAATGATACGAAAACAGATCATGTGACTGGAAAGGGTTAATATAGTCATATTTATGTTTAAAGTAATAATATTCGTATATAAATAATTCTGAGTAAGCCACATTCCACAAATACGTAGCACATTACCGATATTATTGTAGCCCCTAACCTCAAAAATATTGAATTCACAAAACCGATTTACGGTAGCTCCAGCAGAATAATATATAATAAATCATATTGTGGGGAAATGGTTAAAGTGTCTTAAAAGGTTAACAGAGAAACCATTAAAAAAATTTACAGAATTCGAAACGCCTCAATAATTTAACATTTTAATAAAGCTAAAAAGAACGCGTCAACTTTACGGTAAACGTAAACCTTGTTTAGTGTAATCTCTAGGATATAAAGAAGATGTAATGTTAATGGAACGATGAAAAGATTCCCCGGGATTAAATGGGATAGGTTTCCCCACAGGAATATGTTATAACTACGAAGAAAGGAGTTTTAATTTAGTAGTTTCTATTACAACCAATCTTTAGATAATGGCCCGACTACAGTATTCAAGGAAAAACTGTAATATGGTGTTTAGAAAATTAACTGTAATGCATAAATACAGAACATATCACGAATATTTGTTGCGAAAAAGCCTCTTTCCGATAATGCCCGTGTTTTGTAGAGAAACATTGATTTTGTAAAACAAAATAGACATCAAAAGACCTCGCATCATTCTTCAATGAATATTACCAAATTCGTCTAAAAAAATATTCTCTATAACGTTTTTTTTTTTTTAGGGCAAGTTTTGTAATCGTCGAAACTTTAGACTGTGTTTTTTAACTGAGCTTGACGTTTCAAGAACATAGAAAACAGAAAAAGTTATTTTTTATATGCCGATCTGTTGTCGTTGTTGTCTGTACGTAAGCACGATAGCGGTCACAAAAATTAAGATAAGGTCATGAAATTTGGTATAGCGGACTATAGAACACTATTGATACGCAGAAAATTCTAATTGAAACTGTCAAAATGGTTTTTGTTCGTATCTCGTGTATATAACACACTAAAAATAGATTTGCGGATTTCAATTCTGCATGTAATAGTACGACAACAATCAGCAAAGTAATTGTCAAACATGTAAATTAGAACAGTGAGTGGGTAAGAAAATGTGATATTCAAGTTACGTTATCCGGCAAGGTCGTGTCACCGAACATGTGGTCGGCTAGTATAGAAACACTGTTACGAGCGAAGCGAAGGCCTTTTAATATATACACATCTACGAGGCTTTGTTAGGACGTCGAGAAAATAGCGATTGCATTATTACGAAGTTGAGAAAATCTCTGAAAATGTTTTAAACAAACATACCCCAATGTGTCTTGCTGAACAAATACAATTTATATTTTCTTACAAGGCACAAGAAACCAACATTCGGACATTACATTTAGAGGATCTGCTTGTATTACAACCCTCAAACGCTCTCTTCAGTGAGTAAGGGTTTCGCAATCCCTAAGGGTCCAGCAGGACCTACCCCTTTTTCACGTAGTTTTGGGTTAGATCCCTCTTTTCTAATTTCCTCTCAGATCTCACTTGTTCTCTTCCTATTGGAGTATACAAGGTCTTGTATATATATATATATATATATATATATATATATATATATATATATATATATATATATATATATTAGTTACCTTTATCAGTAGTCATAGCAATTCTTTTTTGTTGTAGAAACACTACAGCGCTGTTTCGCCGTTCACAGCCGGCTTCGTCAGGTGTAGGCTCAACACTTAAATAAAACACATAACGACACTGAACACACACGATAACACAACACAAAAAAATATAAAATTTATCTGAGGTTAACTCTTCGTCAAATGTCATACAAACTTTATACTGGCGTGACTGCGGCATAGTTTCTGTGTTGCTGAACGGAGAAACGTGTTTCCGGAGAACGGAGAAAGCCTTGTATATATTTTACGTTCCTTTCTTCCTTTTTTATAAGGCGATGAAGACCAAAAGGTTTTTTGGGCAAACAGGAAAACTTACTTGTATTACATTGTATGATGGAACACGCATTAATTTGTTTTTTAAAAAAACTTATCTGTAATAATAACTTTTACGAATAAATTTTACAGTTATTTTATGTAAAACGGTAAACAAACATACAAATTAGTTCTCTTTCAAAACACCTAGCAGCCACATATTTGGATTTTATTCCGTTTATATAAAAGTTTATGTAATGGTTTTCCAGCAGTCCAGGTACGAACCAATGAATCCTTTACAACTTCCTGCATGTTTTATATTGAGTTATAGAAACAAAACAACAACACTACCGGTTTCTGTAACTTTTGATTTCCCGAAGGCATTACTCAGCAAATGTAAGTCCCACAAGAATTGTCGGGTTATATTTTTGGGCAAGATTTAATGTAGTCTCGTTGAATTATAATTCAATCGGATGTTTTAAAGTTTTGCAGAATCTAGTGTTGATGATTGGACACATTTAATTGTCTGTCTTTCTGATCAGTCGTTAGGACTTGAAAGTAGTAAAGGATTTAAAACATCACGGCATGATTTCTTACCACGCAGGAATTTTTCTAATATTATTTTTAAAATATAGGTAACATGCGAACCACGACGACCGCAGGGTTGAAAGAGTTTGTATATGTTTCTCCGATTGTGATCAAAGCAAATCAGACTATGTAATACAGAGCAGTGGAAGTGTTATGCCAGAATATAGCCATGGTATGGTATATATACAGAGTGTTCATAAAATATGGAATATATAAAAAGCTTTAAAGGATTTTTTTAAATAAGTTTCTATGATAACATAGTTTTAAATGTTGATAGCTATCTTGAATCCGCTTTCTTGATATTAAATGTATTTTTTTTAAATAGGAATAGGTTCATCATGTGATACATGTTTTTTTTCTGAGTTTAATGTTGGAATCCGTTTTCATATATTTCATTTTCTTGCAAAGTTATCAACTAATACAACTACAGATTATTTAAAATCTTAATTTACAGGTGGACAAATGAGTTGTGTACTTACCTTTAAACATGTACATGCTGTAGTTTTGAATTTGTATTTTTCGAAGATGATACCCTAGACAATTATAAAATTCACCATCTACTTTAGAAATTGTCTGGTCAGTAGAATTAATTTAAGTTTTCTTGTTGGTTAAAATATACAAATAGGAAGTAATCAAGAGGTACAAGATCAGGAAAAACTTAGAATATTCAAAAAAACAAATTTTAAACAGATAAAGGAACTGTTGTATGTACTCACCATTTCGTTCATCTCCATCCAGTTGATTTTGACACACTGGATCGTTCCTCTATCTGTAAACAATATTAGAATTTAAAATCATTTTAAAACAGTACACGAACTACCTCTAATTTAAATAATATGAACAGAAATATGATAAATGTACTAAGGAAGAATGTTTTGTATAACATAAACTTGTTATGTGAGTCTAATTTTAGGTATTGCTATTTTGTCGGAACTTTGTGTTTCTGCCTTCAGAGATTGTGGTGTACTTTTAAAATATGAAATGTAAATTTAAAATAGTATTTTCTAAAGAAACACTTATACAAAAAGCGATAAGTTCTCAGTATTTGCTCCATATTTACAACCAGTAGGATATTACTTTGGAGAGGATGATATTTTACGTACCCAATATACGAACTACGATCATTTGGTAATCGTTATTGTAAACGCGTTTATTTATTAAACGCGTTTCTACGACAAAGTCACCATCTTCAGTGATGGATGAGCTACAATAAATAAACTATAATAGTCACTGAAGATGGCCACTTTGTGGTCGAAACGCGTTTGACTAAATAAAGTGGTCAAAAGACAACTGCCGCCTAATAGTTGTGTAAACCTATGAAGATGCTAATCTGAAATTCTGTTGACTTGTAATATTGATTGCCGTATCATAGAACATGTTCGAAGAGAAAAGAAGCTGATCATTGAAAAGTTGTTTTTTATTGTTTTTAAATGCTTTGTATATTTCATACTCTTCCTTCCATAATTTTGCTTTTTTTGCGTATATGCAATGGTTTCAAATTGGTTTCAAAGTCACAAGAATGATAATTATCTGAAGATGGAGTAAATCTTGGGAAAGCAACAGAAAAAGAAAAAGAAAAGGAAGTCACGTGACGGACAAAACTAAAATAAGTAAACTTTAAATGTTATTCTGTGGCTTGGGTAGTATAATAATAAATATATGTTTGATAATTTTTGAAAGTTTATGCATAAATTCCCGCTTATATTACATTAGTTTATCTTTATATTTTAATAATAAAATAGTAAAATTGCAGACAGCTGCAAAATCATTCTCTAAAGAAAGATTATTTTTTAAAAAACTAATAAATTAAAACTGCCTTCTCCGTATATATCATATTCCTGTGGGGAAACTTATTTTTCCCGTTTAATCCCAGGAACTTTTCATCGTTCCATAAACATTACATCTTCTTTATATCCCAGAGATTACACTAAACAAGGCTTACGTTTACCGTAAAGTTGACGCGTACTTTTAGCTTTATTAAAATGTTAAATTATTGAGGCGTTTCGAATCCAATAAAACAGCGAAAATTGTTTTATGGTTTGTCTGCTCAACTTTTTCAGCTGTTCTAAACCATTTCTTCAACACATAACCTCAACAGTTTATTTTACGTTATCTTTTTTTCTCTACAGCGCTATAAAAAAGATTTACCAAGTAGGATTAAATCATATTTTGCGAAATTTTAACATCATATAATTATACGAATTAAAAAATCCCTACATGTAAGTAATAAAGACAGATTTATGAGTTCGGAAACAGCACAACTTTCAACTTGTAATAACATGGTGCTTCTTGTCGGTGTCCAACACTAAAATGACCCGAGGTCCATTGAACGTAAGTGGCCAGAGATTTAGTGATTTAAAAGTTTTAATCACTAGGGTGATTTTAGTAGTGACTTCAATGTGTCCTTTCTTTGCATATTGTATGACAGCTTAGCCGGTGACTTGTCTGTATTTCTGGCTTGTAGGTGCAGCGGACACAGAACTATTGAATGGGTTTTATAATTAAATTAAAGGGTAAAGTCCCCGTCTTGCTCCTCACTACCAAGACCTTAACATATTAAAAATAAATCTACATTGTTTTCGTATTTCAACGTTATTGTTTTCTATTCTACAAACTAGAGTGGCAACCCATTTTACAGATATGTTTGCCTTTGACTATAAATTTAAATGTTAAGAACACAAGACGTGGTTGTAACAAACTTTCTATTTCAATTCACCGAACTGTAATGTTTAATAAATAATTTATTGTGTCCGCTAGAAATTCACTTTCAGATTAAATTTAGTCTGTTGACTGTTCTTTGCTCGAAACCGATAAAGTTATATTTTATCCCAATATAGCAGACGGTGTAGGAGTAGTGAAATATCCTCGTTCTGTTTGAATGTGGTATAAATGTATGCGTGAATGGATATGTAATTAATTTGATTAAATTATATTAATTACGATGTAAATATTTTTTTATATTTATTTATTCAACCTAAATATGTCTTTCTACGAATTATTGTTTATAATATTAATTACATATTAATTAGTTTATAATTTAGTTTTGTGGTTTATATTTTATTATTTCACTTTTATTCACATTAGTTCAGTGTTTATTTTCCAAGCATAGTTTTAGTTTTTAGTTCTTATGTTTTTTCTTTTAGTATTTAATTAATTTTTATGTGTGTTATGCATATGGAATGTAATTTTGCATGTTTGTATAAGGGTTAGGTGGTAGACAGAACTTCAAAATAAAGACGTATTCTACTCTCTTTTTGTTTGCTGGCATACTTTAGAGACCACCCCCGTCGACCTTTCCCTTCAACACTTTTATCGTCTGATTAGATGATGAATACTAGAGTAAGACATGAATCTAAGGTTCCCGTCTCCCCTCAAGCAGTACACAATGGTAAATAACTAAGGTTAAAACTCGGATGACCCGTTCTTGCTCTCACAACAAACGACTCAAACGCGCGGGTCACTTCTCTATACATATCTGAGGGCGGTTGTTTTTGCTGCAAGCTGAATAAGGCCCAAAGTTCTCTCCCTTCCTCTCTCCCTCTACACTCCTCTATCATTACTGCTGTAGCGGCACTTTAGCAAGAAAAAAGTAAATATTGTTGAGGCAAGTTCGGTTAGATTACAGGTAAAATCTTTGCTATCACCCGCTAGTTCGTTTCCCACTATACCGCAGTGGTTGGAATCCATTGAAGTCCTATGCTATTGTTCCTCTCTTGTTACTTACGGAGGAAGCACTTAATCTCCATAACACGTATCTGTCAGGATACATATATTTTTCTCTGCATGTCAGACTGTTAGAACCACATCTACGACCACTTCTCATTAAATTACAATCCTTTAAATTTTTTTTCGAAAATGACCAACTGGCTGTAATATTTTTTTTTTTTTTGGAAATTTGACCACCTATTTCTAGTGTAAAGATATATATTTTGTCCAATTTCCGAGAAGATCTGATGATTCTTACCCCATCTGTTGCATTTTTAGTAAAAAAAAAAAAAACTTAAATAAAGAAATCCGAATTTCTTGAGGTTAGGAAGTACTCTTAATTAAAGTAGCCTATAATTTCAATAGTCCCTTCATTTCCGAGTATTTTCTTCATTTTATCATTTTTCTACGACCCATAGAGCCTAAAGTATTTATAATACAAATATAAAAATAATGTAGCGATGCACTCAAAATGCATCCAAATGCAATTTTAACCACTTTTCTAGCGAAGCTCCAGTCCGATTTTGCTATTTTTTTCCACTCAGTTGCATGTACAAAAAATATCAACTTCCTAGTTATATCACTTCTCATCAATTTTATGCACTACTTCCCCCCCTACAATAACAGTTGTAGACGTTGTGAGTTTTTAAACAGAATGCACACAGAACATGTTTTCTAGAAAACAAACATGTATATATTATAAATCTACCGATATTTATTCATTAAAACATTCTGTAATGACATTTTCACTGTTGCTCATGTTGGCCTATCCTGAATATGCTGAACTATTGGATTCATTCTGTATATTTAGTATCTATAGTAGAGAAAGTAAAACCAGTTAAATGTATACGTAAATTCTACGTCCAACCATTTACTTTATAAAACATTATTCAATTTTAAACCCTATCTTAAGATAACTCATTTCTATTATCCAAATTGAAACCAGATTTTGCTTTCAAATTTCACTCCAATCCGGATGGGATTACACCTCACCTCTGGCTGGGATACCATTCATATTAGAATTCCATTACTTATGCCTCCTGTATAATATCAATTTACAATAAAAACTCAAATTAATTATACATCAACAAGTTTTCCAATCTATAATTGAAATTGTACTGACAGATCCTGTGTTACTTTTATTTGATGTGGAACATTTAATTTTCTCATTTTATATAAAGAGAGAAAGTATTAGGGAAAAAAAAATTTTAATACGTTATGGGTGCCATTATCGCACATACTTAGTCCCATTTTTCAATGTAATAGAAAAAGATCCTCTAATTAATTTCTTGATCATTATAGGAATTGTTAAATTGTATTGGTAGATCAAGGGATATTATCCAGAAGGGTAAGTTTCCTAAATAGCTGTTACACAGGTTATATTAACCTCACTACTTTCTTGACGTCGTCGGCTTGACCCTGCCTGTGCTCGTAGACGTGTCTCCACTCACTTCTCTCGTATCAGTGTCTCCAACCTAGAGGGCCTAAAAACTGTAGGCCTACATAAATATAAAGAAGTGTCCATTCGTTACGGTCACATCGATGATAAGATCTTGGTAACTATATCACATTTATCGGGAAGTCGAAATTACATTATTTATCTTAACTTCGCTATGTATCATCGTAAACAGATGGGGATGAACCATTATAGAAGAATTGAGAAATCTTCAAATTTTAGACTAATTAATAGGTTGAATAACACAAGAGATATGAACAAACTGTTTAAAATGACCGACATTTTTTTTTTTTCTGACATTCAATATGACCGCACTATAGTCCTTTATACCAAATTTCAAATTCTTTTCTCGATTTTTGTAGATGTTACTGTGTTTACATAAGTACAGACTGCAACGACGCTACTGTCGCGACGCCAAAGATGACAACAACTAGGAAGACGGACGAGAAATGTGTGAAGTTCGTAATGAGACTACGAAGGAAAATTCGTCTTTTAGAGTTTCTCGTATGAATCCAAAAAATAAGTTGTTTTTTTTTTCAAAAGGAGTGATTATTTTCATATACATAGCATTGATTGTTCGAAATATTGGGACCGATTTTATTTCAACTTTGTATCTAGAGAAATGTATTCGTGGTTTGTTGGTTTGGGAAAAACAGAAAGAAGTATTGGATGCAGTAGAATAATTTAATGAATAACAGTTCCGCTGAACTTACAAGAGATCTATCAAAATATCCAAAGCAATTTAAATAATTTTATAGATAAGGCACTGAAAGTTTCCATCCATTATAGTTACTCGTGACTTAGTTACCTTGAAAAACGTGATTTCTGATTTGTTTGTTTTAATTCGACTGCAATGGTCTTCAAGGTCAAACTCTACTACGTCAGTTTTATGGCCTTCAGTTTATAATTTTTCTTAAAAAGAGATATTTTTCAACATTATTGATGAAAGAAGTTATGAAACTTAAATCTTCAGCATTACATACTTTCAATTATCGTACTGTACTGAGAAAATAGATACTTAGAACATCCACCGTAATACGTACATCTTATAACAGATGTCATGATCGTACTATATTATAGTATAACAAAAACAAAGAACACAATTCTCATAAAAAATACGCCTAAGTATCAGACGCGTTTCAACGACAAGGTCGTCCTCTTCAGTGATACACCAGCTACACCAACCAAACCACAACTGATCAGGCGTCTGAAACGCGTCTGATACTTAGGCGTATTTTGTATGAGAATTGTGTTCTGTGTTTTTGTTATACTATATAATTTTTTCTCATAAGTCAAGCTCAATATTTAGTATGATCGTACTAGTTTGGCAACTACAACACGATTTAAAGCCCGAAAGATACCTATCTTATAAGATAGTTATCGCTTATCACTTATAAGTTTAAGATATCTAACGTATCGCTCTAATGTGTCGTAGGACTAATATCTCTTTTAAGCATTTTCTGAGGTACCAAAGATATGTTCAACGGATTGATCTGAAGTAACGTACTATGAGGAACGTTGCAAAAGCTCGTGAGACGGGTTTCATTGGATTTCTGAATGCGAGATTATTGTGTTAACCAAAAAATATTTAATATTTTCCAAAAGCTATGAATTTAATTCCACCTCCCTTAAGTTGGAGAGTTAGATAGATGAAACATGTCCAGTGAAAGGAGGAAGGTAGAGGACCAGAAAGGCTATGGGTAGAAGAACCATAATGTGGCGACTTCGAAAAAGATGGATGAAGGAGATGTAAAATGGATGGATTTCGACTCAGGTTGTAGATCGTGAGAAGACAGAGACTTCAAAGGATAGAAGTAGTATATGAATGTTACCAGGGAAAGCCAGGTCACTTCACAGATCGTAACCCCAAGGTAAAATTGATAACAGACTTTTCCTAGAATGTAGCCATTAATATCCCTAAACAAAGATCACTATTTAAAACTCAATATCCGTAAGTTATGATTAGAAAATCTTACAGCGAAATAAGCTTACCATCTCAGCGTTATAAGATTTAAATCATCTCACTAAAATAGTAACTTTTAAATCGTATACTTATTATGAGTCAAAAATAGCGTCAAACTACTCTAATCAGTTGGATTGGTGAACATTTCGTAGTCCCGAGTGTCTCCCTCAGGAGCTCGGTTTACTGAGTACGAGCGTGGCAATCCCGAAGGACCTAACTGGATCTTCACCTTTATACATGTAGTCTTAAGTTAGAACCCTCTCTTTTATCTTTCCCATCATATCTCTCTTGACCAACACTTGTTCTTTTCTGATCCCGACACTATTAGAGTATTCCAATGCTATGGGCCTTTATTGTGTTCTTTTTTTTTATCAATTTTTAACTGAAATATATGACTGATATGACTGAGAGGTTGATCTAAAGGTTCATCTTTAAACAACGAGGACAAAAGTACTATCGATACTTACATGAGACAGATTGCAGTATCTCTGTTAGATAGTCGCTGGTAACAGACCTATCAATAAAAGTCAAATAAAGAGTAATATTTAACAAATCAGAGGACAATGGATGCACGTCCTAACACAAGTAAAGTAATAGCAACACAGTTGTTTTATAATATCTGACAAATTAATATAATTTCACTTAAAAGTTTTATCATAACGTCGTATGTACGTGACCGTTTCTGTGACACGTCTTTATTTAAAATACAACAAATATTGTTAAACTTATACACATTTAATGGATATTTCACTAAAACATAAACACTGCATATTGCAATAACTGTCTCACATGGTTGCACAAACTCCAAACATCTTGTTGTTTTAAAAGAGGGGAAGTGTTTCTATCATCATCACCTTATAAAAAAACAAAAAAAAAACAACAACATAAAATAAAGACTACTAACCCTGAAATAGTCTAAAAGCGTCAGTGTCAGTAGAAAACAAGAGTTGATCACGAAATACCTGATCGAACCCAAGAACTGCATCACAAAAAGTGTAAATCCAGCTAGTGTCTCTCGGAATTACCAAGTTCGTAATCAATATAGTGGGTCCATTTAAGGATCCAAACCAACAAAAAGGAACAATGTTCCTTGCCGTAGGTAAATTGAATTTTCGTCTTTTAAGTAAATTCGAAATAAACAAAAAGATCCGGTATCAAAATTGTATCACAATCGTTGATGAGGATTTTGAAACAAAATTACTTCATTGTACCTACTTAATTTGTACAATAATTTTAAAGCAGCCAAAATATATATATTTTCATCACTACAGGGGTGGTGAAAAGTCCCGGAACGGGTTAATATTTTTTAACCGTTACAGATGGAACTATATTATAACTTGGTACACTGTTACTGGGCATAAAACACTATTTTACCACAATTTCAATGAGCCGCTACCAGTTCGGGGGGACTGCCCACAAGGAGTCGGAAGAAAATCTTAAATGAGAGCATAGGTTGAGTTGTACATCAAATTAAAGGTCTTTATTAGCAGAGTACAATGACACAAATCCGACTTCAAACGGACAATAGAGCCGGAAATTTTTGGGAGTTTGTTTTGAAACCTGAACCGAGTAAACATTTTCCAGCTATCTTTAACACTCAACGCCATAATAACTTTCATAAACTTTAAAACGCCGCCATTTTGTTTAGGGTGAACCTTTTGAAGTCGGATTTGCGGCATTGTATTCTACTAAATTAGACCTTTAATTTGATGTACAACTAGACCTATTCTCTCATTTAAGATTTTCTTCTGACTCCTTGTGGGCCGTCCCCCCGAAGTGGTAGCGGCTCATTGAAATTGTGGTAAAATAGTGCTTTATGCCCAGTAACAGTGTACCAAGTTATATATTTCTATCTGTAACGGTTAAAAAATTATTAACCCGTTCCGGGACTTTTCACCACCTCTGTGTATATATATATATATATATATATATATATATATATATATATATATATATATACTGTTATACCAAATTGATCAAAATCAGATAACATCTTTGTTCCTTTCGATAGTGGGGTAAGCTACGTTTTTTCAGTATTTTTATACACGTACTCTATAAAATTGTTTTTTAATTTCATACTAAACTAGTCATACTAAGCTGTGATTGTTAAAAAATAATAATATTTTTATTACAATTTTTTTTATCTGGCCAGTTGTATCATTTATAGAGTAAGAAAAAAATGAAACAAATTTATAATTTAATGACACCATCATGGTACTTATCCAGCCCAATTAAAATTGCCCAGAAGTTGGTTACTTGGGTCTAAGTAGGATATGTTAAATTGCAAAGGTAGATTAAGAAATCTTGTATAAAACACTATACAAGTTTTCAAACCATGTAAGTGTGTATATCACTTCTTTCCTGACATCCGCTAGGCCGTAACGAGTCTCATAGAAGTGTATATATCAAATATGTCTGATTAAGAATAAATTTACAAATTCACATAGTTTGAACACAAAAGTCGATTGTAGTTCTAATAACTGTTAGAGGAATGTTAACTATTACCATTCTTTACAGTCAAGCTTTTCATGAAAATATACGTACAATCCTGATTGAATACCTTACAAGTTTCTCGGAGTATAAATAAAGGGTAGATTTATACTTGCAATTGACTTTTGTGTAGGAGGACATTTGCTAAGCTTTTAACTGCCTTTACTTCCTTCCTGAATGACCATCTTACTTGTAGTGGCCACGTGCAGGGGGTAGTATAGAGAGGTCACTATATGAAGTATGAAGCACATTTTACTAATTATTTATTGCCTCACAGATACTATTTATTATTATTATTTCAGTATGGTTACTGCTCAAAATGTACAACATTATTCTCTATACAGTTTAAACAATATATGCCTCTAAATTTACGTATAGGCCTAACAGTTCAATGTTATTACAGCAATTGATTTTAAAGTATATCGAAATAATTTTCAATCCCCTTCCTTTTTGCGAATATGCCCTCGTTTCCTAAAGTAATTAGTTAGGGGTGGCAATCCTGAGGACCTAGCTGGCTTTACGCCTTTTTTCATATAGTCTTGGGATAAATCCCTCTTTTTCATCTTTCCTATCGGATCTTTCTGACCACCTCTTGTTTTCTTCAGACCCTGACACTATTAGAGCAAATATATATAATACCCGACACCGTAAGGAGCTAACATCTCTTTTGTTAGTCCAAAGTCATCTAAATATATGGGTCTGCAACAAAAACACACATTTGAGAGCTATAAATAATAAAGTCAGCTGCTATAAGAATTGCTCTTGGATTCAGAAGGACTACGCCTATGGATATAGAACTTGGATTGCAGCTGATGGATTTGTCAACGTAAAATCTACACTTTAAACAGTCAACGTCCTATGGGAAGTTGGCATTCTTTATTCTTAAAAAGACGTTACATACAGAGTAAATAAATTGGCACAGGAGACGCCTGAATATTTTCCCAGAAAATATAGAAGCTTTTCTTGTAAATTCCAATTGATTCTGTAAAAACAGAGGTAATTAAAAACCTTCCAATTCGCCAAACCAAGCTGAATCTAACAGAAAAACGTTTAAAAACACAGAAAATGATTCACACAACTATGTGGGTCTCGTTCTTATTTATACAAATGTAGCAGGTGTTAGATATATTCGTAATCAAGAAATCTGTAGAAAGTATTACATTCCAGCAAGTTCAAGATCACCATGAATGCTGAGTTACTAGCCAAAAACGCAACGCTGAAAAGTTGTATGAATAAATCTTTAAAAACATGTATTTTGACAAACTTGATATCTTTAGTTTCTCTGTCATTCTCTACCTTCCGACTGAAGAAATTAAAAGCCGGCGACATAAGGTTGTTCTGCCGTTGTATCTCATCCAACTCTGCAATGAAACAGCAGAAGAGGAAACTTCAATAATGCTAGAAGTACAGTTTCCCAATTATCCATTAGCGAAATGCAAGAGATACTATCGTCATCACAAAGGAGGGTAAAACCAGATGGAGTAAGGTTCGAGTGGGCATAAACTGTATTACATGCAACAGATACTTGCAGAGCCGAATTGGTAGAATGAGATTCCTCGAACGGTGGCTAATTTTACAGGAAGAGCAAGAACGGATGATATAACACAAGAATTGTTTCACTATAGAAGGATCAACCTTGCATTTTGTCTGTGAAGAGTAAGATGAGACACTGGAATATGTCCTGCTGAGGTGCTTTGGATAAAATATTGCCGGAACTTTTAGAGAAGAGAAGCAATGTAAGACCTTCATCTCCGACGTCTCGTCTCAAAAAATTATAACCCCTAAACAGTTTTGGACAATTGTGATGAAAATATGTAACAGACGTCGGGCCATCGGTACAATCTAGTGCTAGAAGATGATTACAGGTAATAAGAAACATTATAAGTTTTAAATATTTAAATATATAAAGTTAATTGATGTGTGTTGATTTTCCTTTATAAACCAGAGTAACTAACTTATGCACTCTAGAGACGCCCAAAAATGGGCGTATTTTGTAATACATTACCAAATCCCTACTCGTTAACTATCTTATTCCTCTCAAATTTTCCTTTAAAACCCATTCTTAAACTTATATAAACATAAATACATACTTTTTTGTCTCACTGCCAAGGTACGTTCTTCTTGATAAACTCTTCATGAAGATTTTATAAGAAGTGCAATTAAATGTTGTACAGTTGGTAATGGTATAAAAACTAGGGAAATCTGCATTGCAGACACTGCATCTCTAGGGGTTGACTATTAATAACTCCGACTACAAAATTATCATAACAATGTTAATGTTAGATAACATTAAATAATATTGCATCATATTTCAGTGATGATAAATGTGTTTAGGAGAGAAACATTGCCAATTGTACAAGTCAGATAATCTTTATAACACCAGTCTTTTGGCAAAGCCAGCCTTCGTTTCAAATATATATTACATGTGTAACTGCTGGTATTTAGGAATTTAAAGTAAATTTAATCAGATATCATCATATAAACTTGCTGTTAACAGTTGATTCCTATTATTCCAATCGTGTTTCCCACTTTAATTCTCTCTAACCGTTTGACAGTCTCCAAACTAAAGCGATACGATGATCATTACGATTTGTGACTTTCATCTTAAGACAGCTTTGTTGCACACGAAAGCTATACATTTTGTATATTCAGTCCATCAGTTGTAATCATGAGATCTTCGAGTGAAGATGACGTGATAATTTGGTCAAGGAAGGGTGTATTGTATAAGTTATTAAATATACGTCAGATTTGTGCATTATTTGCAAGAAAACCATCTCAACAGGATAAATAGGAAGTAAAATTTAAAGAATTTTATAATATAAATTCTGAGAATTTTAATTTCTTGTTGAACTCAAGATGTTTTCCTTTGAAAAAGGCAATTCCCACTATAGACTGGTTATTTCTACATGTGAAAAACAATTTATTACTCTGAGACAAATGAATTCAATGAAAAATACCCATACAAATATTGATGTGACAACATATTCCAATGGATACATTTCATGGAATTTTTCTATTTTGCCAGATATTAAATATTTCAGAAAACCCATAATATTATATTTCGCTTCAAGTTGAACAAGGTTTCACTATTTATAAAAGAAACTTAAATATTCAACATTGCTTGCACTTCTAGGCATTTTGTCACTTTGAATTCATCACAATTATTGATACTAAGCAAAATGATGTCAAATACATATATCTTACTATAGATATTGTTGATACACTTTATTACGATTTGAACGCGCACTAGCGATACCTATCTTATAAGATAATTATCGTGTATCATTCACGATCTAAGATATGTATCTTTATGCAACCAGACTCAGACAAATGAAGAAGTGAGAGTGCCATATTGTATGGAAACTCCAAAGAAGTTAATTGTTAGGGCTGAGTGTATCGTCTAACAATAATTGCTTGGATATTGTGTGTCAATCCAGGACACTGAGTGTGGAACTCTGCTGGTGAGCGCCATGCTCATTGACAACTGAAAGCACCGTTGAATTTCTTGGAATTAGCCACAGTGAGAATAATTGCTATGGAAAAAAAGGGGAGAACTCATTGAAAGAATCCTTGATATCGTCTTGTTGTTTGACAGCGTAACCCCATCATCACCTTGTAATAAAAGAAGAAAATAGTAATAATGATCAACTAGTCTTGATTTTTAATTATTTGATTTTTCCGCTTATACGTTTTTACTAGCAAGTATTGAATTTACAATAATATTTCAAGTGAAAAATATACGACCTACACCAGAATCGAACCCAGGACCTTTGGCTTTACGCGCCAATGCTCTACCAACTAAGCTATCCTAGTCGCTTCCCAGTACTAGTCGCTTCAATGTCGCATATTCGAGGTAATTAATTTGGAAACTCAAAATTGCAGCAATTAAACGTAAAGTCAAGTGAGAAGTCTACGCCCTGTGCTGGGAAGCGACTAGGATAGCTCAGTTGGTAGAGCATTGACGCGTAAAGCCAAAGGTCCTGGGTTCGATTCCCGGTCTAGGTCATATATTTTTCACTTGAAATGTTATTTTAACTAGTCTTGGAATAATCTAAAATCAGAAGAGAACAAGACTTGGTTAGGATACACAATCAATTAATAAATGTAAATGAATTGAATCTTCAAAAGTGGTCTACTAATGAAGTGGACCCTATCTGTTGACATTACGTCAGCGAAAAAATAAAACAGATGTGATTTCAGTCTGCTTTAAATTCTCAAATGTTCCAGTAAAGGAAAATAAACGGTACAAATAATTTTCCCCCCAGCCATACACAAAAATATTTGGCACCAAAAATAGTCAGTTTCGTAGTTGTCAATCAAAAAGTGAAAATGACCTATGGACACTGACATTAAAAAATACTTAATGGCGGCATAATTTCCTTCGATTGTCTTATAAAAAGCTTACTCAGCATATACCGTATTTAATTTAGAAGACGACGATTGAGGTTCATTTTTGTTTTTTGGGAATTATTTCTGAACCCCCAATACTTTATTGCTTCCGATTTTACACACGGGTTGGGTCATTAACTTTCATATTTGAACGAAAACGATAAAACCGATTTTTATAAATTACTTCTCTTATAACAGTCCATGGCTGATTTCTTACACATAACTCGCGCACCGGTATTTTTTATAAATGGCGGCAATACGATTTTTATTTCAACCTTAAAGGTTAACTCGATCATAAGAGCCGATTTTCAAAAATTATAATTTTTAAGATTAACCCAAATTCTGAGTTATCAAAAAAAAAATCCGTATATACTGTAGAGCATTGAACATACAGCAGAAGACAGACAAACCACTTTTACGTACTTAGAAGATAGTGCAAAAACACGATATCAATTTTACATAACTTTTCCTATGTGTGGGAAAGTAAATTAATAGGCCTATATTATATTATGGATACAAATTTAATAACAGACAAATTAAAAACATTTTCATTAGACTTTCTATATAATATTTAACCTAATATATATTTTTTAAACTCAATGTTTTTCCGTTTCCCTAGATATACTTTAAAAAGTTTTCCTCAGTTAAGGGTTCACAACTCCATTATTTGGTTCTTTTGTATCGGGGAAGTAAAAATGTTTTATTCATTACCCTGAAGGCACAATTTCCTTGCGTTTACAGTAAAAGAGATTTTCCTGATTTGCAACAAAGGAAGCTTTCTTTAGTTCTTTTTGTATTCGTCAATATATACTTGGTATTCTGTCTATATATGTAATGTATCAAACTCAAAGGGTAGGAGCTCTACCGTTTGCACGAACTAACAAGTAGAAGAGTAGTTTTAATCGACCTAACCTTTTCGACAATATTGTTTTGATGTAAACTTGCATATTTCTGTAGGGTTGGTAATGAAACGTCTAATTTCCTTCATTTGTAAGTTAGTTTCATTAAAATATTTGCCTAACAGAGTCTACTGATTAATTTAAAATAGTTTTTAATTTTAAAAAAAACTGCGACAAAGATAGTTCAATCTTTTCCCACACTCACGTTTACACATAAACTCTTTTGTGAAAATAAAAATGACATGTTTATGATGACTCAGAAAGAAAAATATTTTATTGAAGTGATTATTTTGAGCACTATTTTTAAAACATATAAAAAGACTTAAAAATGTCTGTCCGCTTAGAGCATTTTCCAAGTAGCTATTATCTGAATAATTTTAAACCGATTATCTAAACATTTTTTTAACATTCTAATGTTGGATTTCCCAATAAAGATAATGCACGCAAGATCAGTCTAAAAGTACTTTTTGCTACATCTCTTTCATCAGAATCACCGTTCCATCACGATTAAAATCACCCCAATCAGTTGTGCAACCTGTCTACGTTTATCTCTGTCATACGTTCCATACTGTCTACTTTCCATTTTTCCTGTCAGCGTTCCATTATCAGCTCCCTAGCCTCGGTGTTAATGTTCTCCTTAGCTTTCCTCCCGTAGCACAGCGTTCTCTCCGTCACCGTTAGGTCAATTCGGGAGACGTCGGTTCTAAGATGGTTCTATAGAAGCACGCCACTCTCAGTCCTCCTTTTATAAACTTCCTCAAATAATCCGCTCAGATATCACAGTCATATAAATAACGTGAACTACAGTTACCAGGTCAGTGTCACCTACTGGGAGTCTTATTAAATACATCTTATTCATCAGCATTTTCTTCAAAGTCTGTCTGATGATCACTGTCTTCTTCGTAATCTAGATAGGCTACGCTGTTATCGAACTGGTATCACCTACTCGGGGTCGCCGTCCCCTTAGCTATCCTCTCCGTCTCCTACGAGTTGCTCCTAATAATTTAGACGGGTTTCAAAACCTTACACCAAGATACTTAATAGAGTTCTTCCTCAAACCCATTTTGCGCCACCATCCAGAGGAAGAACCATCGAAATGCATCGTCTTGTTAGCAGCATCAACTCTGAGACGCAAGGCAAAGTCCATGTACTTTCATCCAAGCTAAAACCCTTCCTTCGACTTGAATTATCCTTCGTTGCAGACCTTCAAATCCCATGCAGTAGTCACTGCCACAATATCATCCGCGTAGACATGTTTATTTAATACAGTCTTCAATTTACAACTCGTACTGAACAATAATTATTTATAATTACTCTAACCACAACTTATATTGTTTTGTTTTTTCTAACCTAACCTAACCTAAGCTAAACTAACCTAACCTAACCGCAACTACCGGAGAGCTTTTATTTTATTCTCCGTCTTCCTTTTTTTATAAAGAAATGATGACTGAAAAGTTTTTTGCATTACAACAACAAGACAAAGAAATAATAATTGTAATAATTATCATTAATTAAATTCCGTTAAACAACCTGATGTACATTTCAACGAAATGGTTATTATCTTTACTGCTACACTAAAACTAACATGTACAATTCAATTAACTAAAATAAACTCCTCTCGGTCGACAAATATTTCAGCCTGTTGGTGTAAACCCTCACACACATCATTGAATGATGGGGCGAGACGAGATGATAACATATAACAATTACGAACCTTATCACCTGTTACTTACAACTAATATTAGTTAAAATGTATACGCTACTTAAAAATTACTTCCAATAACTATGCACATACGTTCTTACTCACTCATCTCCAAAACCAAATAAAAAATCGTAAAAATTATTCGTCACAAAAATTATTAGTTGGGTTTGGACGTCAGTCCAAAAGTGAAAAACAGTCATTATTGATGTTTTTTGAAAAATCTGCGTATATTTAAATGGAGTTTAAAATATGCCTCAGCCTAAATCGTATTTAGTTAAAATTGAGGGATTTTTCCGAAGTCGGTTATTTTATTATTATTTATTTATTTAACTTATGTTTTGCACACTTATGTTCGGATCATTAATCTTTACAATTTTACTAAAATCGGTAGAACAGATTCGTATGATTGTCTTTTATAACAAAACCCAATGCCGATATTTTGGTTTTACCAATAACTCACGAACCAGCATTTTTTGAGAGATATTTCAGCAATTTTTTTAAACAAATCTTTTAAGCTGATTTTGAGAAAATCGTAATTTTGTGTTTTTCTCTATAATGGTATCACCCCCTTTTTCGAAAAATTAAAAACAACCCAAGACTTGGCCGAAAAGTGTCTACATACCTTATTTCATTAAAATCCGTCTACGCGTTTACCTTGTAGAGCTCTGCACAGACAACAGACAGATATCATTTCAAAAACAACTTTACTTTTTCGAAGTCAATAATATATATATATATATATATATATATATATATATATATATATATATATATATATATATATACGCTTAAAAAAGGGTTTTTAACCCATAACATAGCTTTCTCTATAACCTCTACAATTCGATTGGTCGCTATGTTGGATAGGATGAACTTAGAGACCTCTAGTTTACGTCATTATTCTTATTTTTAAAAGACCTTTTAAATGAGGTATCACTCAATAGGGGTTGCTATTTAAAATTCTTGACTTACCCCCAAACTACCCCATTTTGGGGGTAAGGGTTGAAAATTTTGATACTTCAAAAAACTCCTCCTTTGGTTATCTAAACTTTCCCCAAAGGAAATCTGTCTATTTCCATTAATAAAAAAATTATAGGGGGGTGGGACTTTTGGGACACAGTACAAGACAAAGTAAGAAAATAATATTAGTATTTATTTATTGTGAAGTCATGTAGCCTTTGCCAAAAGTCTGTTGTTATAAAGATTATCTAGCTTTTACAATTTGCAATGTTTGTCTGCTACAAGCAGTTACATTTATCGTCATATAAATATGATGCAAATAACATAAATGTTATCTACATTAACATTGTTATTGCATGCTAATGTATATACTTGGAGTTATTAATAGTCAACCCCTAGAGATGCAGTGTCTGCAATGCAGATTTTTCTAGTTTTTTATATCCATTACCAACTGTACAACATTTAATAGCACTACATATTAAACTGAGATCTTCAATAAGATTTTATCAACTAGAATGATGTATCTTGGCAGTACGACAGGGGGACAAGCATATAAAGGTAGTATAACTTTATGTTTATTTTTAAAAAGATTTTAAAAATAAATTGTGAAACGAATAGAAAGGTTGAATTTGGAAATAGTTTGCAAAAATAGGAAATGAGGCTGTCGTTTTTGAATAAACAGAGATTTGTACAAGTTATTTAGTCTTGTTTAGTAACGGAAGACAGAGGCAGAAGAAGTGAATCAATTAAGAATTCTGGCGTCTAAAGCAATTGAATAAGTGTTAGACTGGACCGTATCTGGCCGTAAAGATATATACAGAGTTATTTTTAAGTATGGTAGTTTTAAGGAACGCTTTTATACTGCATAACTGAGAGGTACTTGAAACAGACAGAAATCCAGATCTACATAGTTTAAAAAATTATACTTTTATGTACGTTTTAAATTTTTGTCCGCCATCTTGGATCCGCCATATTGAATCAAAATTTATTTCTTTAAATAGGAAGGTGGTCATGTGATATTGATTTTCATGTAAAATTTGAAAGCGTTTTTCAATCAATGCTTTCGGTTTCAAGCTCTAAGCATTCAAAGTTGCAATGACGGAAAAATCACGTAGTAATAAAACGTCGTGAAAAGCGCCTTCGAAACTTTTCTATTGTGTTTTTCCAGCGGAATACATCCAATTACGAATCATAAAACCATTTTGAACCACTACAATATTTTACAAGCGAAATGAGTAGTTAATAAGCTGCATTGTTGTAACGGACTGCAAACAAATGATGTAAACTAACAGCTGACCTACTTTCATAAACGGATAACTTAAGGTTAGCGCATTAACAATCTGCAGAAGGGAAGCAGTTTGAACATTTATTGTAGAATAGTAAGCTTTCAAATTTATTGTATTAGTAATGTATGATCGAAAACATTTATTTCAATTTTAAGTTAAATATTGTAACATTTAAAGCGAACAATAACAGTTGGCAATTAATTTGTAGTTGCGTTGTTAATTATTGGTTAACGTTATTATTATCATCATTATACTGTTAAAAGTTCGTTATTGGATGTATTCTACATGACAAACATAATAGAAAAGTTTCGACCGCACATTTTACCCCGTTTTACTGCTAACGCGGTTTTTCCGTCACTCCAACTTTGAGTACTTATAACTTGAAAACGAAAGCTAAAAAACTGCCTTTCACCTTCGTTTTCCTTGTCACATTTTACACGAAAATCTTGTATCACATGTCCACTTTCCTATTAAAAAAAAAAAGTTTGATTCAATATACGGATCCAAGATGGCGAACAAAAAAGTATAATATTTTAAACTACATAGATCTGCATTTGTTTCTGCCTCAAGTACCTCTCAGTTATGCAGTATAAAGCTGTTTCTATACTTAAAATCACTCTGTATATAACAAACAACTAAACTTTTTTCATATAGCCTTGTATTAAATCAATTTCTTTCACCTTCCCTCTCTAGTCTCATTGGACCAACTCTTGTTCCATTCCGACACTCTAACTTCAGAGTATTTGAGAGCTAGAAATCTTTTGTTTTATGTTCTTTTCTTTCTTTATTTTATAAGGCGATGATGCCCAAGAGATTATTTTAGCTTTAAAACCACAAGAAAAAAATGAATAACCTATTTGTGTATGAAATACGTTTAAAATAACTGACGACATCATTTCAGGCAAAGAAATGTGTTAAAATAATATTACCATAATAGAATTCATACAGAAATATACAACAAATATACACTTCACTAAGGCTGCAAAATATGCTGATGTTTTCTAGTTTGTAAGACACATTCATTTCCTGCTGACAGGGCGCTACGATTCCTAGAATTGTAACAAGATCCACTATAGTCGTAGAAGAAGGAATTAGAATAAGAAAATCACAGGTATAGGCTCTAGCATGATACAAAATATCCTTAGTTTGGCTACTGGACAACAGAAAGCGCTAGTAGCATCGGGACAAAAAGGCTTGGCTACTGTATCACAAGCCCTTGTTGGCTACTAGCGCTTCGTGTTGTCCAGTAGCCAAACTAAGGATATTTTGTACCTGTGACTATCTTATTCTAATCCCTTCTTCTATGCTATAGTCGTAGATAATTCAGTTCTTAGTGCTAAAGAACATCAAAATTAGTAGCATCGGTGCAGATTCCATAAACGTACAACAATATTAATGTATTTGATTTTGCAATAAAATCGATATAAAAATGTATTTCTGTACAGCAATAAATAATTAACCAAATATGATTTATACCCCTACACGTGGTCACTACAAATAACATGGCTATTCAGGAAGTAAGGAATGGCAGCTTGAAAGTTTAGTCAATGTTTTTCAGTCGATGAAATGTATAAAAATGTCCTGGTCAGTTTTCAAGAACAATACTGCGAAACGTAGCGTCTCTCCCAGTGTGGTCACCTACTGTAAGCGGATGTAGGGAGCAATATGCATTCATACTCGTTTATCGCGTTTATTCCGTCCGGTAAGTTTACCAATTTACAGATTTCACTTGAGCAAAATTTAATCATTAGAATCGATTTTAAGAAACGTAATTATGTATTGACATCAACCACCTTTAAATTATCGAAAACAATGAAATATCATCTCAAGTTATGGCTAAAATATGCTCTTTGATTTTTTTTACAATGTTGTTTAAAGTCAAAAAACCTATCGGTCATCATCCCTTATAAAAAGAGGAAGAAAATAATCCCCAATCCTCGAATATTCTAATGTCTTCAGGGTGGTATAAACACAAGAGGTATTCAAGAAAGACGTGATAGTAAAGCTTAGAGAGAGAGATATATAACGAAAAACTCTACATAGAAAAGGGTGTAGAATCCTGTTATTGGGCTATATAAGCGACCTCCTTATTATTATTTTTATTTATTTTTTTAAAATTTAAATCGGGTTAATTGTTTGGTCTTTAGAAAACTAAACATACGACAGGACACTTTTAACTCATGAAATATCAACATTTATATATATATAAATGGAAACAGCTATAATATACTGAATAACTGAGAGGTACTTGAAAGCAGAAACAAATGCGGATCTACGTAATTTAAAAATTATACTTTTTGTAGGTTAAAATTTTTATCCGCCATAATGAATCAAATTTTATTTTTAAATAGGAAGATGAACAAGTGATACATGATTTTCATGTAAACTATGACAAGACAAACTATGGTGAAAATAGTTTTTCTCGATAAATGCCTTCAGTTTTTTGAGTTCTAAGCATTCAAAATTGCAATGACGGAAAAATTGCGTTAGTGATAAAACGGGGTAAAATGCGCTGTCCAAACTTTTCTATTATGTTTTACTGCAGAATACATCTAATATCAAACTTTAAACACTTCTTATAAAGTAACAATAAAAAATCATTAATAATTAACAACACAACTACAAATTAAATGTCAACTGTTATTATTCACTTTAACTATTACAATATTTAATTTTAAAATTTAAATAAATATCTGCTGTCATACATTAATAATACAATAAATTTCGAAACCATACCATACTACAATATATGCTCAAAGTACTTCCCCACTGTAGATTGTCAATGTGATAACCTCAACTAATGTTCGTTTATGATAGTACTGTAGTCCTAATTTAAATCAGCTGTTTGCATTAAGTTACAACAAAGCAGCTTATTAACTGCTCATTTCGCCAGTAAAACTAAATTGTAGTAGTTCAAAATGGTTCGTTATTGGATGTATTCTGTGGGAAAACACAATAGAAAAGTTTCGAAGGCGCATTTTACCCTGTTTTATTACTAACGCTTTTTTGTCATTGGAACTTTGAATGCTTATAAATTAAAAACTAAATTATCAGCTTAAACTAGAAAAACAGCGTTCACCACCGTTTATCTTGACAAATTTTTAATGAAAATCGTGTCCACCTTCCTATTTATAAAAATAAAGTTTGATTCAATATAGCGGGTGTACGTCAAGATGGCGGATAGTACGACTTTTATAAACTACTTAGATCCGCATTGTATCCGGCTCAGTTATGCATTATAAAGGCGTCTCCATACTTAAAAACCACCCTGTATTTGTAAAGCTAAAGTATCTGGAAATGATTTGGATACAACCATTTCAATAATATTATCTAACTGAAAAGATATGTAAATCTGCAGTAAACATTATATTAACAGAAAACAATGTATATTTTAAGCGTTCCAGTAGTTATACGGTAAAGAGATAAGTTGAACGTATACTACACAACGTTCTCTATACTATTTATATGTGAGAAAAGAAAAGTAATAGTATCAGTGCACAATCCATAGTGGGAAGAAAATTCAAAATTTCAACGTTTAGTATATGTTTAATTTGGTATTGATTTTTTTTCGAATCAATAAATGTATATCTGTAAGGAAATAAATAATCAAGAAAATGTGTTTCATCCTGTTAAAGACCCTTCTATACTACCCCCTACACGTGGCCATTACAAATAAGATGGCTATTAAGGAAATAAGAAAGGCAGTTTGAATGCTTAACCAATGTCCTGCAGTTAAGGAAATGTATACAAAAGTCAATTAATTGCGGAAATAAATTTGATTCTTGGACTGTATTGAATCTCACCCTCAGAGCATCATTTATAGTGAGTACTGGTATGGCTAAACCAAGGAAGCAGAGCTGGGTCTACTCATTTTTATGTAGTCTTGGGTTAGATCTCTTTCTTTCATCTTTCCTATCAGTTCTTTCTTGATCAACTCTTGTTGTCTTCCGACTCTGAAGCTTGTAGATTATTCAATGTCTTTTTTATACTCGTTTCTTCTGTTTTTATATAAGACAAACCGAGAGGTTTTCCGCCTCCATAGGGTACATTTTATGCTTTACTTACGACTTCTGTACCTTATGTTACTCCTTCGAAAGTTTATAAACAGTGCTCTATAAACAAACCTGGTGACTTTAATTTTATAATTATCTAATAACAAACCCACAGCAAATTGTTACCTATCATGATATTTACCCAGTTCTTTCATTTAAACTCATTTACTAAATTTAGTAATTACACTTAGCACTCCCAGCTGCTCTAAGGGTTAGTGATTTTGCTTCACTATTCGATTTGCTTATTGTCTTTTATGCTTTTTTAATCCAATAACTGTACGAAAAATTTAATAATTAATTTTAAAATATTTTAATTTCTTCTACGAGCTATAAAAGTTTTTCCTTTATGTATAATATGTATACGTCTAAAGAAAACACATTTTTAGAACCTTTACCTACAACACATTTTACCTTTTTGAACACTTTCCCAATAATTTAGTGGAGTAGGCAATGTAACGTGTGCTGTTTATTGGTGACGCAAATGTTGAATTTTGTCAAATTTTAAATAAAAACTTGTCATGTACAGGAAACTTGTCATGTACGTGATGATGAAACTTAAAGTAAAATAATATTAATTTGTCAGATATTACAAAACAACTGTGTTTGGACACGTTGTTGCTATCACTTTACTTTTGTCAGGACGTGAATTCGTTGTTCTCGAGATTTGTTAAATATTACCCAGCTCCCAGTTTTGTTATAACAAGAAACTAATTTCCCTTTGTTTGGTTCCCCTTGATGAATCTGCTATTAGCACATTATAGCTATAGCAATCTCCTCATGTACACGGTGACACTCGAGTCTATGAAATGTCCTCCAATCATACCAGTCATGGGACTAATTTAATACAATTTTTAGTTCAATATTTATATACCGTGTGTCCCAAAAATCCCGCCATTTTAGATAGGAGCAAGATATCGACCTCTAGTTTGTACAGTTTTATTTTACTAAATAAGTACTTTAACATGAGGGGTCACTCGATGGGGTTAACATTTTAGATTATTGGGTTGCCCACCAATACCTACAATTTTGGAGAACAGGTAAATTATCTCGTTTTCCAAAAAGGAGTTTTTATCACCAGACGACACATACAAAATATATGTTTTCTATATTTTTTGTTTGTTTTCAACTTATTCAACCGATCCGAGACTTTTGGGACACACGGTATATATATATATATATATATATATATATATATATATATATATATATCAATGAACGATATAGAAGTCTGAATTGGTTTGCATGTAATCATAGGACGGCTTTTATGAAGGATAAGTGTTAAAGATTCTTTTTGTGTATAGATATCTCACGAATTTTGTTTTTTTTTGGGTGGATAAAACAATTTTTATAGGATAATCAATAAATAAATAAAAAATTATGACCGTTTGAATTATTATTAAGATTTCAATTTACGAACAACTTTATTTATCGAAAAACTTTCGATTTTCAAATTTTGTAACCATAACTCACAAATTTTATATAAGGTAATTAAAAATGTAAAAAAGTAATAAAGTGGTCCCGCAATGGTTACACTTTAAAAAAATATATGGCATTCTTTAAATTTGATTAGAGAAATATTAAAATTGTATTTTGGTTTAACCTAAATTTTAAGTTCAGATGATTTCAGCGTTGGTGATTCAAAAACTCATTGTTGCATTCATTTCATTCAAAAAGTTATAAACTGCTTTGATGATGTACATCCCATTACAAACATTCGTTGCAAATTATTGTCAAATTGTTAATGTGGATGTTTTTTCTACTATAAAATACTTAATTATAATTATTATGTATGAAATAGATTTATTTAGGTTTACTTTTAGAATACCCGTTTTTTATATTCAGATAGTGTAAATGTGTTTGTATCTAGGGAATGTAAAAATGGTGTGGAGTAGGCAATCTGACTATTGTTAATGATATGAAACAAATAACAATGTCTAGGAACGCTGGTAGCTGTGAGGTTTAAGTTTCTGTTCTCTGGTAAAGAACAATGCCAAACATCGTAAATTCTAAACCAACCCAAAACAAATTTGTTTCTGTGGAATTCAGTTTTTCAACGGTGGCTGTAATAAGTGGACGTTCACTGGATTTGTTGGTTATAATTGGTTAACATAGTTGACGAATTGCACGAAAAACGCCGATTTATCAAATTTAAGGTTAACTAACAATAAAAAGTCCAGTAGTAATCCTGAGAAATTTACACATCAAATAAAATCAATAATAAAGGGTGTACAAAAAGTTAAATATCTCTCAGATGCGATACTATTTCTATTTATATATAATGAAAACATAAAATATTCTTCTCAACTGAAATAAATGAGACACAAGGTATGTCGATACAATTTTCTTAATTCAAATTCCATTAAAAGATTTTATTTCATTCCAAAGACAAAGAATGTTAATTTATTTCATGTAATTAATTTCAAATTTATTTTAAATTGATATTATACAGGAGGTTTAAATAAATTAAAGTCTGTATGAATGGCATCCCAGCCAGAGATGATGTGCAAGCAATTTCAGATTGGAGTGGAATCTGGATTTAATTTGTATAATACAAATGAGATATCTTTAGATACGGTTTAAAGACAAATAATACTTTATAGAGAGTAAAATCTTAGCGACCCAGATTATGTTTCATTCATTTACCAGAAGCAGAGTATCTCTGGTGATACGTTTTCTGCTGTAGGCGCTAGTATAGAGGTTGTACCAAAAGTAAAGCACACAATTTTTTTTTATTTTTTGATATATCAAATTCTGATCTTTATGATGAGAAGCTTCAATAATACGAAACAGTAATATACGTGTTCACGTTTATTAGCGGGGGGGGTGTGCTTATTTAAATAATGTTTAATATAACCACCGCTCGGGAGGTACCAAATTAGTTAAAAAGAATTCATTAGTTGAAACCGAATTTAAATCCAAACGAACAAAATTTAATAAACTGTACAAAAACATTGCACAAACTTTCTCACTCACACATCCCCAAAATCAAATAAAAACCAAACAAAATTATTCGTCGATTTTTTGGTACTGAACTGTACACAATCAAAAACTGACCATGACCCGCAAGCACCATCTTTAAAGAAATATTTATATATTTAAATAGAGCATAATCTTACATTGAATGTCTCCGAAAAGAGACTCAGCGTTCGTTGTAGGAAATTATTTCTAAAATATATAATTTTTTTACTTGCAATTTTTCACATAGTTTTGGGTTATTAATGTTCCCAATTTATTAAAATTGGGATAAAAAAGGATAAGGTCGATTTAGATAAATTATGTATTTTACCCTCAAAATTAATTATTAAAAAAAAATTTAAACCGATAACTCCCGAACCGATATTTTTGGAGCGATTGCAACCAATACGTATTGTTTGGGTCCTTAGAAGCTAAACTTGAGAAAATCTTATCTGCTTTTTCTTTTGGCAGCTACCAAAATATTTACTTTAAACCAATGAAAAACAGTCCCTAGATGATGAAAATTTACTCACAAACCAAACTTGATTGAAATTTTATGCAAGTGTAGAGTATTGTGCCCGGACTTCACACATACAAAATAACTGATTTACTCACAATTCATTGAGACTACATTAAAATAAAATCTCGACCAAAAATTATAAGCCTACAATTCTTGTGGGACTTACATTTGCTGAGTAATGCCTTCGGGAAATCAAAAGTTACAGAAACCGGCAGTGTTGTTGTTTTGTTTCTATAACTCAATATAAAATATGCAGGAAGTTGTAAAGGATTCATTCACACGTAGGTACACAAGCATTGCACAACTTTATCGTATCACAAACACAATCAAATCCAAACTCAAAATATGTGGCTACAAGTTGTCTTTAAATTTACGTTTTCTTAATTGGTTATTGCTTGCAGAAACTGTGCAGACGTTATAAGTTAACAATGAAAAACAATTGTAAATAATCAAACAAGATCAGAAATCAATTTCCGTCACCAAATTCCTGGGTTACAAAGAATATTGTTAGAGATGAGATAAATTATAAATCAATATTTCACTCAAAAATCTAATTGTATCTGCAACGTTTCTGTTCAAATATTTGTGATGCATGCTTTTTAATTGATCAATTTTTTCAGTATTTTTAATTACAACATTTTTTTTAACCATAAAACACCATATAACTTCCTTTAAAAGACTGAATTTCGTGCTTGCGAGTTTGACAAACCCGAGAGTACCTAGCTGAATCTACAATTTTTTATATAGTATGGAGTTAGACCCCTCTCTTTCATCATTATCAGATCTCCCTTGTCCAACTCATTATTTGCCGGCCCTGAAGTATTCAAAGGCTAGAGGTCTATATTTTATATTTTTTCATCCTTTTTTTACAAAAAGGTGTTTCAATAAAGTGTAAACTGATCGTTTAAAAAAAAGATTGTAAAATAAACTAATAAATTAAAACTGCCTTCTCCGTAGTTATAACACATTCCTGTGGGGAAACGTATCCCATTTAATCCCAGGAACTTTTCATCGTTCCATAAACATTACATCTTCTTTATATCCCAGAGATTACACTAAACAAGGCTTACGTTTGCCGTAAAGTTGACGCGTACTTTTAGCTTTATTAAAATGTTAAATTATTGAGGCGTTTCGAATCCAATAAAACAGCGAAAATTGTTTTATGGTTTGTCTGCTCAACTTTTTTAAGATGATTTAAACTATTTTCCAAGGGCATGATTTAACCTTTTTTTTTTGCTGAAGATATGAAAAATATTTATAGAATTAAATATTTGAGGTTAGGACGTTATTGGTGGTATGGATACTCTTATTGGTGGAAGAAATATTGGTGGAGAAACTTAAAATTATAGATATAGTATTACTGTGTAACGAGGACTACACAGAAATAAACTATCGATCAGCTGGTAAATCCAATACACACTCATCAGGTTTGTTGTGATAGTAACGAAGAAATTTAAATGGAACCTTTTGTGGCAACTATCTCCAGTTGTGAGGTTTGTTCGATGATTGAGAAACTGCTGATATTCAACTTTGACTATGTTGAGTTTATGATCATGTGTTGAGTGACAGTGCTGTGAGATATGGGTTCAGGGAAAGCAAGAAAAGGCCAAAAGAGCGTCATTAAACTGTAACTGATAAAAAGCAATGTTTCACAATTTCAAATCTTTCAGACGATTTCCAGATCAGATTTCTAGAACCTGACTATATGGAACCTTATTTTCGTAAGTACTGTGCATTGTAGGTGCCTAAGGATCTCTATGACGAAAGTGAGGATGACTACCTGGACTGAATTGTAACTGGGGATGGGACAAGAATTAGCATGTAAACGCTGAAACCAATAAACAATCGAAACAATGGACGCAACCAACCAAACAAAAAATCAAACAAACACACTCTAACCAAAAACTGATGGCTACAGTGTTTTTAGATCTAATATGTGAAACCAGACACAATATTAACACTAGTTTTTGCGAGTAAAATCCTGATATAGCCTCCAAAAGTCGATTAAAACAAGCAACACGGAATTGCTCACACAGGGAATTGTTCTTCTGCTTGTACGTTCCAGTGCTTTACTTAAATAATTCAAGTTGGAAATGTATTGCTTCGCAATACAACCTTGACTTGACAACAGCTGATGACCACTTATTTACTGAGATGAAAGCCTGCTACTCAAATTTTAGAAGCAAACGACAACCTGATGAATGGGGTTAATTTCTGGTTGACTCTTTTAGGAGCAGAGACATTTGTCGAGGGATACAAAAACTGGTGTCACGGTACGACAAATGCTTAAATTTAGGTGATGACTACATCAAAAAAATAATGTAGGTATGCATGTAACCTTTGTATACATTTTCTTTCTGTATTTAATCTCATTTACTGACCAAATGGAGGTTAATTTCTGAACAAAACTCGTATTACTGTCTACTTTACATATAAATATAATTGTTTTAAACGAATAATAACTTAAAGCACAAAACACAAAACAAAATTTGTCTTTTTGTCAACATATGCTAACCTCCACACTGTCACCACTCCATCAGAAACCCACAAGTACTTTGTACAGGTGTTATTACACGAAGCTTACCGTTTTGAAAACAGAGATGGATCCACGGATATATTTTATGAACCTGTGTAATGTTAAGCTGAAATGTGTTAAGTGTTGGTGGTTAAATTAAAAACTTGAGACACGCAAATATTCACTTAAGTGTACAGTCAATGTGTAAGTGATCATATCGCTCTACTGTTTTGAGTCGCTTTAATTAAGAGATCTAATCACTTAACACGCACTTTTAATGTATTGTCCTTGTAAATCAATTCAAAGACTGTTATAATACAAAGGTAAGATTTTGTGTCTAATGTACAGGGTGAACAGAAAGTTACGTTACAGGAGATTTGATCATCTTGATATTTTGATATTGATCTCTACAGACCAAAGTAAGAATTAGGACGGAACGGTCTCGTGGTCCTTTAATAATAAACCTCAGCTCTAATGAAACAAACAGTTATTCCTATTAAAAGAAGATCAGACACTTGTTTTCCTGATCATTTAATACTTGTTTCAAATTCAGTTTTTAAAATGCGAAACTATCCATAATTAAACACTCATCCCCAAAATCAAATAACAAAACAAAATTATTTTCAACAAAAATAATATCTTCAGGAAATTCAACCAAAATGTGAAAATAAATTCGGACGCAGTGTCAAAATAAAAGTTATATACGAGTAATGGGATTTTTTGTTTTTTGGAAAGAATTTGATTTAAACGTCTTCATTAATTATCCCCTTCCAAATAGTCTTTATTAGATATTATACACTCTACCAGCGCTTCTTCCATTCCACGAAACACTTCTGAAACTCAATCTGATTTTTGGAACTCTTAGTGATTCGCTTTTAATCTCATCTATGCTTGCAAAAAAACTCTTTTAAGATTCTCTTTATTTTTGGCGACAGATAAAAATCACACGGGCCAAATTTAGCGAATATGGAGGCGTTTTTTTCGGATGAACTTGTAGTTAGTACGCCTTATGATTTTTAGACCTTGTGAAAAGACCTCATTGGGCACTATGCCGTTAAAATCGAAAAACATAGTGAGCATAACCTTCACATTCGACAGCAGTTGCTGAACGTTTTTTGTTTTGCCGATCCAGAATGCCTCCACTGGCAGGATTGAGCCTTAGGTTCGACGTCATATCCATAAACTATGTTTCATCACCTGTTATGACACGTTTCAGAAGTTCTATGTCGTTGCTGACTTCATTTAGCGACTACTGAGTAGCTACCATTCAGCACGGTTTTTGTTCAAAATTCAACAAGTTTGGAACAAATTCTACTATTACACATGTCATACTCAAAACACCCGAACATATTTCATGACACAAACCAATTGATACGCCTCATAATCATTTCCTTCACTTTTACCACGATTTCACCGGCTGTTGATGTGCTGGGGCGTCCAGGAGACTCGTCATTTTCAACCTCTTCACGACCTTCTTGGAAATACTTACACCACTCGCAAACCCTTAATCTGCTTTACTTATAGCAGACTCACCAAAAGCAATATTTAACATTTCTGAAACATTTTTCTACTTTATTCCATTCTTATAGCAAAAGTTCTCTGATTCATTTTTTTTTAAGAAATGAATAATATCCTATCGTACCAAAACATATTAACCTTTTTGACATGTTTACCAACACAACAACGAAACAATCGCGCAAGTCTAATTAATACAACCCGCGAAATTCGAAACTTCCCGAAAACAAACCTGCTATATTTTCAAAATAAAACATACAAACTTATCAAATTTTATTGAAATCGATCCATGGGTTTAGGTTGTACAGCAGATGACGGACATTATTTAAAAAGCCAATTTTTTTAAACACAGTGTCCCTCAAAAATGGATATATCCTTAAAATGTTCGATAGTGATTTTTTTGCACCCGCACATAACTTTCCCGGTACTCTGTTCATGTAGAAAATTTAAAAACTATCCTCCGCTCTTAAAATATTCCACTTCTACCAAAAATTCATAATAAATTCACAACCCTCTTTATTGAGTTACTGTACATTGAAATATGGCTGAAATTCTAAATAAGGTTATCCAGTTGAGAGAAAACAATTGATTCTCTAATGTACTCGTGCACATGTATAAAGTAGGTCATATTATATACACTAATAATATATTAATTATTGTATATTGGACTGTATAGTGAATAAACATCAGTTTAGTTTGTGTTCGGTTGCTATGACATCAATAAACAGTTGATTACATAACCTGAATAAATGTTTGCAGTTTCATTGTTGTCATAATAATGTTCTTTTATATATAAATGAATCTGATATTACAATTGAGGGATTTCCACAATGAAGAGTTTATTAAAACATCTAATTGGTTGCTTTGTTTTAGGAATACATTTTCTAACTTTGAAGAAAATTGGAGGAATTTTTTAAGAAATGTAGCCAAAGGCGATGCGAAAAGTTGGTGTTTTCAGCTCTCTGGCTCCGTGTTCAAACTTTATCCATCGATGAAGCTGCTCCAAATACGGATTAAGACATCTTCAAAACCGCAAAAGATTATTTTATTTTACAGTATACTGAAAACACAACTGATTAGATCCTCTTTTTCTATTTGAATTGTCTGAGACTTGACAGCTTTAAAGATTGAATCAGTATCACTTTTAAGGAGTAACAACTTTGTATTATTGGGTTTTGGATATATTTATCTGTAATGTTAAAAATCTCTTGGCAAAATAAATTTAACAAAATTTGCCTAAGCGTGTCACATTTCTCTCAAATTTTAAAGAAGGTTTCATACTTTCTAGATTAAACCTTTACTATATGAATGTCACACTTGGACCCCAGTTGGTTACCTACAACGCCAGTTACGTCATAGGAGAATCCTTGCGATGTACGGCGGGATAGTCTTTCACTTGCAGGGGTAGAACTGCAAGACCAGTATTAGTCCCCTCACATACACTCCATAGCCAATAAATCTATAAAAGTAGGGATCCGGACACTTGAGTCCAAGATTGGGGTGGGGGATGGTGGGGTGTGGTGGGGGATAGTGGGGGCTGGTGGGAGGAGTGGTTGGGCGTGGTTATGTATGGTGGGAGGTATAGTGGGAGATGGTGGGGGATGGTGGGGAATGGTGGTAGGTGTGGTTGGGCGTGGTTGTGGATGGTGGGAGATAGTGGAAGGTGTGGTGGGAGATGGTGGGAGGTGTTGTGGGAGATGGTAGGAGGTTATCTATAAACAGATAACGAGTGTCCTTTCTTCATATAGATACCTAACCAAACAAAACGACAGATAATAATGCATTGCGAGCATTGCTATATAAGAAAGAAAGTTGCATAACATGTATTGGTTATTTGACGAGTAATTAAATTAAAGTATTGAATAATTGTATTTGTATTGATTTCATTACCTACGATACTGGGGTAAATTATTGCCGCTTCATGCTAAATTAACTCCCAAAATAATTTAATTACAGCCAAACAAATTGTGTTTAAACAATTAATGAAAATCAAACAAACCCAGCAGTGTGTACATCATTGAATTATTTCTCCTATAGAAATTATAAATATGAGTTTCCACTCTTGCCAGCACAATGCAAATCAAAGAACTTGTTCAAATCTATTCACCTTAATTAGATTATTGTATAATAATTTCTCTGAACTCAGTTTATTGTTTTGTTTATACCAAGTGTCCTAAATGTCCTCCTCCTATTATTTTTTTATTAATGGAAATAGACAGATTTGCTTAAGGAAAGTTTAGATAACCAAAGGAGGAATTTTTTGAAGTATCAACATTTTCAACCCTTACCCCCAAATTAGGGTAATTTGGGGGTAAGTCAAGAATTTTAATTAGCAACCCCTATTGAGTGATACGTCATTTTAAAGGTATTTTAAAAATAAGTATAATGACGTAAACTAGAGGTCTCTAAGTTCATCCTATCCAACATAGCGACCAATCGAATTGTGAATGTTAACCTACAAACTTCGGTTGTTTTTATTACATTACAAACTGCTCTATGTTGGTAAAATGATGGTAAGAGCCTTACCTTGTTTTTTTTAGCTCAGATTAAGTTCTCGAAATGGCTACCATTTACTTCTTGACAGATATTAGATTCTGGACTCAAAATCATGTTGTACATTTCGTAACATAGCCGGTGTAATTATTAACGTAAAATTAACAATTCGATTGGTCGCTACGTTGGGTAGGATGAACTTATAGACCTCTAGTTTGCGCCATTATTCTTATTTTTAAAAGATCTTTAAAATGAGGTATCACTCAACAGGGGTTGCTATTTAAAATTTTTGACTTACCCCCAAACTACCAATACTTCAAAAAACTCCTCCTTTGGTTATCTAAACTTTCCCCAAAGCAAATCTGTCTATTTCCATTAATAAAAAAAATAATAGGGGGTGGGACTTTTAGGACACATGGTATATATATTGAAATTTAATGTTGAATGACAAATTTCAATATATCTTTTCACAAGATGCGTGTTCCTATTTGAAAATGTTTAATACTCTTTTTTAGGGGGAGATGCAAAATTACAAACTATCACAACAGAAACAATAGGTGACCTAGTTGACAATCCCAAAAGGATTTGGCTCTATTTAAGGTAATACAATAGTTAAAATGGAGGGGGAGTTTACTAACACAGTGTATATTTAATAATGCAGCCATAATAATACTGAAACTACGTCGGTTACAGGGAAATAACTTTAGCAAGTATTTCATCCATAAATGCGGTGATCATTGATAAAGTAAGATGTAGGAATGCAAAGCAACAATGTACGGAATGGAGAGGTACGAAGTACGAACGTCAGAGAAATGTACGATACTGACGTGCATTCCTCAAGTGCCTGGCATACAACAAAAACTAGCAAATGCTAGAATAGTTTTCAATATCTTATTTTAGAATGGGGAAATCAAGAATGTGGGTTACATATTATGTGTAATGTGTTTTATTTAGGTTATTCCATGAAGTTAAGGAAACGAGACCAGTTGGGATGTAATCTGTTTGATTGTATATTTGTTACAGCCAATGGCGTGTAGTAATCATTGTACATTTTAGATAAGTTTCTTTGGATTAACCCCAATCGATGTATTCATAAATTTGTTGGTTATTTTTTTATTTTATTTTTAAATAGTAGTCGTTTAAACCTATATTCCACTCTAACCAGGAATATAGAGCACGGTTTAAAATATTAAATATAATAGTGCGGACGACACATAACGAGCTCTCTTACAAAAATGACTTTTCGAATGAAAAATAAATGTGAACAGTTTTCTAAAACTGCCCCACTAGAAGTTTTCACCTCCCTAACAAATATAAAACTTCCAAACTTAATTCTTTTTTAAAAAATTCTTATATAAAAACTTTTGGGTTTCGTAATGTTAAAAATGTAACAAATTATTATTAACATAACAGTTACACTGTTTTGTATCGTGATATTTCCTCTTTATGTAACTTGTATGTATGAGACATCATAATTAGAGTAAAAAATTAACAATAATCAGATCCTTTAAGCTATCAACGTAACGAGTCACCAGCCACCGAAACCCACCACTGATCTGCATTAAAGGGTTTATATACCTTGATGGGTACATCATAGTACTTGGCTATAATCCCAATGAATGGTAAAACGTAATCAAAATGCAAGATACAAACCACCAATAAATCAAAACTGTTTTATTTCTCCCTGTAATTTGTGTTTTGTTTAAGTGTACAGTAGCTGTGATATTGCTGTTATATTTAGATTTACAAGTATTGTTACGTCACGTCATGTGCAAACTAAGAACGATTTGTTGAATGTATTAAAACATCTACGAGCAAAATCTGTTTTCTTCTTGATTAATATCCAATTCATTTCAGTGCCTGTATAATATTGAAGCCAATAAATAAAATTGAATCACTGCCATTGAGATTGTAAAAGGAATATTTTAATTCAATTAGCAGACTGACAGTAAGATTCGTTCAATTATTTTGTAAAGTGGATGTTGAAGAAGAAAAGTCCTTCATTAAAAAGCAAAACATTCAACATTTCATTTTTCGATTTTCTATCTTTTGATATTGATCTAAATGCGAACAAGTTGAAGGACTATCATACTCATAATACAATCTAATACAAACAAATCCTCTAAATAATGTAATGACCAAAAGTTGATTTCTTGTACCTTGTACAATGTTAAATAGTATTGGTCTCACTTAGTATAGGGTAAGATTGATTAAAATATTTCTTATACAAGTTTTAGTTGTACATACAGGGTGGCTGAAAAGTATAGGAACGGCTGAATATCTCGTATATAAAAGGAAATTTGAAAGTAGATTTGATTGAGAAACCTACTCCACTGAAAATAATACTATTTAATTATGATGTCAAGAATTTGGTCCGCCATCTTTGACTCGCCATTTTGAATTTTACTTAATATTTTTTTAATGGGAAGGTGGTCATGTGATACATCATTTTAATGTAGAATTTTAAGACAAAATCAATGCTGCACATCCATATTTCAAACGGTTTATTTACATTTAAACATACATTTCTTAGCAGGAACTACACACATCTAGTCTTTGTTTGGAGCCCACTATTTTATTTTCTTATTTTGACTCTTTTGACCAACTCTTGTTCTCTTCCGATTTTGACGCTATTATACTAAGGGTAAAGGTCTCTATTTATTGTTTTTCCTTCGTTTTTTTTTAAGACGAAGAAGTTTTCGCCTTTAAAGAACAAGAAAACAGAACGTACTACATCAGGTCAACTTGGCTGTGAGAATAGCAATAACTTTACCTCTTTCATCTGTAGGAATGTCAGTCAGACTAACAACAAAATGGCGGAAACAAATAACACCGTCAAATGTGAAGAGAATTACAATCGACTTTTGTGTTCAAACGATGCGGAATGGGAAATCGATCCTTAAACAAATCGAAATGTTTTCAAAACGAGAACACTTTGACTTGTGACGTCTGTTTACATCAAAAACAGTTTAATAGAAAATCAAGCATATGCATTGTTAGCCACACAATAATATACAGAGTGTTCCAAAAATCTGGAGATAGTTATATTACAGATAGAAAGATGGCGATTATAAAGTCTTTATGTGTTCTGTCTACAGAATATGTCAAATCTTTAGTAACAAATAGGAATATAATAAAACGGGTTAATCGGCGATTTGTCTATGTATAAACTAATACGCTTCATTTCGAAAGTATAAATCAACTGCCGCTATCAAGTGTTAAACCAAGAACATCATAATGGACGGTTATTACTTTAAAAATAGACTGTGTATCTGAAGTCATTACAAAGTTATATTTAGCCGCTAACAGTAAATCCACCAAGTTATATAGAATTTCATCCCTATACATTAAAATATACACCCTGTAATAAAAGTTGTTCTGTAACATCGTAAACACCCTCGTTATATGTTTAACCTAAAGACTTTTATTTGCTGATAAAGTTATGTAATACGTTTTTTTTATTTATATAACAGTCTTCACCGAAATATATAAACATTTAGCTGTAAATAAAAGCTTTGTTTTATGTTGTATTTAACAAAAAGAAGTAAACACAGGGTGTTTCAGTAACAGTGTAAACTTTGCATTATTATAAATACACTGATTATTCAGAAATTTTAAATTGTTTTATAATCCAAGTTAAAGAAGAGAAGTGTAAAATCTTTTGAGTTATGACAGATCATCCAATTGATGACTGTTCTGTTACAGCCACTGTCGATGTAATTGTTAATATCGCAAATAGGTGAATTAACTTTCAAAGACTGTTATCAAATCATTTTTTGTTGAAAGTTTTCTAATCTAAACCTTAAGTTTATAAAAACATCATTTCTATGATGTCCAAGTTGATCAATAAACGGAATTGTGGCAATTAACTGCGCCATTTTACTTAAATGTGGAAACATTGCTGTTTCTCAAATATCTCTATTAAACCTTTCTTTTTAGATCTTTTCATATACTTATAATATTGCATACCACACTACAAACAGGAGTGCCAACTTACTGGGTAAAAT
This sequence comes from Aphrophora alni, assembly GCA_963513935.1. Lineage (NCBI taxonomy): Eukaryota > Metazoa > Arthropoda > Insecta > Hemiptera > Aphrophoridae > Aphrophora > Aphrophora alni. Next base: position 7,801,569 of record OY740771.1, read on the forward strand.
ATTTGCGATGTACAAAAAGTGCATGAAAGGAGTAAATTTGTATCATTTCCAAAGCATAAAATAGTTATATACGACAAATCTTTTAACGTATTCGCGTGTAGATTGTGAAACTCATTGCCAAATTCCAACAAATCTATTCATAGCCGTACCCAGTTTGTAAAATCATTTAAGGCTTTCTACATGAGTCAGATAGGTATGGGATGATGTTACTTGGAGTGTGATGTAATGATATCATTAATTTCAAGAAATGTATGAGAGTGTGAGTGTGTGAAAGATGTTGTTTTCTCTATAAGTTACTAAAAAAAACAATAGTAAAAGCGAGAAAAAATTTTTAATTACTTTATAATTTATTAGTTTATCTTATTTTCATAATGATGCTTATTTTCTTTATTAATTATCATTGCTAGTTTCCTTTATTTACATTTTTATTATGCTTTTCCTTAAATATGTTGTTTTTTTTTACTCATCTAATAATAAAATAAGAATAATTGTATTTTTGTATGTTACTTTTGTTATATATATTTATAATTATTTTATATATAGATATTGTAAGTTTTTATTTTATATAGAGTTAGGTGAAAGAGTGAACATGATGGTTTGAACTCTTAAACATTAAGGGAATCAATCAATCGCACCAGACAGTCTATTGGGAAGCTGTTTATCTTCTCAACACTTTGCCAGACAAAACACAAAATTCACCTCTCCGTTCAGGATCATCTTCATTGAAGATCATGGACTAACGTCAGAATAAACATTTTCCGATGAAAGCGATTCGAAATAAGATGAAAACTTGATTTTTGGATTTCTCTCTTATAATGTTAGAACGAAGAATGCCCAGTTCATACCGAACAGAATTACACTGATTATCAAGAAGTTTCATTAAAGAAGACATGAGTATAATCGCAGAAGTTCGAATTGATGAATGATCTGGTCCAGACACTGCTCATGGCTTTGTAAACTTCAAGAATTATTGTTACTGAGATTATATCTTTCAATTGACGCTTTTCAGGCATAAAATATTACAGCTTTCGTCTTATAAATCTTATCTATGATGTAACTCCTTTAAAAAAAACAGTTTTGTGAAGTCTGAAATATAACTGTAGGGATTGACTAAAACATTGTATTTAAAAACAACATCACTGTTCCAAATAATCCTTTTTAAACTGTCCCAGAATATCAGTCACAAAGTCAACTCTCTATCAGTACCATCTTAATTTAAAGTCACCAAAATTACGAATGTTTTTTAGATCCCTGTCTCTTGTATCTTTTCACGAACAGAGCATTACTTGGAGAAGAGGTTCTAGTAAGACTAACGTCTTGAACAGTTCCACTTTCTTCAAACATCTCTGATAGAGTTGTGTTGGTAGACCTGTTTCAAACTTCCTTCTACACTATCATTGAATTTTTAATGGTACTTCATAAATTTCCTTTTCCCAAAATGTTTAGTTTGTTGGTTTTCGTCAAACTAGTTTTTCTATTAAAAAGAGAAAGTTTGAGTGAGTTGAAGACTCAAGGTGTAGGCATGCTATTTTTGACACCCTGTATATGAATTAAATATATTTTACACTAAAAGTAAACGCAACGACACCGATAATATGATGCAAATTAGTTAATTTGATTTCCTTGCCAGCGTTAAAATCTCTGTTAACTTTATAACAATTTATTATTTGATACAGCTCCGTTCATTTTTGTTTAGTAAATTCACCACAAAGCTATAAATGAAAATATAAAGTAATTTATAAGCATGACATAAGCAACCGCGTATAATCCACACAGCTTCTCCTCGTTGCCTAACACTTTATGTCTGAGATAACTCTACCTTGGGCTGTAAAGTCACGTCTTACTTTATTAAAATATTAAATTACCAAATTATAAGGAATTCCTGTTGCATTTTAGTTGGATATATGAAAACACTCTTTTGAATAATCTCTACAAAAATCTTTTTACTTCCGTTTTGAATTTGACTTAAGATCTTTACTATAGGGTCCCATAAAAAAATATCTTTGCATATACACGAAGTTCCAAAAAACTATGACGTGTTAATATTTTGAAACTTTACAACGGGTATGATTTCTAATGTTTTCTAATTTTTGGAGCTATAACGGTGTCGCGTTGTTAGAATTTTGTTTATATATCTATATTAAAAAGGACATGCGCATCTGAAGTTGCTTCGTTCGTATATTTTTAAATTTAACCGTTAATACCTATATCATAATAAACAGTATAGAAAAAACGAATCAGTCGAATAAATTTTTAAAAAAAATTATTTTAAGAAACCAAACAAACACTGACAATTTGTGTATTACGTAAGCAAGGAATTTCGTCTATATTTCAATAGTACATGAAGAGCACTTCAAATTTCAGAATAAACACAATAAATTGTTGGTTATGCTGTAAAAATATTCATGATTGTCCACTTTACAGAATGTCTTGGTATCATTAAAAAAAATCTGAATTAAAGTAAGATATATGAGAAGAAAATTGTGCACTTATAGGTATTTTAATGTTTAGCACAATGTTTATTATTTTACAGCTCAAAATAAATGTGTTGATTTTTTTTTTTGTTTTCATGGTACCAATTATGAAAACAAAAACGTGCTGAAGGATTGTTGAAGAGAAACCTGAAAGTAAAGATGAAAGAGAGGGTTCTAACCCAAGGCTACATGAAGAAAGTGTAGAAACAGCTAGGATATACTGGGCTTATCACACCCTTACATTCAAATGAACCTCTGAGGGTTACTGATGCTTCGGTCATTATTAATCTAGTAACCCTTTCAAGTATTTTAAATTGTTGTTATGGACGTTAAAACGTTAAGATCGCAGAGCGTTAACTGGTTCTATCAATTCTATTGATATATAAAATATCAATAAAATTCCCAGCATCAGATTTCAAGAATGTTAGACTACCACAGATGTCCATAGTCAAACGGTTTGACTGTTTATTAAAAAACAATAATTACAAACAAATTTTCCAAAACGGACAATAATTATTTTGATTGGCAGTAAAAAAAACATGGTCTGTTTATATTTCATAATACCTCTTATATGTTTTACTATGATGTTGACTTCAAAATCTGTTTTTTTTTTTTTTAATAAGGAAAACAATTTTTATTAAGAAGCTAAAATATATTAAGAAGATTATGAACTCTGATGATACTGTAAATATTAAACTCACGTTGTTATATTCAATTGATAGATGCACAAGGGCTTTGTTAAATAACATCTGCAGTTCAGTCTCGTTGCAGGTAGCAACTATAAATCCATCAGTATAGAGTGGGATAAACTGTCATTATTGTAAAACTATAAATAGCTCATACACTCGAGGCTAATGGAGTTGTATCCCACTTGTTTACGTTACTAGTTATTTTCCTTATAACACTAGTTGCCATGGTGATCCTGGACGGTGAAAATCTTAGAACAACCTTGACGTGTGGTTAAATAAATCCATTTGTTCAGAAACTTGGATATGGTTTTATAATACGCGGTCTAAATATAATTAAACAAATCTGACAGCAGATTAATACTGTAATATAACACTCAGGAGAGTTGCATAACTCTGTTGGTAAAAATGCGCACTTATCTCGCTTCATTTCGGAGAAGTGAAAAGTCAAATGTAATTACAAGTTTGATATCTTTGTGTGTTCCACTATTCCCCAGACTTCATTAATGTAACAGGAATAAAGCAAAGACTTAAAGGCGTAAAAATAAAACATTTATTCTGCAACTTTGTTAAATCACGGTTATATCGAAGGATGAATTAGAAAGAAAACTTCGAATAATGTCAGGTTTTAAACTGCGACATGAAAACCTGTAAATAATATAAATTGAAAATCCAGAATAGTTTGGCTTATTGTACCTGGGAATTCCCTCCTTCTTCAGTTAATTAATACAATTTGATTTCCGTTTCCGCTTACATTCAAGTCACGAACGTAATTTACTCAACTTCTATGTAAGAAGTTTATCGAATGCAAATTAAAGCAATTTGCAGCGGCTGCATCTCAATGTAATTAACAATCACAAGTAGGTTGTGTACAACTGCAATAACTCCTTCACTTTTACATTTGTCCTGACACATGTACTTGGGTATTTTTGTAACTTGCTAGGGCGAAACTCTAGTAATTCTAACTTCCTTGCTTTGCTCGTCTCCTGACGATTTTATAAAACCTTTCATTTTTTCATTTGTAGGTTTTTGTAAGATTGCTCATTAAGCCTCGTTCACACTGTTATATTTAATCCTTATGTTGTATTTCTAGTCGGAGAACCTGCCTCTTTGTATTAGAATCTTAAGGTACTTGTTTTGAATGTCTGCCATTTTCGAACAGAAAATAAAACGTAAAAACCTTGGACATACATCGTTCGACCAAATTATTCCTAAATTGGTTAACTGTCGGCGACCATTTTTTAGTCGTAACTGTATAATAACACACTTACATACAAAGGATATACGTTCACTCGGTAAATTTACTTTCACACACTTTCTATTGTTATACTAAAGCAAAACGAAAATTGTTTACTGGGAATAATGCTTAGCGTTTTCACAGCTTCAATAAAGATTTCGTTTGATTTAAATTTCAGGGCTTCTGTTAAACCTTTACTTCAGAGAATTGTATTCTGACAAGCCCTTTGATGTAAACACACAATGGGTTTCTCTTCCAGGAAAACAAAACATGATTACTTATAGATAATTTATTTTAAATTTATACAGAATGAATTTGTACCATGAAAACAGATATTTTAATTTTGTTTGACATTAAAAATATTTATTAATATAATTGAAACGGGAATTAATTAAAGAAATATATTTAAGTAATCAAATTATTGCATTATATTTGCAGGAATATAATTATGAGTATATTACTATCAGTAAAAGATTATAACAATTCACAATTAATGTACAGTTATAAATCTGCAATTAACTTTTAATAAAGATGCAGAAAGCTATCATTAAAACAGCTCTAGGGAGGGACAACCCCCCCCCCACGGACCATATATCTGTCTTCTACCCAGTATACGAAGCTTAATAGGGTAATCCAAAATTTCAACCTCCAGCTGATTGTCACATTTCATGGCCTCAGAAAACAGAAAAAGTTATTTTTGACATACTTGTCCATCCATCGTCTGTACGTAAGCAAGATAGCTGCTGCGTCAAGTATAAAAATAGAACCATGTAATTTTACATTGGAGACTATGGTGTACGATACTCATATAGAATTCTTTTGAAATTCAGGGGACCATTTTAAACAGTTTCTTAATAAAAATGTGTTATTCAACTTACAACACTAATGTGTATCTAATTTAATAATTAGATAATAATATGCAGGTTTCAATTCTACATGTTACATGTACAATTCTACATGGTACCACACCATATCTCTACGATGACAAATAGCGAAGTTATTGTCAAAAAAAAAGTAATTTTTAACCGTGACCTACTAAGAAAATGTGATATATGAGTACATTATCACATTTTCTTGGTAGGTCACGGTTAAAAATTACTTTTTTTTTGACAATAACTTCGCTATTTGTCATCGTAGAGATATGGTGTGGTACCATGTAGAATTGTACATGTAACATGTAGAATTGAAACCTCCACATTATTATATAATTTAATGTGTTGTAAGTTGAATAACACATTTTTATTAAGTAACTGTTTAAAGTGGTCCCCACAGTTTAAACACCCACAGTTTAAAAGTTCATATTGATGTTTATGGTACAATTTTAATTATTGGTAACATTGATTCCTTCGTTTAGAAAGTTTTTTTTAAAGTCCCTTTAATGTTGCCACGTTTGTAGTGGTTATGTTTGTACTATTTTTTCTGATAATTCAATTGTTAATTATTTACGATCAGCTAATTTCAAACGCACAAATGCCTTGGAAATAAACATTAGTGCTCCTAGTGGACGAAACTAAATTAAAAAGCAATGTAAAATCAAACGATCGTTTTCCCCTTGTTCTAAATTTGAAATTGGGAATCGATCACTTTCGTTGCTATCAGGTGTTGTCGAAAACAGCTGTTTTCGGTGCAGTATGATGAAAATTTGTTATTTAAAACAAATAAACATAAGTCAGGAATTAAATAGCCAGAGAATAATATTCAAAACGTTCAAATCTGGCTCTAAATACAATTTAAATACTGCTTATAAGTACAAACATTTTAGCAGATTTTATCTGTTCAAGAATATTATTATTTTAATTGTAGTCCTGCCTAATTTAGCATTTAGCTTTAGTATGTAGTTTAATTAGTATTTACACTTCCTAGACTACGCCTAACTCAATTTTAATGTTATACGAGAATGGGACGTACTGAAAATTGTCTCCCAAAAATGCACGAAACCTCTAACGTTACAAAGTTTAAGCACCTTTGACTTTCAAAGTAGTGGGTTTATCAAAAATAAACTAAAACTAAAGAATCCCTTACAATTTTGTGTACAATCCGGAAACACAAAAGAATTTTAAAATGAGCTGTCATGTTGGAAAATGACCGCCATTGTTTATAACTTGGATAACGAATTTAAAATTGGATAAAAAAGTAACGGAAATGGTGTAAAGTTTTTAATAGTATCAATAGTTCACAAGATATAACGGCTTCTCATTAGACGTTACTTTCGACCCTTCCAAACATGCGTTCTAACATGGGAGTTGTAGGCTCACTCTGTTGGCCCAAAAAACTGGGGGAAAGCTTCTGGCATACAATACAGCTTCCAGCTTTGCCTGGTGGACTAACCAATACCCGTAGGTGGGTAACGTCCACCGCCCTCAGTAGGTGATGTTGTGGATGTGGATATCGCGTAAGCTACTCGACGGTGACTCATCAAACGTGGCTTGGGGAACCTTGCCGACTTGAGTACCATGCTCAGCCTCTCCAGATGGTTCGGTGTCTGGAAGCATGTGTTTAGGGAAGACTTCGTGGTGGAAGTGGTATTCTAGTAGTAGATTGCTCCCAGCACCTATCTTAATAACACTGGTGTTGTGCCGAAAGCCTCCAGGTGCGCCGACCTTCCTAGTTCCTAGGGGCTGTTTTAAACTTAAACTTACAAGTACAGTTCACAAGATACTAATAGTGCGTACTGTAAAATGATCACTCTGTATATTGAAACTATAGTGTTCAGTTTACTATAGACAGTACAGTATCGGTATAGACTATATCAAGCTCTTACCATAAATATATGTAATCAACTTTTGCTTTGAATTACTGCTAGATAGTTAACTAATTTGTTTCTAAAGTAGATGTGAAATAATTACCTCTTTTTTGTGTAGCCCATGTTTTCTTCTGTCGACAGCTATTTCAATCTCACAAGATCTTTATGAAACTATCCTGATTGCAATCAATGTTTTACTAAAACAAATAACAGACATTGCAGATAATTTTAAGTACAAACAATATATATTCGGCTTATGACTTTTAAAAGTTCGCATGTTCTTCTAAGAATTTATCCATAGATTTAAAATTGATGTCTGTCAAAGTCTTTTTATATATAAGTGTATTTTGCTAGTACAAAACCAAATAAAATATTTCCTTGAAAAGCATAGCTTCCATTCATATTCAACCCGAAATAAGGAAGTCCTTAATTATTATTTAAACTACCCAAAATATCGGCTTTCTATCTTTGAAAAAACACCTTATTACATCTATATTAAATTGTTTATTAAACTGCCTATAGATATAAAAACATTTAATGAAAAAGCATTAAAAACCCACATTAAAATGAGTTTAACACAAAGAGCGTTTTACTCAGTTGAAGAATATCTGAATGGCAATTTTAGCTCCTAGGAGTATTTTCTTTTTAATTTTTTTAACTAATGGGATCTTGTAGAAAATAAATTTTGAATTATTTTTCCACAGTATACATAGTGACATGTTTGTTATAGATTAGATATTGAAATATTGTATTTTCTTTCGCTTGAAAGTTTGTGATTAGTGTAATAAATAACGAAAATGATTCGTAATTGTTATAATAATGTAATTTGTATTGATAGTATTGACTCTTCGCCTGTTTTTCACAGGTACTATCTGGTTTTGTAAACATTTTATGTGAAATAAATTATTTCTATATTGAATATAGATTTGTTTTGAATTAATAATCTATATATCCATATTTTAATTTATAAAATTGTTCCAAGATTGATAGATAATTGATTTTTTCTTAGTTAAATTAGTAATAACTTGGTAGAAAATAATAGGTTTTGTTTAATACGAAATTATCTAGTTTTTATTTTGTAATTTAGTGCGAATATTTATAAAAACAAATGCATAAAGAGTTGAAACCTATGTATAAAATAAAGCATAATACACAATCCTAAGGAAACCTAGTTGGACCTTCTTTCATAATATGGTCTTGGGTTAGATCCCTCTCTTTCATCTTTCCTATGAAGCCTCTCTTGACCAACTCATCTATTTTTCCAACCTATTAGAGTATTCCAGAGCTAGGGATATTAATATTAAATCCTTTTCTTCCTTTAAAAAAAAAAGCTACGAGATATTTCGCCTTTGAACAAGAAGGAAAAACAAATAAAATTTATTACAATAGAGAGATAATATATTTCAAGATTCACTTCGCTTATATGAAGAAAATATTTTATTTTATAATTATTATGAAACCGTGCACTGTGTTCTCTCTATTATAATATACAGCATATAAAAGCAAAGGCTCTTTGTGATAGCGCCATTATAACATCAAAGAGTAGTTTTACACTCTGGGGAAAACCTTTGTAACCCCTAAGATGTGTTTTATAAAGGAAATCGCTTCCATGACATGGCACAAGTTTAATTCTATAATTACTAGAGCGGACAGAGATTTGCTTATTATATAAACTTTAAACCCGACGCCTTTTTGAACGGATATTGTGACTTCAGAACCTATTTGACATTTCATAAAGTTTTCTGTGAGTTAAATTCTTTATTTATTTTCATCAATTATTGAAAAAACAATTTTTACCACAACAATGGTTAAGAAATAAGGTATCATGAATGTTTGTGTATAAAATTTGTGCAGAAATTATCATGACAAAAAACAAAATGGACGTAAACGGAAATGCTGAACCTCGAATCTGACAATAAGTCTAAAAAACACTGCAAATCGTAGATAGATAGATTTAATAAATTTCGAAATAGTGTTTTTGTGTAAAAAATTTTATAGTCGGTTTTATTACATTGTATGATGACGGGACTGTAACTTGTTTTGAGAAGGAACTTATATCACGTCTATGATAACTTTTTGATAGAGAAAACGTTTTTTGAGTTCTAATTCTAGACGGTTAACTGCCATGAACAGATCATAATGATAAAATCTGTTATAAAATAACTTTCTATTAAGAAATTTTGCCAAATACTGTAACATCTAAGTGTTTAAATTGGCATATTATGGTGTTTAAAATCCCCATTTCAATTATGGGATTATTTTGTGGGACAATTCATATCTAAATATTAACAACCTTACAAATAAAAAGAAATAAGAATATTTTCAAAATGAAAGCCCGTAAGTAAGCTGTCACACTTTTACATGATTCTGTGGGTCAGGATAAAGATAAAATTAAGATTCCCCCCCCCCAAACGCTTAGTTTCCATATATCGGAAAAAAAATTTAATATACTGTATATAACGTTAGACATAGAAACGATATTCAGTTCAAATTTTATAAGTTTTATAAGTGTACCGAAAATAAAGACTCTATTTTGTATATTTTCAAACTGACGACCGTTTAAAATATTTAATATTGAATATCTTGAAAACCATTAACTTTACAAATAATTCCCAAGAAAAACAAAACAGTTTAATATTTTTTTCTGTATGTCAAATGCTAACTGAATTATTGATAAAAAACTGGAAACTAATAATTTTTTGGTAGGTGTCCACAACACGCAAGATTGACATGGAACCAAAATATTTTTTAGTTCTAATAATTTTAAACAAATTTTTAAATTGATTTCTCTGAATTCCATAAATAATGTGAACAATTTCAAAATCATGTCTATTTAATTTTGTATGCTAAATATCACGAAACATGTAAAACAATTAATTACACAAATGTAAATTGTATTTATTAAACAAATTATCGTCACTTCAAACTTTATTGTATGTTTACAATTTGTTTAATTAATATAAACTCTCCATTTTTTGTTGCACTTATATAAAGTAACATACAAAGTGCGATTACTAAATCTGAGCTAAATATTTTTTCTATTTCCAAAGTTATAATTTTTTATAGTAAAAAACAAAATTACGGATATCTGGAAAACTAAGCATTTTCGAAAAGATTAATTTTTAATTTTTTTCTTTATCCTGACCCAAAGAATGATTGCTTATAGTTCGGCAGCTTACTTACGGGACACCCTGTATATCCCAAATTTTAGAATGGACATCTAAAAAAGCCAGAATTCATGTTTGTATTGTTTGTCCATCTAATAAATTTCGAATTAAGTTTTAAAATGTCGTTCTAGGTTCATATAATTTATCGAAATTAAAATTGTGATAATCAGAATAAAATTGATTTGGTCAGGAAATTTGAAAATAAACTGATGTAAGAGGTGGGAATTTGTTCATGAACATCGAAACTATATTGTTTTAAATTTATAATTTTAAATTATCAATACTACAAAATGATATTTATATAAAAATATAAGGGGAAACATTGCTTTAAGTCGATGTAGTTTAAAACAACCAATCGCTGCAATGATTTGACTTACCCAAGAAGTATAGAATAAGTTTGGTATTCATACAAAAATTAAGATCTTGCTTTTTTTACTGATTTCAACGTTTCATTACTTCAGAACACCGAAAATAAAGAAAGATTTTTTGGAATGTTGTCCATCCGTCGTAGATGTCGTTATTGTCTGTACGCAAGCATGATGTAAATACGCGGCCTCATAAATAAAGAAAAGAGTATGAAATTTGGTGAATGGGGACTAGTGTGCTCATTATATATAACCCTATTAAAACTGAGGTAAGTCATGTTAAAAACGTCAAAATGACGGACGTTTAAAACAGTCTTAAACAGGTTGCACAAATGTCGTTCAACAAGTTAAACTATCTCTTCACGGTAATAAATCAAAATCAACAATTCTTTATAGATCTGAAGGTTAACGAAAAGACAACCTTCTTACAGGCTTCGCAGATAAGATTTGCCCGACCTCTTTTATAAATCTATTTAGTACTGGAATTACTAACCATTGGGATAAATATTTGGACCGGCCTTGACAAAGATAGTGAAACTAGAAATGTCTTTAAGAACCAAAAGGAAACTTTAAGTAGACATGGTAGGTTTATTTGCTTCTAAACCAATACAGAAAACTTTGGCTTTATCATGCATTTCTTATAAATAAATGAGATACACAGCTGTTTCAACCATTCGTTATATAAAAATATTTATACCTTTATCGCATCTGAAAGTTTACGAACTGTGTCCACTATATTCTGGAGCATCCTGTATACGAAAGTAAATATTATTTCAATTAGTAAGATTCATAAACAAGAGAAGATCTGACCACAATTTAATGGCCTTATTTCTCGCCACTACCCAATGAAAACACCTAGGTTTAAGTTTAAGTCATTAATTACCACAGTTTCTTCATTAGTGAAGCCATCATTTACACAAAGTTAAGTTAATCCAATACCTATGACCGCAGGACAAATTCGACTTCCTTAATTAACGTAAAACAAAGGAAGTACTTTAACAACCTAACTTTAACTTTTAATAATTTTAAGGATAATAATTTTTAAGGATCAAAATATATTTAAGGGAATATTAGAAGAATGTATTTAAAACAATTAACATTTTAAGCAGTGAGAATAGTTTGGGGGGGGAATATAAAATGTGAATATTTCGCAGGATTAATATAAAACAGATTTTTGTGAATCAAAAAACATAATCTTACTACAATCGGTTCCTTTTCTGTTGAAAACTTTCCTTCTCAATTAGGCTATCTTCTTACTTTCCCAGTATAGACAATTGTAAAAAATTTCTAAATCCGTTTTTTGACGGATCTTCACGTTTCATGGCCCCAGGAAACCTAAATAGTGATTTTCAACAAGCCGTCCGTCCGTCTGTCCGCCATCGTTGTCGTCTGAAAGTAACCACAACATCGGACACACGGACACACATTTGTAATATGGAACTATAGTGTACTCATACGGAACTCTATTCAAATTCCAAAAATAAAACATTTATAATTTTTTTTATATGTTGTGTATTATTCAACTTATGACACCAAATTAGATGCAAATTTGTATATTTCAATTCTGAATTTAATGGTACCAACGATTTGCTCTCTACAATGTCAAACAGCAAAGTTATTGTCAAAAATGTAAACTTCTTTTTTTTTAGACGATAAGAAAATTTTATTTTTATAAAATAGTAATCTAATGTTATTAGAACAGAACTTTTCACTTTAATTTTTGTTGTTTATTACCAGTCCGTTGTTTGCCATTGTTTATGATCAACTTTTATCATTGTAACATTTGTTAATTGCCATTCCGAATATTGATATATTAAATAATAAATGTAAGGCATACCGTCTTCAACATTCTGTATTATTCTGGAAGTTAAACGACGATCAGCTATTCAGCCATTTTCAAGTTTATATCAGGTTTTCACTTCGTCATGTAACAAAACGGCTGTCGTTTAACGACGAGACTAATACAAAACATTGAAAACGGTAAGTCTTATATTTATTATTTTATCATTGCTCAAATTATGACTTTGAACAAGAGCCTTGGATTGATCTTCTTAGATAATTTTAAACACTTGTGATTTTTTATATATATATATATATATATATATATATATATATATATATATATATATATATATATATATATAATTTAATGTTACAACAGTCGGTATGTGATGGAATTCCATGATAATGGAAATAATGAGATGATTATTTAATTCCACAAAACAGCTTTAATTGCGACATATGTTTCGCCGTTAGGCATTTTCAAGCAACTAAATTGAAAACAAAAAAGTCTAAACTAAAAATGTGAGACAAAAGGAAAGGTTAGAAGAGTAAAGGGGTTGAGAAATGACAAAAGAAATGTCAATGATCTAACCTGTGGGATGGAAGTGGGGGTGTTTTAGAAAACAAAGGTCTCAATAGTGGTGATGAGTTAAGATGTATTTGTTCATTTAAGTTGGACTTTTTAGTTTAGACTTGTTTTGTTTTCAATTTATTGCTTGAAAATGCCTAACGGCGAAACATATGTCGCAATTAAAGCTGTTTTGTGGAATTAAATAATCATCTCATTATTTCCACTTGTGATCTTTATAAAATACTTTTATTCCATAGTTTTGAACTCCAAAATTCATCAAGATGGCTACTATTTAATCTACTGATCCAATTCGACCACACGACAACTCTTTCCTTCATCTTTTATTTAACCTTTAGAAAAGCTGGATGAAACTATGGGATGACCTATTTTGTAACCTATGTCGATCACCCCATTGAAAAAAGGAGGGAAAGACATTCTGGAGTTTTTTCCGAGTCGCAGAAGATATAATATTTAACTGAAAGTACTGCAAAAGACTTCTGAGTGGATCAGTCCAAGAGGTCAGGAATCATCTCACCAGACTACCGAGTCGTTACCTGAACAATATTTGATCCTACATTTGTTCTGAGATAAGACAACTCTTTTCTCATTCCACCTGGCCGTCTCACCTTGAATTATGAAAAACGGACACTGTGACATGGAAGTGGGAACTTTCCATCTCACTCTTACAAACAAAAAACACTAAAAACATAACTAAACTTGATCTGTCAGCTCAACTTTGTCATACAACTTTCTACAAAATATAATTTTCCAGCCTCTCCATTCAATGAATTCTAAAAATTCGTTTTACACTATAAACACAAAGAAAAAAAGCACACATACAAATTCAAACTGCAATGTTTCAACCACATTTTCCCCGTCAAATCCACGATAAGTCTTTCCCCACTGCGACACAAAACCCATCTGTTGTGAATTATAAATGTCACCAACTCTCGGATATTAATAAAATAACTCCTCTTGGACCTTTATGATCAACACGCCTAAAGACAGCATTAAATATGCTTCTACGCTCGTCTCAGTAGGAGCACAACCAACTGACCAAATCTAATGTTATGTCACTACGTAATGATTAATTAGCAGACACACACCTTCGCTTCTCACTACTCAACAAAAGACAATTTATTGTTTTAGGGTGGATAATTTACTTAAAATTGACGCAAAATTGTATCTTAACTGGATGCATGGTCTATAATAGTTTTCAACCTACAGTTTTCAACCTAATAACATGACTAATTCTGACTAAGAAACCCTGTACTTTTCACAAGGTAAATGGACTGAAAATTAGTAAACAACATCTAAATACCAGAAATTAGTTCATACCAGAAATAGATAATTTTTTTTTTTTTTATATATATATATTTTCCATCACTCATGCTAATTGTATCAATGAATTTAAGTATTTGGAAACATCATTACTGAAACTAATGAGTAACTGACATAAATGGCAAACTGACTGCTCCCAATAGGTATTACAGAAGTCGTCCAACTCTGGATAAGTGTTAAAAAATAAAGCGAGATTAATGGCAGTACAGGAGAGTCATATTCGGACAAGAATCCTGAATAACAAGAAATTAGAAAACCCGATATAAGCAGAAACTGAAAAGAAAAGATTAACATGACTTGGAAGCAAAAGTAAAGAGAATAGAAGGAAATTGATCTACTGATGTACCAATAAAACGATACGAAATTTGATTTGAGAAGTTTGGATTTCAGAAGATGAAAGAGAAGAGCTCAAGATAGAAGAAAATGGAAGTCAGTTCACATTGTTGTAATGCTGCTAGCATCTCTTCATATTTCTCTTCTACTTTAACACATTTTTTATAAAATTCTTTTCCTCAGGGGCTCGCCAAGAACGAGTACAGGGATAGCAATCTTGAGACACTCTAGCTGGAGTTACAGATGTCTTCATCTTTCCTATTAAGTCTTGTTCCACCAACTATTGTACACTAAAGACAACATTCGACATTCGAGTAATGAGGGTTTGGAAACTCTTTGTTACACCGTTTTTACTTTTTTTTAAGTTGGTGATGACCACGAGTGTTGCGTTTTTAAAAAAATTAAACAATATATAAAATCATATGATATTCTAGAGTAACCGGATATGCTTGAATAACTGTAGTTATTTTTGACTTACCGCCAGCAATCCTTGGATAATTTTATTTTAGTTTATATTGTCATATATTTATTCACTACATGTCCGAAACACGTGTAGTGAATAAATATATGACAATATAAACTAAAATAGAATTATCCAAGGATTGCTGGCGGTAAGTCAAAAATAACTACAATATATAAAACGTTATTTCCGTATTAACAGTTATTTTGGTTTTAGTACAATTTAATTCCTAAGTGGTACTATTCCTCGAACATGTTGGTATTTTTTTAAATAGTTTAATCATTTCAAAACGGTTGCATTTGAAACGAAAGTTCTTTCATATTTGTAGATACTAAATGAATGTATAATCCTAAATTGTATACAGCATAATAATCTGATATAAAGACAAAGTTTGGCAGAAATAAGAAGTCGACGAGCCGATATAAATTTGTATACATGAAATTGAAACAAGAGAAAATCTTATTCAGTGATTCTCAAGTCACGCAAATCCTTTCTTTTGAAGAAGAAGGAGAGGCTGTAAAAACTACTTCCTTTACATAACAATGAAGCAATTCCTTGGAGAAATAAAAACATTGGAAACGTTAAAAAACAAATTGTAAAATGTAGGATCACTAAGAACGGAAAATAAGTATTCTGTATTCGTTTGAAAGGAGCAAAGGTTATCCTGAAGGCATTTCCTTTCAAAACAAAAGTAAACGCAGATAAGTTTTTATGAAATATTAAAAAGTTTATACGCACTTTTTGTGAGAGAATTTTTTAATTCTTAATATAGATTCAAAATTTTACAACAGTATTTCCGCTGTTGATTTTAAAGCTAAAAAAATTTAAAAAACAGTTCATATAAACAGAGGTCTGCAAACGCTTAGTTTTCCATCTGACGGCCATTTTGTGTATTTACAAAAAAAAATTACATCTTTGAAAGTAGATAATATATTGTGTAAAGATTTGTTATGTGGATTATTTATGTAACCTAAAACCGGAAATTCAGAAATCCAGGTGATTTACATGACCGAGAAAGGCATATTTTCCCATTAATTTTTGGGAGCAAGGATTTTCTCCTATGTTACAATAATTAACATTCAATTTAAAAGTACGCGAAATAGACTCATCGATGTTTTAGGGTTTTATAAAACAATTTCACTTTTAAACCATATATCATAAAACACAGAATTTTAGGTTTTGGGGGTCTTTGTTGCAAATATGATCCAAAATCGGTTAAGCCAATTTTAAGAAAATCGTAATTTTATGTTTTTGATGGCTACTATTACCCCCCCTCCTCCTCCTCCTCCTCCTCCTTAGCAGAACCTTTATATTATCAATAACCTTTATATTATCAATAACTTGATGGTACCGGTATGTCATTTTCGGCTGTTTGACGTATTTTCTGATTTTTGTTTTAAATAACCTTAAAAACCTGTAACGATATAAATACAACTTATACGGTGCTGAGACATTTTTAAGTGGTGTGTTTATAAAACAAGGCTGGGTAAGTAACACGATGGCACCCAAGATACAATTAGGCCTAAACGACTTATAATAATAAACTTAAAAATCCGTCAATGGCTGTAATATTTTGTGCGTAATAAATACAAGACGAAATATTTTCTATTGCAATAAACAAGGAGTCAAAGGAATTCCTGCCTTTAGAGTTAAGATGAAAGAGGCAGAGCTTTCCGTCTTTTGTTTAATTATCCAGCTTTGTTTCAGATTTAAGAATTTCATTTTATTTTATTAACAAATGATATAAATTTGAAGACATTCTTGTCAAAATAAACGATAAATTACAGGGATGGATCCGTAATGTGCAAAGAACACTGATACTATTAAGTAAAATTTAACGGAGGCATGTTTCATAAAGAAATACAGAGTTATTCACAAGGAATATACTAAACTAAAGCTATTTATTGTACGGTTATAGAAAAATGTGTGATGCGAACCCTACTGGTGAGACGATGCGTGCCAGAACATCAATTCCACTCCTTCAGTGATGCAGCGTTTTAGGCCATGTAAAATTGAAGCGGTGGAGGCAACTAAACTTCATGGCGTTAAACCTGGCGAAAGTGGAGTCCAAAATAACATTGGTGAATCGTCTTTCCTAGCTCGACCGATCCGAAAAGACATCATGGTACAGTCAATCCACCAGATCTAAAAACCTTAGAGCGCCATCCCTTTGAAAAGCTACATTTGGCATAATGTTCCTCCACCTGAGGTAAAAGCCATTCCGTTAGCATGAAATTGCCAGTGTTTGTTTGCTCGGAAAAAAATAATACCGAGATCCGTGTGCATGCTCACAGCGCAAAAAATGTTTACGTTATAAAAGTTCATCTAATGTTTGACAATTAAATATGGGTTCTCTGTATACTCGATCCTAACGTCGACGTCGTTAAGATGTCCACCTCGTCGCCGAATATAAGTCGCTCGGAGATTCCACCCTCATATGCGGCCGTGCAATTCAGTGCAAAAATCCCGAATTCATTCTTCCCGTTCAATTTCAATTCTTGCACCAGTTGTAATTTGACTTAGAACGAAGATATTTTCTTAAGGTACGACACACAGTAGGCTGACAGCTGCACCGTCCGTGTTGTAGCCTTTATTTGGAGTGCGAGCGTAAATTGTTTTAACTCTACTGTCTTTTGTCTTGTTTTGGAAGGACAGAACTTTTACCAAGGTATATTGGAATTTTCGCACATAGCTAGCAATACAGTGTCGGTGAGGTAAATTATTTCCTTATTTAGTGAGAAAGATTCGTTACACAGTCACAACTGTGAGTTATAGTTTTGTTATTGTAGCTCATGTATCACTGAGGATGGTGACTTTGACGTTGAAACGCGTTTGATTGAATAAACGTAAACTTGGTGAGATCTTGTGTTCGAGTTTTTGTTCTACATAATATTATCTCACAAGTGCAGCTCAATTTTTGTTTAAAAAACATATTGCACAAACTTTCTAAATTACCCATGTTGTGATTGTGACATTGAACGACGGTGAGGTTCAAAAGATAATTGTTGAACTTCAATATGAACACATAAAGACCAATGGTGTGAAACGTCCACCTTCCACGAAAGTAACAAATATTACTTTGTTATATACCGAAAGCTTTCAGGCAAAATCTGTCCTGCGAAATCACTATTAACATATCGTTTAAGCAAGCGTACTTTTAGTCAACAAAAATATGCGTAGTACACTTCCGTACACTAATCGCAAAAAATGTACACCTCCGTTTGTTGACTGATGTTCATATGTAATGGCATTATGTAACAGAAAAGGTGATTAACAACATCCCGTCTCTCTGTACATTAGTACAACAGCGGTAACAAAAATGAACATAATAACATTAAATTCAGTAGAGCGGAATATTTTGTCTTCATTTAGAACCCTATTGAAATTCTGAAAAATCAAATATAAATATCAAAAAAGGCGGTAATTTTCAGGAACATTATTTTTCATATCTGGTGTGTTATTAAACTTCTAAAATACTGAATTAAATAGAAATTTCCAGATTTCATTTATGCATGTAACCTTATCAACCCCACAACTCTACAAGGAAACTATTGTCAAAAATTAAATTTCGAATCCTAACCTCTCACGAAATGTGATATTCGTATGTTACGAAATCTGTCAGAACCGAATCACCGACACGAGTGTGGAGGCCCTTTCACTATGTACAACTTCAAGGCCCGCAAGAGCCGAGTTATATATATATAACTACGAGATGCGTTAGTGCCTACCCGACGTCAAAAAATTAGTATTATACACAATTACAAAGTTCTATACAACTGTTTAAAACTACTTTACTGGATAAGACCAATACAATTTAACATTTCCTACAAGTCCCTAGAAACTAACTTTTCAACATTACATTTAAAGGATCTGGTTGTATTAAATTGTACTAGAGTGCTGGGTAAGTACCATGTCGTCACCCATCACCTTTGTTTTTTACGTCGATAATCTCTCTACATATATAAAATGAAGATTTAAAAAAACTGTGTTGGGAAAAATCATACTCATTAAACACTTGTTTATTTAGGCTTAATACATATTTCCTCATCTGAAACATTACGTCCATAGAAGTTGCTTATCCAGGCTAAAACTAATTCAGGCAACGTATTGCCTGCTGACGTAACCGATGTTGTTTTAATTAATTAATATGTTTTATATTAACGTTAATTAAAGTAAAACTCTGTTCAGTAAACACACTGATTTTGTAATTATTACTTTGAACAGATCAGTTCACTACAGAACATCTATATGATATTAGTGTGTACTCACACTCTGTGACTGTATAATCTGTGCTTACGCCAATAATTATATAAACTGTTATGCAATCCTAACAGTTGTTGATATTTTAATCTCAGAATAGGGAGGAAAATACGATATTTAGTGAGACTAATACTTGAGTAGAAGAAGACATACAACACTGTTACTTGGAGTGACTGGTGCAATTTTATTGCCTAAAATATATCTTAGAAACATTTTGAAGTTACATAAAAAGTTCCTGTTTGGAGGTGAGCGTAATTTGGTATCAACAATTTAATTTGGAAAATAACCCTGTTTTTTTAGTTTCTTTAATAAGTATCTTTGATTCTATATCTCCAATGAGAAACTTAAGTATGAACAAATTTTTCATTAGTATATTACAATAAAAATAACATGTGTTTGAAATAGATTCAGTGAGTTGTTGCATAATCACAAAATTTACACTTGTCTAATTTAAACAATTAGATAATAAAAAACAATCAATAAATAGATAAGAGAAGAATAAAAGGACAACCAATAAATATATGAAAGGAAAAAAAAGAACATACAATAATAGAAAATGAAGGAAAGAGATCATACAATAAAAAGATAAAAGAAGAATGAGAATAGGGCCCACAATCAATATGTAAAATAGAAGAAAAGAGCCTACAATAAATAGATAAAAGAAGAAAATAACACGCAAAAATAGATGAAAGAAGAACAATGAAAAATTATATGTAATAAATAGATAAAAGAAGAAAAAACAGTATACAATAAAAAGATAAAAGAATAAGAAAAGAGCTTAAAATAAATAGATAAAAGAAGAAGAAAAGAACAAGCCATACATAGATACGAGAAGAATGAAAGGACAACCAATAAATAAATGGAAGAAGAAGAAAAGACCATACAATAAATAGATAAACGAAGAAAAAGACCATGCAATAAATAAATAAATAAAAAAGTACATACAATAAATACATAAAAGAAGAAAAAATATCATACACTAAATAGACAAAAGAAGAATAAAAGAGATGGGGGTTTAGAATAAATAGATAAAAAAAGAAAAAGTGCATACATCAAAGAGATAAAATAAGAAAAAAAGAGTATCAATGAAGACATAAAAATAAAATAAATATATAAAAGAATAAATATAGAGCATATAATAAATTAATAAGACTAGCTCTCAAATACTCTAATATAACGTCAAAGTGACAACAAAATAAGAGTAGGTCAATACAGGAGATAATGGTAGTAAAGATGAGAGGGAGGAATTTAACCCATGCAGATACTACTTGAGTTAAATACCAACCCTAACTCTTTATGGTGAACACTAATAATGGCAATATTACAATCACTTCCAAAAAAAAAATACATTCAAATAGTGTGGAGTCGATCAAGAACCCATTTGAGTGACGAGTGTAAAAGCGTTCCAAATTTACAGTTTTAAGGTCCTGTAATCACGGGAAACATACAGGGTGATTTCAATTTTATACAGCATGAACTATAATCAACCAATATTCTTGATTTAAACGACAAATTGTTTTAAAACATTGGGAGATTTTTCGTTCGTAGATTGTAATAACCTTGAATGATCTGTGACACTGTTGCTCCGTGACTCGTTCATAAGTCAACAGTAGTCACTTTAATAATGGCGACTGCGCAATCTTGCACTGGTGTTATTGGATACTTTCCATAGTTCCCTGCTTTATCCAACATAGCAGAAAAATGTCAACCAATCACAGAAAATGGAGTAACCTACATGGAGATAAGAGATGAGGTTAATTGGGTTGAAGAACACGATTTCTTTACGGGGCAAAACAATTTGTAAATAGCTTTGAAAAATGGAGTTCTAGCGCAACGCGTCTGTAGAACGTCAGGTGTAGCAGATTAATGTACTAAAATTAATTACGCACACCTCATCATAAACAAAGATTATCATGCCACAGATATATAAGTTTAAATGATCGTCAAAACTTTTCTTCCATAAGTTTACGTTGGAAACGAATCAAATATTTACGATTCAATTCGGCAAACAGAATAATGACCGACGCGTCGTAAAAATGTATTAAAAAGACTTAAAATTCAGCGTCATATTGAAATAAAACCCAGCACGACGCCGACGTCTAGGATTTCGTCTAAACATATTGAAAAACTGTAAAAACATTTACGATAGAATAGAACAGGCTTTGTCTGTAATGCAATTGAGGGAATTACAAACAAATAAAGAGGAAAATATAAGTAAGAAGCGGAAAAATAACTCAAACATACATGACAGTTAAAGGTATACGGTAATAATATATAACTGTTTCGTTTGTCAATTTTGTACCCCCTCCCACCCCATTGGGGTTGCGAGGTCACGTTTGACCAGTGGCCACTGCGAATTGATGTATTGTGGATTATACCAATTACTTTCTAGGTTCTATACAACACCCCGTGGATCAATTTTCGTTGAGAACTAGCATAAACAGTGTTCTACCCTCTCGAATCGGATGTTTTTTTCGTGATCTTAAAGGCGAAAACATCTCGGTCATTATCGCCTTATGTATAAAAAAAAATAATAATAAAAAAGAATTATAAATATAGAATCGTATCCTTTGAAGATTCTAACAGCGTCAGGATTTTACGAGAACGAAATGTAATCAAGGAGACCCGATAGGAAAGATATAAAATAGAAATCTAACCTAAACCTACGTGAAAAAAGTGTACATCCAGCTAGTTTCGCTCGGGATTGCCAAGCCCGTACTCAATGTGTTGAACTCCTGAGGAGTTCTAGCCGTAGAAACATAACGGACGTCTCGTTTTACCAACCCTCATTTAGGTGGTATCTCACTATAGGGCCTCTACCTCTGTATGATAAAAACCAAAGTATTAATTTTAGCAAATTTACATACTGAGTAATTTTTTACTATTTTTAAGTATACAAACTGTTAAAATTCCGCAAATGTTCAATTTAAATCTCATTATCAAACTCCCTCCAACACATATTCGAGTTCGATTCATTAAAATATAAATTATAATAGACTGAAACACCGATTAGGGTGAAACAACTAGATACTGTTACAAATACACACAGTTACGTATCCCGTCACTTAACAGGACTGGGTAAGTACAATAATAACATTAATTAATCAGTTATCAACTCTAAGTCGGCTCAAACCATTTGTAAACACCCGATACAGATACAATGACATAACAGTATTTACACCCGCATGGGAAATCAAACTGGACTGCACGTCATATAAATTAGCTTAGTCATTATATATAACAATACCTCAGTGGTTTCCTAGTATCTGAGGTGCTAATCAGTGTCATTAGGGGGTCGAGCTATGAGTCCTAATAATTAAATTCAGTGGTGATAATGACGGATGAGAACCATGTCCAGTCCTAATTGCGCCCTGTATATTTCAAACTGAATTAAAAGTAAATAGTTCGATACGTTGGCGTTATATGAAGCGAATCCCTTTTAATGGTGTTTATAAATAAACGTGGCTTGACAACCGTTGAGTTGTGCTTATCACCAAGCTACAAACTAATATGGAACTCTACAGATAAGAAAAATAAAGTGTTAATACACCGTCATTTTAGGCTGTGTGGAAGAAAGAATGTATTTACCTGGAAAGCTATGAATCTTGGAAGAACTGGGGGGAAATACAAAAGACCACGACAGTATGTAAAGGTTGATGAACTTTGAAGTTGTCTTGTAGGTTGACAATCCTAGAGAAGAAGGTGGAACTAATCTAGAAGGAATAACGATGGATTCACAATGAAAAACTGGAGTGGAGATTTTTATACCAGATTTTAGTCTTAAAAACTCTAGGATTCAGCTACAAGAAGAGACGTGATACTTGCAAAGAGAACTTTGCATTTATGTAAACCTTATCAAATATCTCAAGAATGAAAAAATCTACATCATATCAGTTAGTCAACTCGTAAGGCTCTGAATTCATATACAGTATTTTTAAGTCGAGATTGGTCTGGAGATGGCATCAGACCTTTAACCAGCTGGGAATAACAACAAGGTTACTTTAAAGTCGATGCCGGAACTTGTTTTCCCCATATAATTATATTTTATTTATTATTACATAATACAATTACAAATAACAAACAAAACAAAATCAACATCTTGACCAACCCCAATAGGATCGACTAAAGACTGATATCTCTATTACATCACTTTTGTAGGGCTACCACTAGTATTTGATCCCTTCACCATTAATCACCAGATCACTATTACATCAAATCATGAGGTTTAGTTCTCTTGATGCGACGAATCTCATCATTAACGTTGTCAGTCATTGCCTTCATGTCCCGATGAACGTGAACTAGGAGACGTTGTTTATGCCTCAAAGCGACCTTCCTTACTTCTTCTTTTACGAAATTTACTTTCAAATCTCTGTGTAAATCACTGTTCCGGATGTACCACGGAGCTTGAACTATTAATGCCGGAACATGAAAGAATTTCGAGGAAAGAAGATGTTGACGCCAACAGGTCAACTTCATAAGGCAAGAATCACGAGTACCCAGATTACCTTAAAATACCCAAACCTAATTAAATATTATAAAGGCCTGAGAACAATATTCAAAGTCAAATTATTAGAAACAACTCGGAAAATCAAAACATTTGACTGTTTTCTCCAGCAAAAGAGATTCTTGCAAACACACTCTATACTTCGTATACTGCATAAGTAAAACCGTATTCTACTGATTAATGAGATTCTGAACAATTTTAATTTCAACTGGAAAAATAAAGCCACAATTTTAATACTTGTTCCACCCATGTCTTGTTCTGTCATGACATCATTCAACACGGACACAGAACTGAGGGTATTTGTATTGTAATTGTACTAATAGAATCTAGCTTAGTCCTGTCACTCGAGGCTTAATGGTTGACTGATGGGTTGTCCCATATTGCGATAAAAATATCAACAATTCCACATCACATAGGATTGTGCAGTTTAACAATTGTTGTGTTTTAAAGTACAGTTATATTTTGTAGAGCTTTTATGTTTTGATTGCGACAATTATAAACTAAATGTATGAGATTAACATATAACGAAATTCTGTTCAATAAATACAACAAATATTGTATTACTTTTAATATCTATGTCTTGTTTTAGTTTTATAAGTTTAAAAAAGTTACAGGATTGTAATCCCATTTATTTTTATATTTTAAGTGGCTAAGATAACTAAAATTTAATTAAAATTATTAATTGACTTTTAACTGATTAAGTTTAAATGAACTTCCGGGACAATTGTTCCATATAAAACGTGAAACTCGTCCTCTTTCTCACTCACCTATCCTTAAACACCAAATAACGATGTAGCACAATTATTTATCATCAGTTTGGTAGTTGTCAGTCAAAAGGTGAACAATATGGTCATCGTTTTTGAAAAGGAAATATATACATATATATATATATATATATATATATTAAAAAATGGCCTAAAATTGTTTTTCTTGAGTGTCATAACGTCGTCAGTGTCAGTCGTATTTCATTATACTCGTGCTTTTGATGATTCCGGGCAGGGTTCAGTTTGTGTTTTTGTAACAATTACTATTAATGAACCTTTCTACTTGCGATATTGTACACGGGTAAGCTTCATTGACATTCATATTTCACTAAAATTTCAACAAAATCGGTTGATTCATTTTTTAGTAATATCACCTTTCTTAAATAGATCCATGAAAGATTTTTTTTTTCACACCGACAACTCACGAGTCAGAATTTTAAAATCTTCAATGGCGTTGGATTGGTCGTGAAAGTCAGTTTTTAGATTGGCCACTCCGATATCCTGATTTAACTGTGTATAGTTGTTTCTTATGAAACAAGTGTACATATATAGTTTCAACAATGATGAGGATTTGAAGAGTGTTATTGAAGAGGAACTTCTTCGGTTCCCACATAATTACTTTACAAGAGTGTACGAGTCCATTTGTTAGGCGTTGCTATCAATGTGTCACTGTGGATGGGTTTTAGTTTGAATAAATAAAGTAATTATTTTCATTGGTTTTTAAAACATATAAATAGTTTTTAGTTAGTTTTAAAAGAAAATTGTATTTGTATCAATTAAGTTTGTAGCAATAAATGTTTTTTTTTTCCAAACGTAACGAAAGCAGTACTTTATTTCAATGGCTGTTTTTTGTGTCGCCACCATTTTGTTTATATAAAAACCAGTGTGTTGAAATTTTCACACAACTTTTTTGATGACTTTAGTTAAATAGTATTAAAGTTTCAAAATAATCGGTTGAGGAATAAGCAATCAATAGAAAATCAAAAGCGTATATTCCTACATAGGACAAACTATATACGTTTTATCTCATAATTACAATAAATGTCTATTCTATTATAAATATAAACCTCCCTCAGGAGCACACTAGAGTGAGTATGGGCGTGCAATCCCGAGAGACATTGCTGGATCATACATTTTTTATGTAGTCTTGAGTTAGACCTGTCTCTTTCATCTTTCACATAAGGTCTTTCTTGACCAACTCTTGTTTTTTACGACCCTGACACTATTAGGGCTCGCAGTATTTATTTGATTATTTTTTAATTCGATGATGACCGAAAAGTTTTTTGCCGTTAAACAAGTGGAAAATAGTTATTTGTGCAACTAGTAAGCAAAGTGGCACTTTTTTAAACGAGAGAAAAATGTTGACGCACGAGGCTTGCCGAGTGTGTCAATTTTATCGAGTTTAAAAAAGACATTTTGCTCACGAATTGCACATTATACTTTGTCTACAGTTGTTATTTTGTGATAAAAACAGTACATACTGGTGGTCGTACTTTTTCCTTGATTTGACAGGAAGGAGATTTAGTACAACTTTGTTAGCTTTTTCCGCTAATTTAGGTGGGGTATTTGACAGGTTTTCATCCTCTGAACTGTCCATATTTTAAAACTAACTACACAAAATATAGCAGTAGTGCTAAACAAGATATCAACACTGAGTAGAAGTTCTCACGTCAAAACTGAAGTTATTTATGAATATTACAAATAACTTAGGTGTATTGTTGAGGAAACGGGATTGCCAACTTCAAAACTCGGCAAACGAAAAATACTCTCAGTGTACATACACTGTCAATCATCTTCATGAATAATTACTTCCTTTTTCAACTTTAAAAAGTTGTTTTGTTGTTTATTTATGTTATTTTACATGTAAGAATTAATCTAACCTGCATACGGGACATTTCCTGTATATTATAAATCAATTCAAATAAACTTAACCTAAATTTCGTTTTGTTCGGTTGCCATTCGGAGTGAGCAAAGTAGTGGGCAAAGTGAAACTGTTGAGAAATCAGCTGTTTTGCAAACTAATTTAAATGAACAAAATGCCACTTTGTCAACCACTGTAGACAAACTAAATTAAAACCAGTTGCATAGGTTATAAGGATCATTAGACAACTTAAAAAACCTATTATTTCTTTGAGAATAGAGGAACAATGCAAAAACTTCATTCCCTGAGACTTCTTTAATTAATCGATTTTCAACGTATACCAACCGACCCTGTATACAAGGGTTAAATATTGTTTCAATTAGTAAGCTTCATAGACAAGAGTTTCTGACCACAGTTTCCTGGCCTGTTTTCTTACCTCTATTCAGGGAAAACATCAAAGTTTATGTTTATGCAATTAATTACCGTAGTTTCTTCATTAGTGCAGCCATCATTTACATAAAGTTAGGTTAATCCCAATATCTATAACCGCAGGACAAAGTTTACATCCTCCACTAATGTCATACTGAGACAATATTATGAATATCAAAGTATATTCATAGATTTAAAGCAATATTCGTTATATTGAGAAACTATAAAACTGATCGTGTAGGATATAAAAAGAAGTCCTCATTGAATTGTTACGGTTTGTACGTAGATGCGCACGCAACGAATGGTTATAGAGTGACAATACACATAATATTGAGTATGTGGTTTTACATCCTAGCATCTTGTAATATTTTTTAAGCGAAGGTGGTCAATACTAGTTATTTCGATAGCCTAACCGTAGATTCTTGTGTCGTTTAATATTTTACAATTAACCAAATCTAATAAAGACTAATAAAATATCGTGTGTGCCAATAGTTCGAGAATGGCCTTATATTTGGTTGTAATAGAGATAGCACAACAGAACAAACGGTGTTTGAAAGTTACCGTTATTCTGTATCGACAGGGTGTGCCAAAACATTTGTTTTAAGTAGGCCTACAGGATGTGTAAAAATTTATAAACATGCGAAATTTCAACTCCATATCATTTACTGTTAAAAAGATATGATGTTTTGTTTGTTAGGAACACAAAATGGCGGTTAAATAGAAAATGAAGCATTGTAGGACGTATGTTAGAGTACACTTTTTCGTCAAAACAGCTGTTTTCAATACATGCATTGAGATGCTAAAGTTGTTCTTTTTAATCCTAGGACATAAAAACATCAGCTGAGGTCGAGGTCATCAGCTGTTACTTCGTTTATACGAATTAATTAATGATTGTAAAGTATCTATAAAAACAACCGATACTCTCGATTGTAAATAACTGTTAAAACAGCTGTTTTCATCGATTTGAAGGTTATAACATTTTAGTTTTTGTGAAATTTGTTTTCTTATATTACTTGCATTATAACAAAAATATATTTCATCACTTGGACCAAAAGAAGCTTTTCGATCCTCGCTCATTTTCCAATTAAAATTGAGCTTGTATTGAAAAGCTTCACTTTTGGTCCTAGTAATGAAATAAATATACTATTTCATTCAATTCCTGAAATTTTTTTAAACACCCTGTATAAATTTTATCATTTTTCTTTACAAAAATCTACCAAAAACTAAACAACAAGTCTGTACGCATGACATACTTCTCCCACCCCATTATTTCTCCCACTATACCTTTCACACAGCTCTGCGCATGTCAAGTATATTGTGAGTGGGGAGCAATCTTCCCCTACATTTCATATACTGTTCTTTTGCTCATTGTAGATCTATAGAGGTCAGAACTGGAATACATTTAACTAACACCATCAAAGCAGCTACGTCCTACGAAGTTTTCAAACAAAATTACACACAAATATATTTACAGTTACCAGACATACTCAATATCAGTATAATCAACACACACTCCATAATAAATATCCCGATATATCGACATAAAGTGCTGCGTGATAATACTCATTTACACTGAAATACATGGCATAAGATACAGAGCATTAAACATAACCATTCGCATGACACAAACACATTTATCAATAACTGACATTAAAGTCAATCTATAATACACAACGAGACACGTTATTCGACGCCATCTTGATATTCACCCAGCCCAGTCAATTACATTTCCTGATCTCTTGAAATATAGAAACGTACGACAGATTTTGTTGAAATATAAAAACCACTGAACATAAACTATATCCGAATTATAAGTAAAGTTTTTTTTGAAACAATTAATAATAAATTAAACCATCAATGATACCCTTATAAAAATTCTAACATATCAACAAAAAATGTTCTATTGTTATACATTCTATTTTGTTATAATATTTTTAAAAAATGACATAAAATAAGCAAACACGTGTATATATGGTTGGTCCTTACGTTATTAGAATTTCAAAAATACACTTTAAACATATTTTTGCTGATTATTATGTACAACTCGACCTATGCTCTCATTTAAGATTTCCTAGTTACTCCTTACGGGCCGTCCCCCCTGGAAAGGTAGCCGTCCACTGAATGCGTACAGAAATAGGTTTTCGAGTCTTTTAACAATGTGCAAAACTTTGTAGCCCTGCCTGTAATGGTTTTAAAAAAATTAAGCCGTCCCGGGACTTATTTAAATACGCTGTACACTTCTTTGTATTAATAATTAAACAATTTTTTGACTATTCTATTTACTATAAAAATAAATTTTAAATAATTTAAACTATTCCTAACATTTAGGTTAACGCCAGTAGTAAATAATATTTGTTGTTTTCTGAGTTGGTGTAAAAGATGTACCTAGAGTTTTTGGACTCCCTACTCTGGACAAACAAACATATATATAGTTCACCGTGCGAAATACACAGATTTTCTAAATTGAATCCAGCAGAGCGCAGTAACCGCCATCGAGATAAGTTGATTGATATCGCGAAAGCAAGACGCACAGGAAATTGTAATCGTTCGTGTGAAGGACAAAACAGTGGGAATCGTTGGAATGTGCGGAATCGGCCCATCTTCTACTTTACTTTTGACGTTAGTTCGGGATCAGTTTTTTCACAGAGAGTCTGATTCCGTTGCACAACTATGGCCTGTTAAAATTCAGAAGATTAGGTTAGGTTAGGTTAGGTTAGGTTAGGTTAGGTTAGGTTAGGTTAGGTTAGGTTAGGTTAGGTTAGGTTAGGTTAGGTTAGGTTAGGTTAGGTTAGTTTAGGTTAGGTTAGGTTAGGTTAGGTTAGGTTAGGGTTAGGTTAGGTTAGGTTAGGTTAGGTTAGGTTAGGTTTGGTTAGGTTATGTTAGGTTAGGTTAGGTTAGGTTAGGTTAGGGTTAGGTTAGGTTAGGTTAGGTTAGATTAGGTTAGGTTAGGGTTAGGTTAGGTTAGGTTAGGTTAGGTTAGGTTAGGGTTAGGTTAGGTTAGGTTAGGTTAGGTTAGGTTAGGTTAGGTTAGGTTAGGGTTAGGTTAGGTTAGGTTAGGTTAGGTTAGGGTTAGGGTTATGTTAGGTTAGGTTAGGTTAGGTAAGATTAGGTTTGGTTAGGTTAGGTTAGGGTTAGGTTAGGTTAGGTTAGGTTAGGTTAGGTTAGGTTAGGGTTAGGTTAGGTTAGGTTAGGTTAAGTTAGGTTAGGTTAGGTTAGGTTAGGTTAGGTTAGGTTAGGTTAGGGTTAGGTTAGGTTAGGTTAGGTTAGGGTTAGGTTAGGTTAGGTTACGTTAGGTTAGGTTAGGTTAGGTTAGGGTTAGGTTAGGTTAGGGTTATGTTAGGTTAGGTTAGGTTAGGTTAGGTTAGGGTTTGGTTAGGTTAGGTTAGGTTAGGGTTATGTTAGGTTAGGTTAGGTTAGGTTAGGTTAGGGTTAGGTTAGGTTAGGGTTAGGTTAGGTTAGGTTAGGTTAGAGTTAGGTTAGGTTAGGGTTAGGTTAGGTTAGGTTAGGGTTAGGTTAGGTTAGGTTAGGTTAGGTTAGGTTAGGTTAGGTTAGGTTAGGGTTAGGTTAGGTTAGGTTAGGTTCGGTTAGGTTAGGTTAGGTTAGGTTAGGTTAGGTTAGGTTAGGTTAGGTAAGGTGAGCCAACTGGTTGTATTTGTGAGCCAACTTTCAACGTCAATATGTGCTGTGGCATTCCACCAGGCTCCAATGAATTGAGAAATTCTACTGGATAATTAACGGCTTGATCTCCTTCTATAACTATATACATTGATTTGTATTTCATAACCGCACCAAGAATTTACAATTAAATCTTATTATTGATTCGATTGACGTCGATATGATTGCAATTTACAACAAACTTGATAGCGCTAAAAATATTCTCCGTTCTCCAATACCTATGTATACCAATTGTCACATTATTTGTATACCTTTACACCAAAATTATTGACCACCAAATTGAAACAATTTCTATTCGATAGCAGTCCTCAATATACAAATCAAACGTACTGCCCATGAACCGCTTACATTCACTTGAAATATGGAATCAAAATTAGACTTCATAAAGCTTGATATCTCAAGAGAAGGTACGAATCAGAAGAAAGCTGGTATAGTGCGCTAGAGTTGTAGTAGAGGAATAATTGGAACGAATTTGAGATTTTTCTTTTTCTTTTTTAGAAATATAATGTCCAGTAGTAGAGGAACGGTTAACTACGGTTCAATACTTAATTTTAACCTTTAATACAATTATCAAAAAGAATAACCCCCACCTATCTTAGTGCAATGCTACAATATTATTATTACTATTAATCCAGAATGACTCTAATTGTTGTGACTCACAGATCTGATTCTACGTTATAGTTTAATTATCTGACTTTGAAATAATTATAAGTTTCTTTATACAAAGTTTACTCATACTGATTGCCACTCATTAAGGATACTCGTCCGAAGTCTCAATTCTCCCAGTGAGCTCTTACTCGCCAAGTCCGTCCTGGCTATCTTTCCCACAGCACCTTCCCTTGATCAATCTTGCCCTACTGCCCAAGTTTCCCCCCATCCAAGGGTTTATATATCATTGTAGCATCAATGACGTCTGCCTTGCTTGTAAGGTTAGCAGTTTCGTCAGTTTTCCAGGTCTGTCACGATAATTGTTTTCATTCTGGCTTCTTGAAAAGAATTGAGTCTATATTTCTAACTAAAACTATCCTAATTCCTAACAATTGAAAGAGTAAATCGGACACTTTCGGCACAAATGTTGTCTCCGTCCTGACTGTGCAACTTAGAGACAATCAAGCAGAGAAAAACAAAGCAAAACAGACTTTTGTTAATAAATATTTAGAATCTAAGATTGCCTATAACAATAAAATACCAGCATTTACGGGAATACAAAAAAAAAATCTATAAATGCAAAATAAAATTAAAAAGTGAAAATGGATTACTCACTCTTTCAGAAAAAAAGAAGATGAAGTAACAAGACAGGTCCTTGAAGTTGGACATGGATTAAGAGGACTAAGGATGACCTGAAGGCGAACGGTGGATAGATGGTGCCCATAAATACATTACGAAGAAAATGATATTTTTGAAGTTGATTCAGGGAATTCTTACCCAAAGCTTACACATACCTAATTTAAATAATAAAACGAAGTGATAGATTTTTGTGAAACTCTAGGAAGAGTAGAGTGTGTTTATAAAAATGAAAAACCATGCGAAATTTTGCGTTAAAATAATTACAATTAAACCTAAAAACAAAATTAAGAAAAAAATATTGAGGCCTTGTAGAAATAAGTCACAAAAATCCTACAGACATGCATTTTTTATTACATTATACGTTTTAAAAAGTTCCTCCAGATTTTAAAAAAATGAATTTTTAAAGTTAATTTTCGTAAAATTATTTTATAGTTTTCATCAGAATTTTTCTTAAAAATTCAAACTTTAACACTTTACTAATATATTTCATTCTAACTTTATATAATATACATTATAACGAAATAGTAAATGGCCTTTTATAGTGAGCAGTCGTGTTTTAATATACGACAGTTAAAAATTTGTGATTAACATTAACTTGGTATTATACAAAAACATTACATTAATAGAAACAATCAGCATTATTTACAGGTAAACAACGTTTGGTCTATTCACTATTAAGGCCTACTAAAATTTAATAGGACTTGTTTATTTTGGTCTAATTATTACTCATCAAAAAGTAAATTTATTGTTTATAAGGTCAGCTGTTTACGATAGCAACGACAATTTCAAATTTCTAGCAGTGGATTATCAACGAAACTGGCGGTGAACACATAACGTGCACGGAAAAAATCAGCTGATTGTCCTGTACAGTTGCATTAGAGATCGGGAAACAGAAACTTTCTGGACTGAAAGCAATTATCCACAAACAGCTATTTTCAGTGCAGTATGATTATAATGTACTTTAAAAAACGAAAATTATAAAAAGTTGGATGATTTTAATTAGAAGCTAACCTAACTTATTTGATTTACATAGATTGGACTAAATTTTATTCTGCTAACCCCTTTACACAATTTGATCAGTTTGGCAATCGATATCACAATCTATAGCTTTGAACTCTGATATCATTTGTATAAGTACACTACTATTAGGTTACTGAGACTAGATATTCTACACGTAGACACTAATTAGCCAGACCATTAAATCAATCCAGTTCCAGATGTGTTACATTATTGGTTGTGTCACTAATTTTAAACGTTTACCTTGATTGAATTAACAAGTAAACAAAAAATCGCTCAAAACTATATTCGAAATTGAAACGAAATATTCAAAAATATTTTAAGTGAAAAATAAACGACCTAGACTGGAAATTTATCCCAGGACCTTTGACTTTACACGCACATTGGTCTACCAACAGAGCTATCTTTAATCGCTTCCCAGCACAGGGCATACACTTCTTACTTGATTTTGGGTTTTAGTGCAATTTTTGAGGTATGAAACTAATTACCTCGTTAGAAACGACATTGAAATTAATATTTTTACTCAACTTACAGCTCTTACGTGGTGTCTTCCTATTTGCGGTCAGTCCTATTTGCGGTCAAGTGTAGTTTTATAAGAGGACAATCAAGGTCCTGGGGGTGGAAGGGTTTCCAGTTTGCGGTCACGTCTTGAGATGTAGTTAATTTCTTCCCTCCTTTGCATACCTAGCCACTAAATAGGCCTACATAACAGAATGATTTGACTCTAATCACAAATCATGTCTAGTTATATAGGTTAGGTTAGATTAGGTCAGGTTAGGTTATGTTAGGTTATGTTAGGTTAGGTTAGGTTATATTAGGTCAGGTTAGGTTATGTTAGGTTAGGTTAGGTTATGTTAGGTTAGGTTAGGTTAGGTTAGATTAGGTTAGGTTAGGTTAGGTTAGGTTAGGTTAGGTTATATATATATGACCGCAAATTGGATGAATATAATTAGGGTAGCCCAAGATATTTTTGGGGTGACCGCAAACAGGACGATTTTACCCTCGACCGCTAATAGGACTGACCGCAAATGGGACACAACCCCTTATGTATGTATTTATTAATTTTTACTTTAAAATTGCTACTCCCACAATTAGCCTATCTCTGTCTTACTAACAACCAAACACCAGACTTTCAAAATTTTCGTTTCAACATTATTTTATTAAAAAAAAAAAAAGTCATGAGCTCATTTGAGTGCAAAATTTTTTCGCTTATACAAAATTTCGACCTGTATTATAGATCAGTTTAGCAATCTCAACAAACACATCAAACAGGTTTTATACTGTACAAAATCTCTGGAGTGAACTGAGCTTTTAATAAAATAAGTATAAAATCGGTGTGTTAACGTTAACATTCAAAATATTAATTAATTAAAACATAGTCTACGTCAGCAGGCAATGCGTTGCCTAAAGTAATTTTAGCATGGATAAGCAATAAAGGGGGGGAAAGCCTAAATTACCGTATTTGAAAGTAACGATTTAGCGAGCACATTATACGAGAGAAAATACAGATATTTGAAAACGTAAAAAGCTGTGTTAGTATTTACGTGAATCTCTTCTAAGAGTGCCAAGTTCAATAAAGTCTGTACGTCCATCAGCAGTCATTTCTCATAAACTGTTAAATGTATTTTGTTCAAGTATTGTACCTAAACAGCCTGCGTAGGATCTTAGCAATTTTTAAGTCTGGAAGTGTGTGGAAATCCCTCCAACTAGAGCCTTCACTACTACGTTTTCAAATGATATGGAACATTTTTTCGATAAGTAAAAATTACAAGGTACTATCAGTCGAAACCTCAAAATGACGATTTACTCAAAATTGATTATAACAATTTAATCAAATATTTCTATTATTTTTTTCTTTTATTTTCTTGTTTTTTAAAAACAAAACCTTTTTGGTTATCATCACCTTACAAAAAAGCAAGAAAAAAATAATAATAAACTATTACGAAACTTACCATTGTAATTACTTTATTGGTGTAAGAAGGCAGCCTAATTGGACAAGGAAGGTTTTCAAAAAAAAAAAAGGGAAGCAATTGTATTTGGGTTGTGTATATTGATTTACCAAAAATCAATTTTATATTTATCTTGCATAATTCACATTATCTATTTTCCAAAACTAATCCCACTGCTAAAAACGTTAATTGTTTTAGGTACTACATTCCCTTAAATATATTTTGATCCTTAAAGTACTTTCTTTGTTTTACGTTAATTAAGGAAGTCAAATTTGTCCTGCGGTTATAGGTATTGGATTAACTTAACTTTGTGTAAATGATGGCTTCACTAATGAAGAAACTGTGGTAATTAATGACTTAAACTTAAACCTAGGTGTTTTCATTCACAAGCGGCGAGAAATAAGGTCATTAAATTGTGGTCAGATCTTCCCTTGTTTATGAATCTTACTAATTGAAATAATATTTACTTTCGTATACAGGATGCTCCAGAACATAGTGGACATAGTTCGTAAACTTTCAGATGCGATAAATGTATAAATATTTTTATATAACGAATGGTCGGGACAGCTGTGTATTTCATTTATTTATAAGAAATTTATGTTAATATGAAGCCCAAGTTTTGTGCACTGGTTTAAAACCGAATAAATCTACCTTTTTTTTCCTACAAAAGTTTCCTTTTGGTTCTTCAAGACATGTCTAAGTTCATTATTTTTGTCAAGACCTGTCCAAATCTTTTTCCTAATGATTAGTAATTCCAGTACTAAATAGTAAATAGATGAGATCTCACAAATCTTATCTGTGAAGTCTGTAATTTTCCTTCGTCTCTGTAACTTAACCCCCAACCTTCACATCTACGATGAATTGTTGGTTTTGATTGTGGAGACATAATTTTGTTTCAGTTTAACTTGTTTAACGATATTTAAACAAAAAAAAAGTCCGTCATTTTGACACTTTCAATTTGATTTACCTCAGTTTTAATAGGGTTATATACGATGAGCACACTAGTCCCCTTTCACCAAATTTCATATTCCTCTGGTTATTTATGAGGCCGCGTATTTCCATCGTGCTTACGCACAGACAATAACAACTACGACGGATGGACAACATTCCAAAAAATCTTTCTTTATTTTCGGTGTTTTGAAGTGATGAACGTTAAAATCGGTAAAAAAAGCGAGATCTTAATTTTTGTGTGAATACCAAACTTACCCAATACTTCGTGAGTAAGCCAAATCATTACAGCGATTGGCTGTTTTAAACTACTTCGGCAGCAATGTTGTCCCTTCTATTTTTATATAAATATCATTAGGTAATATTCATAATTAAAAATTATAATCTCCACAAAATGATAATTTCATAAACAAATTCCCGCTTCTTACATCAATTTATCTTCAATTTTCTTGAACAAATAAATTTCATCCTGGTTATCACAATTTCAATTTCAAAAAATATATAAACCATGAACGATATTTTAAAACTAAATTCTAAATTTATTAGATGTCTAGACGTTTTGCAAAAGTATAAATTTAAGAAAGCTGCATAGTACGGATGTGAAAGTATCACAGGTAATACATACCTTTATAAACATATTTTGATCTGAGAGAATTAACAACGATGAACATTGGAAAAGGTGTGAGCATTGTCAAATAGCAGAGACGTTGAAGGGAAGAAAGTATCGATGGATTGTACACAGTGATATATGTAGGAATGCTCTTGAGTGGAATAGATGAGGAAACTTTGGCAGACTTAAAACAATATGGGGGTGAACTATGGAACTAAATTTGAGGATGAAGGCTAAAATAAGTGGAAAACTGTAAAAGATCATCTAAGTGGTCGAAATCACTTAAGATCGAGATAATTTCTCCTGGACCTCCTTCGAAAATAAGAGAGTCAAAAACTGCTGCTGAATTGCGAAGAGTTAGTAACTAGGCAGGGTTCTATCCTAGCAAGAATAATTTTAATGATTTTGTATTTGTCACAACATATGTACAAGTATAATAGTTATAGTGCCATGCGCAGCTACAAATTGCCATGATTTGGATGTGATATATATATTTCTTAAGTTAAAGTTGGGTAAATTACACTCGGGGTTGAATGTAAACGGAAATGATAAAATTTATTAATTATATTAAGGGTGTTTAAAGAGAGGTTTATGACTGATAGACATACTTATCATTCCACATTTTTCAATTATAATTGGAAAATGTGGTGCGGAAAATGTGGAATGGTAAGCTTTATTTGACTTTATGATTGAATTTGAAATCAAAACCATAGAAACATAAATATAATATAAGTTTCTTTAATATATTTGTTTTACAATCTTTTTATGTTAATAAACAACAAGTTGTGTAGACTGTTTACAAAATCCATCATACCTTTAATGGAATGCTGGAGTAGCTTGGTTTTTAGAGTAACTAGTTCACATTAGAGTGGTGTGCTACACAGCTGGTCCAGGCTGTAAACTAAAGAAGCAACTGGAGCAGGTTGTCATGTATGAAGTTAGAGGGACACCACAGTCTTCCAAGCAATCGAATCTTTTATTGTTTTTGTTGAGCACTTAAAATAGAAGCGGCTAAAAAAATAAGTCAGAATCATTGTGGAGTAGAAGACATCAATCAGTTTGAACAAAGATGTGTGCATTTTATTACGAGACAAGATCACGCATAATGGCCGTTAGATCAAACGCTACATACATACGAGTATATCCACAAAGATGTAGAACTGGAGAAGCTCTTACACTCAGAGATCTATGCAATCTTCTAGTTCGGACAGCTAAAGAGTAGGATCTCAGAGTGGAGTGTGGTACACGGTTAAAGTTGGAAACTTGTTTATAGATGAGTGCAAACGAACTTTCGATATTTAAGCATCAGCTAGATTAATCTCTTCGCTTCTCTGTAGTAGAAGGTAACTAGAAAGCATACAAATTGGCAAAGACACTTGATTATGAAAGGAGACCACCCAGGATGTCGAGTATATCAGAGACAACGCACTTGTAGTATTGTCTGGTGACAAGAAGATAAGTGGAGAATACACGCCAGTTGACGCAAGGAGAGTGGTGAGAAGGCCTAATGGAAGGGCATTCGTTAGGTTGAATTGGAACAACTTTAGGATGATGATGGATCTGTTAAGAAGACGCTTCCTTGAAAATCTTGGATAACTCATCTTTCCTTAGATATGGGAAGATTGAGACGTCAAGTCTTGAAGGAGTGTTCCCATTCGGTGGATAGTGTTTGGAATCGATGAGTATCATAGCACGAACATCCCGGTTCCGGCGAGATTAGCGATGGCTACAGGAACAAATTCAAGATAAGGAATTACGTACTCTTTAGTATGTAGCGAGCTCCTTCTATGGTGATCTGAACTCACCGCCAAGTAAATAAAAAATCAGTTATTTTACCTTCATTCTTTGACGTTAACTAAATATCATATTTATTTAAAGTCCAGCACTCGTTTTTCGTTTACGTTACTCAGTCCCAAAGGACCTTGTACTTGTACGGATTTAAGTGGTCTCTATTTACAGCCTATTTTAGATCCTTGAGAACAAAATAAAAACAAAACAGTCGCCAAATAATTGGAAGTATTTCGGGACAGTTACAATTTAATTACACTGTTGTATCTCACAGATCAAATTACACCCTCTGTGCACACAATGGAAGCAGTCCAGAAAATGGAATGTTATCGTTTTATCTAATCCATACAAATCTTTACCTCAGCCAACAATTTGTAATTAGACCAATAGAGTCATACTTGTACTAACGGTTACACTACAAATATTAAAACTTCGAGTAAGTATTCTAGTTTATAAAAATGTATTTTAAATATAGGGTTTTTATATCGCATTATAGCGATTTAAAGTTTCCTTCATAATTTTCGGTCGTCCAATAGATTTAGTTAGCGGTCGGCGAAGCCATTTTTTATTTTTTTTAATATAATTATTTGTCGTCACCGTTGTAGATCACTAGTCCCAACTGTAGATTAGTAATGAAAAATTTTCACTTTCACCCCGGGTCAGCGTTGTACCTCACGATGCTGGCCCATAGAACCGGGGGTTGGCTACCCTATCCCATGAATGTGGGTAATGGGCGCTCCCTTCGGAGTAAGTGTGAGGTAAGGGATGCGTGAGCGACCTGACGGTGACTCATCCAACGTTGCTTGGGGAACTTTGCTAACATGAGAATAGGTGAAAATGGGTGCCACCTACACTCGGGTCGTGTATTTTACCTCACAGTGCCGGCCCAAGAAAACTGGGGAAGGGCCACCCAATCCTACGTATGTGGGTAACGGGCGCCGCCCCTAGTAGGTGAGTACGTGGGGGAGGGTATTGCGTAAGCGACCCGACGGTGACTCATCAAACGTGGCTTGAGAAGTCTTACCGACATGAGTACCGACATGCCGACATGCTCGGCTTGCCTGGAAGCTTCAGCTTCTGGGAGCGTGCGTTGAGGAATGGTTTCGTGGTGGCGGTGGGGTGCTGGTGGTGAGATTGCACCCAGTTACTCTTTCTATTGAGTGGGGGATGGCGGTAAAGCCGCAAGGTATCAGGAACGCCTCCCTCCTAGTTCTAGCCACTAGTTCTCTTGTTGAAACTCGAATCGAACCTGTTCACTTTCACCAACCGAACTACCTTCTGTGTTAGAATAGTATGAACTATTGTTAGATTCAGATTGAATGTTAAGAGACCACATTCATGTTTCTCAACAAAGGATGTATTGAACTACGCGTCCAATATATTCTAAGAATTTCATTGTCCAGGATCACCATGGCAACTACTGTTGTACGGAAAATAATTAATACAATACAACTCCTGTAACCTGAACTGTAAGGATTTATAATTTTACAACCACGTCCGTAATTCTCATGGATTTGACTTCCAGGAATAGTTGCAACGATATTACAGACTGAGCTGCAGATGTTATATATAACAATCCCCAGGAGAATCTATTAATAGAATATAACAACGTTTCATTGAAAAACAAA
Source organism: Aphrophora alni (assembly GCA_963513935.1). Taxonomy (NCBI): domain Eukaryota; kingdom Metazoa; phylum Arthropoda; class Insecta; order Hemiptera; family Aphrophoridae; genus Aphrophora; species Aphrophora alni. Next base: position 7,841,448 of record OY740771.1, read on the forward strand.
TAGGCTTATTACAAGTTTACAATATTATTTGAAATAATAATCTTCTGAATATATTTTTAGCATCTTAAAAAAAACAATGAACACTCTTATAGCTGGCTTAAGATTAGCAGCAATTGTTCAGTCCAGGAAAGATTTCTTAATTTACCTGAAATCACGACGAGCTTTAATTCAGGACATCCCAGTAATGTTTGATGACCTTGAACGTCAATCAGGACAAAGGTCAGAGATTTGTTTTCCTCTTAAATTCATTCACCAACCTGCAAAGTGTTTAAAACAATATTATATAATTTACATCTATAAAAATTACAATTAAATTACTTTAAACATACAAAAGTATACTAAATCATTTTAGCCTTTCGGGTTATTTTATTTACAAATAAATTGTTACAATTAACTTTTTATATGTCTTAGCAATCCATACTATTATGCTACATGTTTCACTGTTTCTCTGACGGCATCTTCAGGCTAACACTTAATAGAAAACACTAAACAATTATAGAACATAAAATGTTATTTTCTACATTTGTAGAAGTCTTATGTTTAAAAGTAATTTTTTTTTGTTAGTAGCTACATGTTACTCCAGCTGGTTCATTTTTTCAGAGAACCAGTTGGCGTAACATGCAGTTATTGACAAAAAATTAATTTTTTAATAACTCTTATTTGTAATCTTATTAATCTTATTTTTGTAAACATAAGACGTGTACTAATGTAAAAAATAACATTTTCTGTCCTATAAGTGTTATAAGCGTTTAGCGTTTTATATTAAGTGATAACCTGAAGATGCCGACAATGAAACAGTAAAACATGTAGCATAATAATATGGATTGCTAAGATATATAAAAAGGTAATTATAACCATTTATTTAAAAACATACTAACTACAAGCAATTTATTGTTAACATGAAATAAAATATTGTTAACAAATGGAAAATGTTTATTGGGGGTGAGGGGGGACTAATTTAATTCTCTTGGGTGCGTTTCAAGTGTAATCTAATCCTCGGAAGAATATATCTATAATAAACTAAATTAGCAACGTGAAATATTCATTTTGAGCAACAATGTAAATATAATCTAAAATGGAAATCAACTGTTAAAATAATTGACATTAAGCTAAACTTTAGAACAGGTATATCTGCGATAATTATTTAAGTTTTCTTTTAAATTTTATTAAGCTATTTATTTTTGTTACAATGATCACTATGATCTAGGTTGCATATTCTGTTCAAGCTGCATTTCTAAATGGGACATTCAAGTGATAAATTTGAAAATATATAATTAGTCAAGAAATATAAACTAAAATTCTGACAACGCGATGCCATTATAACTACCAAAATAAGAAAATATTACGATATCCTACACTTTGAAAATTTCCAGAAATATTACACTTTATAGTTTTCGTTACATATTATTGTATGGCACTCTGTAGTAGAGATATTTAAAACTACAGACAATAGGTATTTATAAGAACAGCTAGCAAATTTTCAGCCGTTCCGCTACTTTTATTACATCCTGCTATTTTATTAGCAACATTTTTATAGAGAATAATCAAAAGAGTGTTTTCGTATATCCAACGGAGTTGCGTGTAACTTAAAATTTTAATAAAGCCCAGAAGTAACTTTACCGCCCAAATTAGAGTTATCACTGACGTAAAATGTTTGACAACGAGGAAGAAGCTGCTTAGATTATACACACCTGTCTTAATTATACAGTAGTAAAGTACTTTTTTTTCATTTCTAGCTTTGTTGAAATATTAAACACAAAATGAAGTGAGAAAAAACGATATCAAATAGTAAAGAGTTTAAAAAGTTAACAGAGATTTTAACGCAGGGAAGGATATCGAAATAAATCTTATTTATTACATATACAGTGTTCTCGAAAAACATTCACACGATAAGACTTTCTATTTTTAGTGGCAGAAACCAGACAGTTTGAAGAAAGGAAATTTATCAACTTTGAAAGGGAAAGACAGATTTTTTTTGTTTTAGATTTTGTGTGTGTGTTCTTTACAGGTGAAAAATCTTCTTTATTGTTCTTTAAGGTCATCATAGCCTTAATAAAAAAAATAAAAAACATAACTCTTGAATATCCTAATAGTATCAGGGTGAGAAAAGAAGAAGAGATAGGAAAGATGATATATATATATATATATAAGTCAAGACTAGACGGAGAAAGGTTTAGATCTAGCTAATGATAGTAAGACAGGATCGACACACTCTAACTCACTACGAGGATGGAGAAGAGAGATTGAAACTGTACAACAAATACGATTCATTAATTACATCAAAGATAAATTAGAAGAAGATGGAACTGAAGACGTCCTTGAAAAGTGTTTAGTCCCACCAAAAATAAACTGAGAAGCTTGAACATCGTCACAGATCTCCAAGAAATAATCTTTCGACAAGAAATCTGAGACAAAAATCTAGTTTTATCAACTCGTTGAAGATGACCTATCTAGAAACTTGAACTTTGTAAGTAGTATTCATTACGAATAGTACCTACAAAGATTGTCTAAATTAAATTGCCTTGAGTATTTTCCTTCTATTTACAATCTTCTTTATTTCATTAAAAATTACCGGTTTCGACAGATTATTGTCGTCATCAGATTTTTACACTATTTTGTTGAAAATCAACACATATATAAAAGTACAAAGTTTGTGTACTTTGACGTGAATTAATTCAATTCAAATGTTTTTTATTTAACATTGTAGGTACTTTATTATGTTTTCTTTCTTTTTTTTTAAATAGGATAAAAATCTGATGATGACAGTGATCTGTCCAAACTGTTAATTTTTATCAATTATAAAACTAGGTACAATACCTGCTTTTTGTCTTATTCCAATCCAGAAATCACTTGGTGATTACCGCGGTTTCGGGTAACCTACGTACCCATCTTCAGATCACAGAAATTACACAAATCCAATCATTATGTGGTCGTACCTATTAAGCAGGTATTGTACCTAGTTTTATAATTGATAAAATTATCCAATCCGTGGGCTAAACATGTTGAAAATGTTTATTTTTATTTAAAAAAGAGACTTGTATACGACAGGAAAAAACTCAAGGTAATTTGTAAATGGTGTCTGGCAACGTATACAGAATACTTTAAAAGAAGATTGTTTGGAACGATGAAGCCATATTGAATGTCTTACCTAGGACCTCACACCAATGAAAGTCTTTTTGACGAACTTCAAACAATCAACTATTAGAGAGTAGCAATTAAACACAAACATAAGATAATATTATTTCAATATAACCTACTCGCTCTAAATTTTGCAGATATTGGAACCTACTGAGAACATTCACCTAAGTTATACCCATTTGAAGTTCCATCTACAATTGTACAAATACAAAAACACGTAAAACCCTAGTCAAATCTGAATTATAAGACACTTAATGAATTACTGTCATTAATATAACCAGCGTGGGAAATATTATTAATTAACCTCCAAGTATAAAGCGGAAACTAAAAACTGTACGTGCATTTTCTGAAATCTATATTGAAATCATTTAAAACCTTAATATTATAATCACGATGGGGCAAAAGTCACGGAACAAAAATAATGAAATGTTAAAACTCCAGGCAACATTTTAAATCGTTAAGGGTAACATTTTCATATCTGTTATTATTATTAACAATTATCATAGTTCTTTGGGTGTTGTTGACTATTTAAAAAAATTAAAATGTTTTTTGTCGAAAACTCTGTTATCTTTCAACGTTTAGAATTTTTTTTTAAGAACAAAATCTATTGTTTCTGTAATGTAGTAGTTTTCGATATTAAAACATTATAAAATGTCCGCCATTTTGAAAATGTACAAAATAAAGTCGTTGTTTGTTGTATAATGGAAACGCATACAAAATCTTCACTCAACCTCTGTTATCTAGACTATTTCCAAAGGTATAATATTTTTGTGTAAAAAATCACAAATTAGACGACAAACGGAAAGTGTTTCGGGAACTATGTTTATGTAAACACTTTTCTTGTTTTTATCTTTAGAATCAACTCAAGAAATATTGCTTGCAATTTTAAATAACTCCTTATAGAGGCAACGGTAACCCAACGTTTGTCATAAATCCAAATATCAAAATTGTGATTTTTATCAAATCCCACTAAAAACCAATCAAATCCCTGTACAAGGCGAAAATATGTCAATGTGGACAAGGTTTATTCTTGCCGGGGGTAGAGTAGGCAATCCGACTACACATCCATTAGTCCGGGCAGTATCTTTGTCCCCGTTCGGAAAAATAATCTGATTCAGTTGTTTGCAGAATCTTACTCGAAATGGTTTCCTTTAGAATATGCATGTTGCCAGATCAAAAACTGGGTCAAAAATCTTTTAAACAAATTTATTAAACTAATTAGAAAAAATCGTTGTTTTTTTGCTCCTGAAATAATTTTTTTAGGCGAATTGGACCATTTTAAACAAAACACGTCTCTTATGATTTTTCTTAAAAATTGATATTTTCGTTTAAAAAATTAAATAAGGTTCCGAAAATCGAAAAAATAGGTAACTTTAACACTTGAAAATTATGGTAAAAATTATTATTTTTGATGTTGCCAAAGCTATCAACTAATCTTTGAAAACCATTAACATAATCCTGAAGAGTACTGCGAGATTATTTTATTTTGAATCTGTCTTTTTTAATTGTTAATTAGTCGAATTTTGGCGGACGCCCGGTGCTCTACTATATATATATATATATAACACGCGCTACTACGACTCGCTTCAAGCGCTTAGCCGCGTCAACATGTTGCTGTATAAGCTACCCAACCCCCAAGGTTAGGCTAATTATAAGTAGTACTAAGTAACCCCCCCCCCCATTATCATTGTTATAAGCACTTATAAAATGAAAAACTGAAAAAAAGATTTAAGGAAGACAAAGAGACTAAGCACAAAAAGTATTGTCACCAATGAGAGATCTATAAAACCTCCCTGACAAGCTAATTGTCGTCTAAAATGTAACCAGAAGTTTACAGTGGAGTAGCGTTAGAAAATACATTCCGAGTATTGGGATGCTGAGAGAAGCTGGCACTCAAAACAAAATTTGTAATCTCTTGTAAAAAACAAAACCTGTTGTAGGCAACGGAAACGAGATAGCACGAAAAAAAACCAGGCCGAGAGCCATTCATTTTTTTAAACTTACATAATACAGAGAAAGTAGTTTGCAAAACATTTTTCATTACATTCATTCAATTTCTGAAACGTTTATAAGAGTTGCCTTAAAAAAAACAGTGAGTCTGGTTTGGTGACACCTGATCTTAGGAGGAAGCATATTACAGCAAATAAATTACCAAGTATAAGCTTGGAAAGAATTAAAAATTACATTTATAAGTTCCATGTGTATCAAAGACACTACATCAAAGGAAAGATCAAAACATATGTCTTTAGGTGATCATTTAAATGTATGTCTATAATGCACTGCGGGAGAGAAAACATTAAACCAGAGAAGAAATGGGTCTATTTAAAAATTTTTAATGAAGACTTTAACTTATCTTTCCACTTGCCAGGCACTTGCGATGTTTGTAAAAACTCTACTTGCCAAATTAAAAGTGATAAAAATGATCCAAACCTTCATAAACTTAAACTACAAAAAGAAAACCACTTGAAAGAAGAAATGATATATAAAAAGCGAATTCCACTTTTAAACTCAAAAAATAATGCAAAAACATGTGTCACATGAACCTATTTCTATTTAAAAATTAAATCTAATTTCAAAATGGCCGCAAAATTTTAAAACTTTAAGTAAATACAGTATTGTCTTATAAACATATACTAAAAACGAACTTTTTATGTTCAGTACTTTTAAAGATTTTTTTAATATAAATTATACTTTATGAAAATTCTGTATATCTAAGTGGATGAGAGGCTTAAGACGTCAGACCCTTGATCAAGTAGCAATTAAAATATAATACACACCAAAACAGAACAAATCCATATGTAAAGATAACTCAAAACATTTCACACTCTTTTCCTCAACAAGGATTATATATTTTAGTAAACAGTATATTTATAATAATTCAATGTTTGTATACATTTTGTGGGAATAATCCCTTATATTAACTGCCACACCCTGTATATTATAACTAAATCAAATGAGGATTTTTTTACAGGAAATAATGCTTAGCGTTTTACATTGCTTTAATAAATATTTCTTTTGATTTGAATTTCAGGATTTGTGTAAAACTTTTACTCCAGAAAACTATTCTGACAAACTCTTTGAAGTAAACACACAATGGCTCTGTTCGTTTTCGTGAAAAGCAAAACACATTTTACTAATTTTATTTTAAATTTACACCGCTTGAATTTTGTATGTGAAAAGAGAACTTTTAATTTGATTCAAAATTAACATTATTTGAAATTATTCTACCTTATATAAATCACTTTATATATTTTCATTTAATTATTTTGTAATGGTATCTGAAGGCAACTTGTCCCCAATTAGAAATGCGTGGAAACAAAAATAAATCTTAATTTTTTAAGTTATCAATTATAATATTTAAAATATTTAGTGGGAAATAGGCGATTATTATTTTTCAAATTTTATCTATCAATGTGTATATTTATAAACAATTCAAAAACAATAGATAAACTTTCTCATAAAATGATATTTAAATCTTTAAAAATTAAAATTATAACTATCCGATCCCTCAAAATTCTTTAATATTACTAATAATTGAGAAAAACAAAAATGTAGACTTCTTGTGCCCGTGCATATTTTATGTTGTTAAGTTGGCATCAGATGCCATTACAAATTATTCATATAAAAATAATAAAATGATTTACTTAAAATAGAATAATTTCAAATATTTCCTTTGCAGTTATTTTTCTAATTTTCCATTTTCCATTTTCAACATATATATTTAAATGGACCTTGATCCTGCTCAGCTTGTCCGATCCCTAAGGGTGTATCATATTTGATTGATGTAGAGTTTTTTATAATGACGTACACAATTAATTTTTGTTCTTTCCCAATTACAAAACCTTTTAATAGCTATGTAAATACATTGGTCTGCATGTATAAGTGTGACATTTTGGTTGTAATGTTATTTTGTCGCAGTTTTAAATATTATCGTTATAATTATTTCAATAAATATATATTATATTATTTATTTTTATTTTATATTGATGCACAGCTAGTCAGCTCATGATTCTTTTTGTTCTTTTTTTTTGACAGGCATTACCTCTGAGGTGCTTAATTTATTTTACGAACATTACATTTAATTGTTTGTTATTAATTATGTAAATTAACTATGTAATTAATTATAGTTTTTTTATTCTAACACTGAAGTTTATTTTTTAAGTTTAAAATACTATTATTTTGATTTTTATATGTATTATTGAAGTGTACTGTTATTGTTTGTTTGTGAAATAAATATTTTCTGTATATGTAAATGGTTTAGCTCATTAATCTTCAAATTTCACTAACAAACCATTAACTTCGATTTAAACATATTTTCGTACGACGCTTTTTCGATGGTGAGGGAATACCGCCATAACCCTCTCACCCACCAAGACTCTTAGACAAAGTCAGCTTTTGAAAATCATTTGAATGGTGTAGTCTGATTAGCTATTCCAACCCAGACAAAAATTAGGTTTTTTTACATATTTTAGACATATAAAAAAATCATTTAGTTTTTATTAAAATTTTATCAAAATCAATTTTTTTAAATTTTTTAAGAAAGTAATCTTTATTTTTCATTTAAACAAGAAAAATAACAAACCATAGTAATCTTCGGATATACTTAGGATCTGAGTCACAAAAATAAACGTAAAATCAAACTTATATTACAAAACTTAACATTATAAAAATTCTCAATGAAAAATTTATGAAACCCAGTAACAGGAAAAAAAAGAAACGAAAAGATAAAGTGCTTTAAAATAAGAAATATAGTAACAGAAAAATAGTATAATTATATAATTTGAAAAAGATGGAATCTACAATTTGAAATGTAAAGGAAAAAGAATAAAATCTCAAAGACACTAATTTCTATGAATCATTTATTACAGAGAACATATTAAATCATATTCTCTTCCTCACTTAAGAAAACAAAGAAAAATAAAACAATAGAAATAAGTCCAAAAACAAAATTCACTAACATCAAATAATCACTCTAAACAAACACTGTACATCACCTAGAGAAAACAACGAGATTAATTAATTAATCAGACTTATAACATACAAATTTTGAGCTATCGAAAAATACAAGCCTGCCTCTATACAAAGTCATTGCAATATCTTGGGAGCAAAAAATAATAAAAACGTTTATATAAATATAGGTCCAGAAACTTTTCGTGTTCTGATTGTCGGCCATTTTGTGATTTATATCTTTGGAAATAACTTAGCGAAGATTTTGTATGTTTTAAATATTTGGTTTTTTTGATAAAAGAGAAAACTCCATTGTTTCTTATTTTTTTAATATAATGATTTTTGACATTAAACATTTTACATCCGTTATTTTGGAAATTTACAAAATATAATCTTGGTTTCTGGTATAATGGTAAATGGTTACATAACTAATCCGCATTCTAAATCGCTAGGCTATTTCCAAAGATTGGCTATATCACAAAATGGCCGACAAAAGGAAAAGGAAAAGTTTCAGTTTATATAAAATGTTTTCTTATTTTTAGCTTTCAAAAATAATGTCGTGCAATTTCGGCGAAAATATATCCATATAAAAAAAATTAATTAATATTATTCCTTGCAATTAGGCTGGAGACAATTGCATAAAGAACAGGCTTAATTTTAAAAACGATTATATGAAAAAGTAAAGTATTTAAGTCAATGCAGATAAATTTTAAAAACTACTAGAAACCGTTCAATTGGTAAAATAATCATTTGAAAAGTAGAACTGTAATCTGTATTAAATTTTTCGAGATAAATCTTTTATTGGATTCAATGAGGTGAAATAGCAAATTAAATAACAGGAGTCATACCTCCGTCTGATTGCAACTTCTAGTCACGAACGATAATTTGAAATCAATGTTTTCAGATAGTTCCTTGTGTTTTGAGTTCTGTGATTTAGGCTACGTTCGTCTAATAGAGACTGAGGTTCAGATACAGAGTGATGATGTTGATGAAATTTGTAATGTAATCACGGGTATTTGAACTGATGACAGTTCGTAAGATGTCGCTTGACAACTCTCGTTGAGAGGCGCAGTCGTCTCTGGACCGATTGGTGTAGTGGGGGAAACACTGAGCTCGGTCTTGCAGTGAGTTTTGTAGTTATCCGTGTATTTCAAAAACATTAGTTTGTTGTGCTGCGAGAGAATGTGAAAACTTCAGGGGAAAAGTTGGTGGGAGTAAAGTCATACATAGTGAATCTCGCGAAAACATATCAAATGTGTTTCATTTTATGAAACAAGAAGCGGAGAACAGAGGAGATATTAAAAAATATGACCTTAAATACCAAATTTAATAAAAATTAAACCTCCTACTAAAAAGTTTTTTTGGGAAATTTATCAGCATTTTGTAATTTATATAATGAGTATTCTGGTTAGCAAGTTTGTCTAATTCTTTGTAAATCTAAGCCTGAATACTAAATTCAACCAAAATTGAAAACTATTAACTTTTATTAAATATGCAAAAATTTTGAAATCTATGTAACGATTTTTCTGGTTAGAAAGTTTGTCCAATTGTTTGTAAACAAAACAAAGACGACAAACAGACGATAAGACGAGACGACAACGTGACAAACGTTGACAACGGAATGGAGCTGAGTCAATGTCTTTATCAGCAGTAATAATTAATTGTGACATCACTTCTCCTCCGTTTTCAACCTCCCCTAACGCGCATTATAAAAGTCCAAGCTACAGCTTACGGAAAGTACTGACGATGATTTGGATCTGTTTCACATTAATAAATAAGCTTACACCAGCATTCTGTTTCATTCAGTGTGTAAAATATTTTATAAGTTTAGGGCAGTAAATAAGTATATAGGGTATTTTAGAAAGGACTTTACATCTTTAATAGCATGTAGATAATATACTCAGACGACATATATACAATTAGTTGAGGTGCCATTTAAAAACAAACGACATGCTGAAGACACAAAATCATTTACTTTTGAACTAACATGCGACAAATCTTCATTTGAATGTTCGCTAAACCAGACCTCTGCAGTTGTGGACTCTCGCGGGCTTGGTAATCCCAAGTGAACCTGGCTGAATCTACACTTTCATGTAGTCTTTGGTTATATCCCTCTCTTTCATCTTTCCTATCAGGACTCTCTAACCGTTATTTTCCGAAACTGACTCGTGTTTTATCGTAAGACACTTGTAGACAACACGCTCAGCCTTAGTAGGATAATTCAAACTGACAAGTAATGTGAAATATTCAAGTTTCTTAATTTCTTTCATTAATAGTGTTGGGAAAAACAGCTGTTTATTAAAATAAAAACTGAAAGACTGTAATAAAATTGACGTAATAGGTTTAGCATAGAAGACCATTGCAGCCGAATTTAAATAAACTTTCAAGACTCGTTAATGCAACTAGGGGTAATGTGGTACTGTGTCGCACATTCAATAAATTATACGACTGTACCCGTTACCTCTTTCTCTCCGCTCTTAAATTTTTTCAAATACATCGCGAAAACGCCAATTTAACTGGAATAGCTCTTAATTACAACAGATTAACTAACTCAAAAACAATATCTCCCACAGATCGTATCACTCTATCTGCAACCAAAATTATCTGAAAATGAAAGTCACTCTTCGCAATGACCGTTCGAAAAATATCGCAATACACGAGTCACTTCAAATGTAGCTAAAATATTCCCTTTTGTAAATATTCAAGGTCCTCTAAACTTTATAATTAATGAACACATACTAAAAGGCACACAAAAATCTGTTGAAACATTATGTCATCAGAGATGTACTTTGTATTTTAGTATTTCATTTCGTAGCTTTTGCAAGTCAGAAAATAATGTTTTATTCAAAACCCCCCCCCCAGGACATACGTCTCTGTATGAACATTAAGCTGGACGTCTCTTCTTTAGTCGTTATACAAATATGTATTTTTTAATATAATTAATTTGAAGAAGTTACTCTCCATCATCTTTAGTATAAATGAAATAATGTTTGACAGATATCTAGGTTAGGTAAATATAACTCAGATTATAAATACAATAATCCACTGTCACACACACACACACACACACTCCTTGTAATGAGAAGATGAATAAATCGTGGGCAAATATTTATTCCAAAACCAAAACCAAATTAAAACCCATCAAAGCTGTTCGTAACAAAAAAAATTATCGGTTCTACAGTTGTTAATCTAAAAGTAAAAACCAATCATGGACGTTATCTTCGAAAAATATTCACTTAAACTTTCTTAGCTTGTATCGTCACACCGACAAGACAGATACTGAAAAAAAATTCAGAAATGACAAGGCTGAAAAAAATCTTTCGCGAAATCAGAATACATAGTCTAGTCAAAAAGGAGAGAAGACAAAATGATAACAACCAAATACTGTGACATCCCGATTGTCCAGAGCTTCAAATATTTAAGGAAAATTACCCAAATGAAAAACATTGGAAGAAAGAACAAGAAAATTCCAAACCGCTTTCAGACTCTGTCAAAACGTTACCAAAACAAAATCTCTGTCCATACAAGCAAATATCAAAAACTACAACACTGTAATAAAACCAGAATACTTTTACTCAGCAGTAATTTTTTTTTTTTTTAATTTGACAATCTTCTTTGTCGGGGACGTTGGGAAGTGACAGTTCACTCGTGTGGTGGTTGGTAGAACTGGGTTGATAGTCTTCATTACAATTTAAGTGCTAAAAGATCCACGGACCTCACCTTTGAAAACATACCTAGAGTAAGGTTACCATGAATTGGGTATTTCCCCCATCACCCCCACATTTTTGTCACAAGTTATAGACTGAAAGTGATAGAAAAAAGAGTAGAAGTTGCTGAGAAACATATCAGGACCCAGAAAAACACCAGTAAAATCAAACCCGTATTAAAAATATGAAAACATAGTCACGACCATACAGAGAGAAAAACTAAGCTTATAGGGACATGTCCAAATGGACAAACACAGACATGCCAAAACAATCCCTATTCTACCAAGAAAACTAAAACGTACAGACCCCATGGAACCAAGTACAAGACCTGGACAACGCAGAAACAGGAAAAATGGGAATAGAATATCGGGATCTTGCTTTAGAGCAAGAGTTTCAGCAGTGAAGGATCTTACGATAGAAAAACAGTACAGGGAGCAATATCGTAAGCATAAGATGTAAGAGAATTAAAGAATATTAACAAGACAGGAAATTGAAAATGTTTAAAAGTAGCTGACAGTAGGGTGAAATGAACTCAAAAAATAGATAACGATAATGCAATTAAATACACCGTTGTAACTGTGTCTCTTAAACATATATTTTAATATAAAAACTAAATGTTTCCTAACTGGAATAGAAAATGTAATAAGATCTGAAACAAGATAAAACATGAAGCTTTAAGTAATCATTAAAAACGTAAAAACCTGGTCTTCATTAGCGTAAGAAGTGAGTTTATATAAAAGTATGTTCACAATAGCAATAAATAAACAAAATAATCCGATAAAGTAAGTTGATAATTGAATATATTTAGCTGTAAATATAACAGTATATTAGAAGCTAAATAATTGTATAAAATTTTTCACACATTTATTTTTTTGTATAAAGGCGAAAAACCTCGATCATAATCACCATAACAGCGTCGGGATCGAAAGAGAACAAAAGTTGGTCAAAAGAGACCTGATAAAGAAGGATGAAAGAGAATAATATAACCCAAGAATACATGAAACAAGTGGTGACTGCCATCATGGTCTCACAAAAGTCTCAAATGATCTCAAAGGTTGGTCTCATTGGCCTTGTAGAGAATGTTAAATTATAATGGGTCTTATTGAGTAGGATAAGTTTGTTTAAAACCGTTGTTAAAAAGTTTTTACTATTTTTTTGACGTCGGCAAGGCCTTACGGTGAGTATATGAATTAATTAATTTAAAGTGGCACCACTCACTACACTCGTGTCAATATCATCCTGAGTGACCTTGAAGCTCTACATATAACGGATCCTCCACTCGCTACGCTCTACGGGATCTCGTAACTATACGTATATACTTTCGTGGAAGGTCAAGATTTAAAAATACATTTTTGACAATAACTTCCCTATTTATGTAGAGCTTTGGGAATGTTACCATTACATGCAGAACCTAAATCTGTAAATTTGTATTTAATTTAGTCTCCATTATACGTTGAATAACATTCCAGATATGAAGAAAACACTGTTTAAAATGGCCGGCGCCGGCGTTTCATTTGGTTCCTTTGTGAGCACACTTTATTCTCCAATACCGAATTTCATGTTGTCATCTTCATTTCTGTGCCCACTAAGTGACGACGACGGACGGACAGACATCATCTCGAAAATCACTTTTTCTATTTCCTGAAGCAATAAAACTTTAAAGTCACTCAAAAATCAAGGCTAAATAAAAATAAAAAAGAAAATAAGACAAAACGACACTTATCCCTCGAATTACAAAGCTTAAAAAATCAGATTTTGGGCAGTACATTTACAGGATCTGCTAGTGCTACATTATAAGATGGGGCTGGGTAAGCACCATGATGGCCCCGATCGGCTTGTTCTATAACAAATTCAACACTGAATGTTAAAATACGACAACTTAAGGATAACAAGTGCCAACCATATCAGTTCTCTTGCGATAAATCTTTTTAACAGTCTTTTTTCCAAAGATTGCTCAAAATGTATTTTTTTCTATTTTAAATCGAATGTTAAGACTAAATAAGAGACGTTAGGTTAGGTTAGGTTAGGTTATGTTAGGTTACATTTACAGGATCTGCTAGTGCTACATTATAATATGGAGCTGGGTAAGCACCATGATAGCCCCGATCAGATTGTTCTATATATAACAAATTCAACACTGAATGTTAAAATACGACAACTTAAGGATAACAAGTGCCAACCATATCTGTTCTCTTGCAATAAAACTTTTAACAGTCGTTTTTTCCAAAGATTGCTCAAAATGTATTTTTTTTCTATTTTAAATCTAATGTTAATATAGTGACTAAATAAGAGACGGTATTACCAAAACCCAGCTTACATTTGGGACACAAAGACGTGTGTTCTGGGAGTTGTGAATAAAACATTACTTACTGCCTTGCCAAAGCTACATAAGGAGAGTTTTATGTAATATTAAATGATTCAAAGTACGTCTCTGATGGTATAAAGTATTAACAAATTTTTAAGAAAGGTTTCTCAACATAAACATTCAACATCACTTGTGGAAACTTCAATCACCAAATGAATGAAAACACAATTTTTCACAATAAACACTTTAGATGACGTTTCAATGGCTATATTTGTTACTTTTATACAAAAAAAAAATAGTTCATTGTAATTTCAAGAAGGTTTGTGTACCTGCAATAATTAAGGATAACTTGGTAGTGACACGTCTGTATCAAATGAAATGTGTTTGTTGTCGGAGATACAATACGGCAGAACTGACGATGGTTATGTATCCGAAACATTTCAATCAGAAATTACTTGTCCGAGAGAACTTGAGACTAAGATGCGAGGATAAGGGGATATATTCCTTGTATATACATAACGTAACTATATCCAGGGGAAAGGCTTCGAAAGGAGCTTAGGTTTTTGTTATTGTTTAAAGATTTTAAAAGTAACTCGTGATTATCATCCCCTTAAAAAAGAGAGAGTTCTCTAGTCATCGACAGTATAATAGCGCTATTCTGGCGTCAGATTAAGAAGAGAATTTCAAGCGAGACTTGATAGAAAAGATGAAAGAGAGGAATCTAACCGAAAACTATATAAAGAAGTTTATAAACCTAACCTAACCTAACCTAACCTAACCTAACCTAACCTAACCTAACCTAACCTAACCTAACCTAACCTAACCAAACCTAACCTAACCTAACCTAACCTAACCTAACCTAACCTAACCTAGCCTAACCTAACCTAACCTAACCTAACCTAACCTAACCTAACCTAACCTAACCTAACCTAACCTAACCTAACCTAACCTAACCTAACCTAACCGAAAACTATATAAAGAATAATGTAGATCAAAATTTGTCTGGATTATTTCAGATCTACATCACGACAATGTAATAACTAACTGGGTGGGGTTAGTAGGACTTTACAGACCTACTGTTTAAAAAACCTCAGTATCGGAGCGTAGGATTCGACCTGGTCTATCGAATTTCCAAAAATTAGGTTATTAGCACCTCAGAAAGAGAGGTGGAGAAATACCACAGGATTAAAGACGCGTAAACTTTCACTCTTCTAAGCAAATTGCATTTAAACTATATTCCTTAAGTAAGAGAAATATAAGTGATGATGTCCATTACAGGACATGGCCACTTGAGTACACATACAGGATGGGCAAGTTGATTGAGGAGATACTGTTAAAAAAAAATGTGTCTAAAGAAGAAACTTCAGATAACTTTGTAACTTTTTGATCTTCGACAAAGACACAGACAATCTCCCCAGTCTGCTTTATCCGGAATATTCTGAAGTTCGTACAGTTTACAGGTTTTCCGTTCATATTTTGGAGGGCAGTGCTTTTATCTAATGTAGTGCAGGAGAAAAATGAGAAGGAAAAGACAGCATATATCTGAGATAATATGTTCCGATCAATAATAATATAATAAAGATGTTCACTATTAATAAATATAAAAAACAAAGTCAACAAATACTATACAACATTTAAATAGAACACATTAAAATATTAATCGAGAGTAGATGAAAAGCCATTAGCGTGCAGAGGTATACTTTACAAAAATTGTATTGAGATTAATTTAAATCCACCAAACGAGAGGCGGTACCAGTTGTAAAACAAACAAAAAACATATACACTTAGAAGTTTCTCATTTCGTAAAATAAGCATTTTACAAACCAAAAAAATAATGTATAAAGAATAATGCAATTAAATACACCGCCGTAGAATATCAAAGGGTTTCTCTTAAACACTTCCTTTAATTAAAATCTGAACGTATTTCCTGACTGAAACAAAATATTAAAAATAAACAACACGAAATGTCAAACTTTATGTAATTACATTTGTACTTTTTGACATATTCGTAATAAGGAAAGTTATGTGTAGGTTCTAAACCCTGAACTGGATGTTTCAATAATGTCTGTCTGTCTGTGGTATGTGTAATGCTTTACAGCCCAAACGCATGGACAGATTTTAATAAAATATTATAATATATAATAAATTCTATAGATAGGAACAAAATCACACTGTCTAAAAATTGTCACAAAGTTTCCACCCTCACCAATCGCTAAAACAAAATAAAAACCAACCCAAATAATCGCCAGCAAATATGTGAGTTTAAAGTTGTCAATCAAAAAGTGAAAATGAACAACGCGCCATCTATGGAAAAAAAACATGGACGCTTGTGCTATAAACAAGTCTTCGTCGTAAAACTTATTTGATTAAAATCGAATTTTAAATGACAGCAGTCAAGCTTCATTATTATTTTTTAACCATTATTCCTGAACACTTAAGTTAAGGTAAAATTCACTTGTACAATACACTTTTGAAACACCCTATACAAGATGAAGGGACAAAGTGTTTTTCTTCTTCTCTCTCAGTTAATATCACTGTTTACTTTACATTTACATCCCCTAAAGACATATAATACAGAGTCTACAGCAATGAAGTTGTCTCAAAAAAACACAATGCTGTCTTTAAAACATGTTTTTACTTATTACCCATGTCACCATTATATGCAAGCAATTATAAATGTTTTTCTTTATCCCAAGCTACACATTTAGTTGAGACTTCTGCATTGCAAATTTGTAATCAAAAGAAATACATTACAACGTATCTAGAACTAAATCCATACAAAACAAATGTACAAACTCTACTTTAATTTACTTCGATTTGTTCAATTTTTAACGCTATTTCAGTACGGAAATTATATTTTTTTAATGAAATTCTCTCCGTAGCTCAAATTACAACAGATTTTAATGAAACTATATTCAAACTAATATTATTAATATGATTTAATTGGATATTTGTCATCATTTGTGTGTATAAAAACTAATAAACGACATTTCGAGAGTATAAATCAACACTCGTTATCAAGTGTTAAACTATAACATAAAAGAGATAAAAACACCAACACGGCCTAGTAGCTATGTTTTAAACTAAAACTAAATCTATAATCTAAGAAAAGAACTCAAGCCAAAAAATAGGCCTAAGCCGTCAAAGCTAAGACTAAATATAAACGTAGTTAGAAAAAAGATCACTGCTTAGTTTGTCTGAACAGTCTCAGCACTAAAATTGACTGCTTAGGCCTAATTTTAGTCTCGACTACTTTTCTTAGATATAAATTCAGTTTTAGTTTCCAACATAGCTAGGCCTACTAGGCCGTGTTGGTGTTTTTTTTACGTTCTAGTTTCACACTTGATGACGAGAGTTGATTTATACTCTCGAAACGTCGTTTATTAAGAATCATGTTGATAGTATCCAAGTCACTATTGTTTTAACTAACAATTAAATTACCTTTAATGGTTTCCGTCCGGTGACTTCTTTTTTAAAACACTTACGCGTTTCAAAGCATGTGATCCATCTTCAGAGTTCTTTTTCTTTTCACTCAGTTGAGATCGTTATCACATTAAAATAAAACATAAAAACACACAGACTTTTACATATATATTAATTTATACATCGCTTATCGTAACGCGACACTTGGGATGCGCATCATATCGATGTCTTAGGACAACTCGTTTATTAGTTTTTATACACACAAATGACGGGAAATCTCCGATCAAACCATCTTAATAATACGAGCAATCGATCATTAACAAATTCCTTAAAAACCAAAATTATAAAGATTAGTTTTCAAAAAGTAGATTATTCACGAAAAATTGTAAGTACTGTATTTTTAACCACTGAAAAAACACAGAACAATCAATTGCTCACGCCCCAAATAAAGCTAAATCAGGGAATGAAGACAAGTGTAACTTCAATTATTTGTTTTAATTGAGACATTTTATGAGAACTAATCTATTGTATTTGCATTAACCTCCATTTTTATTAAAACGTACTATACACGTATCGATGAAGATACGAATAGTTTACATCATTTAAAAAAAAAAAAAAAAAAAAAACACCCCACATCAAACATTTTGAAGTAACCCTTACGTATATTTTGAATCAACAAAATCAGTTGAAACTCCACATTGCAACGTTTCGCCATAGATAGTTGAGTTGGCATCATCAGGCAGTGTACACAACACATCAAGCACAAATATAATAACTGTACAATAAAAATAAGAGAAGAAGTATTGTCCGAACTACAAAAACCAAGAAAGAAAACTAAGACTTTAATAAATCCGGTTTATTTATTATATCACCCTTATGTACATTTCGATGACAGGCATCATCCTCAGAGGTTAAACTTCTGTCAAGTAGCGCCCGCTCCTACTCTTAACCGCGCCCGTA
This sequence comes from Aphrophora alni, assembly GCA_963513935.1. Classification (NCBI taxonomy): domain Eukaryota; kingdom Metazoa; phylum Arthropoda; class Insecta; order Hemiptera; family Aphrophoridae; genus Aphrophora; species Aphrophora alni. Next base: position 7,859,928 of record OY740771.1, read on the forward strand.
TTCACTATAGATAAGCCCATAAACGTTTTTTTCGCCTATTGAAGCGTTGTGTATGTTTTCCACCGATATCCAGAACGCTTTAGTGTATTTTACCCACATCTCGTGGTTAAAAAAAAAATCGTTGATTGTGTATAAAATATTGACAAATTACTCAGTCTCTAGTTTCCATTAGGAAGGATACAAATATTTCCTTCTCATTAAATTGTCAACTTTAAATAAACGCACAAAAGCAAATATTGATTACTGTTAGCCAGGACATGAAGTGTCGCGTGTTTTGACGCAGTCTGCATTAACTATCTCAGCTACAACTGTCATAGGATATCGTGCAATGAATATCTCTTCCAAATTGAGTGCGTGTCCTAAACACATAAAACATAACCTAAGTACTCGCGTCAATGTAATAACACATCTGTGGTCAAATTGTTTTAATAACGCCAAAATATATAGGTTTCCCTTAATATTTAATGTGACATGGCTTTAAATTACGTATATAAAAAGACAAATGATTTGAAATGGCAAGATTTTCAGAAAGTTTTTTTTTTTGTTTTTTAATCCTGTTTGTCGTATCCTGTTTGGCTCAACAGTCTAAACCTGTGAACTGATTTTAATCAAATTTGTTATGTGGCCATGTTTTGACCATGGAAATTTAATTTTTTTTAATAACTCAATATTTGAGGGTAGCTGCAAAAAAAAAATAACAAACTCGGATTATAAATAAAAATTATCTTAAATTTAAGACCAACTTTTGTTTTCATTCAAAACCCATACGGCGGACACAACCAATACGAAACCTCAGAACTATCCGAAACATCTGTTATTGAGCTAAATATTTAAAATAACTTTTAACCCTTAACATATTCCACCCCTACACATTTGGTGCAATTTCAAACAGTTCATAAAGACAACCTCTCACTACTGCTTAATCAGAATTTGTTCGTCAATCGTATAACCCGTTTTTGAGACAATGCGTGGCACTTTAAAGAATCACCATTTTAACCGCCAAAAGTTAAGTGATTTTACCAAAATCTAATCATTCCACCGGATATTCAACCCTCATTAACATGTAAATCAGATCACACATTCTAAACATAATGCTTGTCAAGATACCACAGACTAGCAAACAAACTGCCCTCGCGGGCTTACTTTATCAATCCTGAGAGAACCTAGCTGTATCTACACATTTTGCTCTTGACCAACTCTTGTTCTTTTCCGACTCTGACGCTATTAGATTATAGGAGGGATAGAGATATTTTTATGCTCTTCTCTTCCTTTTTTAATAATGGCAATAATGACCAAGAGGTTTTGTGTCTTTAAAGAACAAAAAAAGGGGAGAAAGGACGAGACATCATTCCATACTGGAAATTGTATTTCTGGAGTTTAAAAAAATAAATATTCAGTAAGAATGCAAATTTATGATGTGGAGACTGATATTTATGTATTTTTGAGCACCAATTTGTCAGGATGCCTCCTCTAACTTCGATTTTTATACACCCTGTCCCAAAACATTGTATACCACTAAACAAAATATTAAAATACTAAATTTTTTTATTTATTTATTAAGAACTGATGTTGATTAAACAATTTATTTGGTTTTTAAGGCGCAGAGTTGGAATTTACCAACGGTTTTAACATTTATTTCCAAAATATTTTTTCCTGCCCTTCAAACTATTTTATTTGTGTCCGATTTTGGTTAAACTCGACTTTGATTTCGAAAGTCTTAAATTTTATTTAAAGTAAACCAAAATAAGTACAACATCCAATGAGCCTTGTGGTTAATAACAAATGAAAGAAGTGATCCCCAAACCACAAAACACTAACACAATTAATGGTAGAAACTTCAACAAACCCTGAACTTTCTAAACCTAAAGGTATTAACTTTCTAATGTTAATTGTTTTAGTATTTTATTTGTAGATTGGGTTTTGTGTTTCACTTCTTTCATATTTCAAAATAAACTTATCAATATTTTGAACTACACAATTTCACTCAGTGGGGGGCATGAAGGAGCTTGATCAACTGTTTTATCGTTGTAGTTAATAAACCTCAGTAATGAAGTTGCATTGTTAATGTGTGTGTCCTTTCTTTTTTATTTTTTTATTTCCAACTTCTATGGATGTTTAAAAAATGGTTAATGTTTATATTATTATTTAAATAAGGTTTAAAGTAATAAGAAATTCAAAGTTATACAAATTTGTCTTTTCTAAAGGTTCTATTATTTAGTGGGCGTGTACAATAATAGAACTCTAAACTGACACTGTTGGCCAGAGGTACGAAATTTGTTTCCCTTTCATACACCTAACGTTTGTGTTTCTTGTTGTCTAGTAATTTTATGGGTAAAAATATCAAAGTCGAATTTTTTTGCAGATATGTCCGTTTTGAACTCTAGTGAGTGGTTGTTGGAACGATGTCTGTCTGTCGCATTACAAACCAAACGCGTGTACCGATGTAATCAAATTGAAAACTATGTGGGCATATTGTGCCACATCTCGGGACATTATTTTTAGTTTTAGAACACTTAAAATTTAGGAGTAGCTACCACACGAAGAAACACAAAATTACGATTTTCTCAAAATCGGCTTTAACGGTTTTGATTAATTTTTCATAATGTATAGCCCCTAAGGAACAAAACCAAACTTATTGGTCGAGTTCTCTCCAAAAGTGACGGTTAGGTTACATTGGTTTAGGTTAAGTTAGGTTACATTAGGTTAAGTTAAGTTAAGTTAGGTTAGGTTAGGTTAGGTTAGGTAAAGTTAGGTTAGGTTACATTAGATTAAGTTAAGTAGGTTAGGTTACATTAGGTTAGGTTAAAATAGGTTAGGTTAGGTTAGTTTAGGTTACACTAGGTTAGGTTAGGTTAGGTTAAGTTAGATTACATTAGGTTAGGTTAGGTTCAGTTAGGTTAGGTTAGGTTACATTAGGTTAAGTTAGGTTAGGTTACATTAGATTAGGTTAAGTTAGGTTAGGTTAAGTTAGATTACATTAGGTTAGGTTAGGTTAAGTTAGGTTAGGTTAAGTTAGTTTACGTTACATTAGGTTAGGTTAGGTAAGGTTAGGTTAGGTTAAGTTATGTTAGATTAGGTTATGTTACTGTTAAAAACAAATCGACCATGTGTCTAATATAAAAGACATAATTTCTCAAAATCGGCTCATTGATTTTGTTCAAATTTTAATAAAACACGAATATTATGAACAAACTCGCAGTACAAAACCATTACGGGTTCAGGAATCTCAAATCAACTTCAGTTGCCGTCTTTAGAAGCTCGATTTTAATAAAACACCATATACTATGAGGACGACTATAATATGACACAAGACAAGTAAATTAAATATATTTAGTTTTAAAAGACAGCGTCCATGGTCCATATATATCTCGTTTTAGAAATGGATGAGTTTGAAAGTTTGTGCAATGTTCGTGGAAACACTGTATTGAAAAAATTTATTTAAAATGAAATTTTTCACAGATTTACTGACTATCAATCTCTTTTTCCATTTTCGATGAGGTTACGCCAAACAACGTCATTGTTTATTACACGAGCAAAATTTTAAATTAGAGAATAATTTTAATTCAAATTTGTTTACGATTGACAGCACTTCTACAATATATATTTTATCATAGACATTTAAAACAGTGAATTATTAATATATTGCATCAACACGCACATAATTATTACCTATAGACACTACCTCTATATCGTTGAATTGCTAAACGCTACACAATAGCGTTATCTGATCTTTAAAATATAACTAAAGCCAGAAGAAGGCTTATTAATGTTATACATGCAATATAGTCTTTGATAAACATCACCGATGAAAGCCCTGAAAAAACTAATTTATTTTTAAAAGAGAATAATTAATTAAAATTTTGTCTCTGTTAATGACACTCCCTTTTAAATGAATTTAGAAAGCTTTTAAAAAAAAATAAAAATGTCACGCAGTTTGTTTTTTTTATTCTGATATGATGGTTTAATAAATAGAATATGGCGTGTTTATCACACGTGTTCTAGATTAATAGATGGTGGATTACCTTCGTTATACGAGTAACATAAATTGTGCACAATCGTTGTACAAACTTTTCCACTCATGCTTCCAAAAACATATAAAAACGAACCAAAAGTAATCGTCGCCAAAAATTGAAAAATTGTCAATTGAAAAGTGAAAGAAAATTCCCCCAAACCGCAATATACACACAACACAAAGATTGTATAGTTATGTTTATTCTATCTTATGTAGAGTTCGATACACACTAACCTTAATAACTACAATGATTATAAGCAGGGAAGATAGCAATAAATATGAAAACAGTGCTATGGAAATGCACATTAGATAGAATATACATAACTATACAGTCATTGTGTTGTTATTGTTTTATTGTGGTTTTGGAGAATATTCGTTCATTGTATATTCACCAGAGTGCTCTAGTGGTTCATATGATCTAAAAGTGAATATCGTGGTAAGAGCCTAAACTTGTGCCATAAACACATCCCTATCATAAGTTGTATTTTATAAAAATCAAAATTTATAATGACGGCTTCAATGTTCTTTTCTTTTCTTATTTTCATACCAATTATTCTGGAACCGTAATACTTTTGTCACTTGCTATTTTTCGCACGGTTTTGTATAATTAGGCCTCCACCATTAAAATTTGAACGAAATTGTCTAAGAATCGACTTTGCGGACGTACTTTTTTTTTACTCTTTAGAGAGAGAGAGAGAGAGAGAGAGAGAGAGAGAGAGAGAGAGAGAGAGAGAGAGAGAGAGAGAGAGAGAGAGAGAGAGAGAGAGAGAGAGAGAGAGAGAGAGAGAGAGAGAGAGAGAGAGAGAGAGAGAGAGAGAGAGAGAGAGAGAGAGAGAGAGAGAGAGAGAGAGAGAGAGAGAGAGAGAGAGAGAGAGAGAGAGAGAGAGAGAGAGAAGGTATATACACTTGTCGTGAGATTGTAAAAATATTGGAGATAAAAACATAAAAAAAATAAATAAATAAACATAAAACATAAAACTCTATATAAATATTAAAGGTTAAAAAGATTAATCATTCGCAAACAGTGAAATACGTTAAAGGTTTTCTCGTTCATTTTGTTGTAAAGATTGTGTCATGCTGTCTGTTTAGTAGGACTCTTGTATTCGTCCTCAGGCAACTGAATATATTCTTATATGAAAATATTGAGTTTTTAAATTTTTGTTTATTTAAACAAGCAGAGTCAGTTTGTAATTTCAAAGTTGGTTACAATAAATCTGTTATTTATTAAGGGAAATTCTTGTTATTCTCGACGCATAGAAAAAACAACTATTAACAGATTTTCACAAGCACTCGTAAACGAGACATAAATGAAGCTCAAAAATAAGAGAGAATCTGGAATATATTACAATTTTATCATAATTGGTTCTAACGATAACTATTGTGTATTCTGTAAGGGCATAAATAAACCATGTTGGTCCCCCCCCGCCCGAAAATCCTACTCAAGGCTACTAATGTAGTTGTGGACAGCTCGGAACCGTTCGGGTTATTTCGTTTCTTGAAGTAGAGGCTAGAGAATCAGGGAGTCAATGACAATGATCTGAACAGTCATCAGCTGATCTGAGAAACCACGTAGTCTCTTAACGAATAGTTGATATATTTTGTTTGACCAATAGTTAGGTTGTCGTTGCTACCCAAAATGTAAAGTCACAGGATTAAAGTCACGTTTTTCGTGAGGCTTAATAATTGGGACAGATCCAATTATTGATTAGTTGTGTAACTGCGCTGTAATTTATAATGGTTATAATTATTAATACATTGCATAATTTATATAATAGTTAGTAATAATCTCATCAAAGCTGGCTTTGCATCCAGTGTGCCAGTATTTCCCACAAATGGTTGATTTCCAACCCAAACACACGTGCCAAATTTAGGCCACATGGTTCCCTCACGTTACATTAAGATTTGTATCACGTCTTGGTGATATGTTAAGATTCATAATTCAAATCATCCCAAGCCGTGAGTAAAAGTATATTACGGCTCCGTATAATTTCAATTAAAAACAAACAAACCCGAAAGCCAACAAGCCTAGGACCAATCTTCATTTCGATATTTTACAAATTATACAAAACCATAATTTACATACCATTTGACAACACGGGTTGAATTTGATTAAAATCACTTGAGACGGTTTTGAGGTATTCTTACGTTTTATGATACATTTCCCACTTTTAACTTATAAGTTTTGAACTGGACTCGCTTTTCGGTGAACAATATTTTGGAAAAGTTGCATTTTTCAAAATTTGATCACACTTCATTGAACCTATTTCAATGGAAACATCGAACACTTTTAGTTTTGTCTAAATCAATTACTCCTAAACCTTGAGTTGATGAAAAATAAATATACTAAACTAAACCATTCATAAACAAGTGTGTGATAATTACATATTTTTTATAGGCTTACTTTCCGACAAAACCAAACCAAGCACTCATTGTAGGAACGCGGCAGCGTTCTGTCTTAGCAATAGAATTTAAAAGTTTATAATTAAATATGAATAACTACAGAGCCTGCTTAGAACTAAGCGAAGCGACAGGAAGCTTATTGTAGGAACGCGGCAGCGTTCTGCCTTATCAAATGTCAATAGAATTAAAAACTTTTGAATATAATAACTAAATAAATATATAAATAAAAGAGTCTGCTTAGAATCGAGAGAAGTCGAGAAAAGGGTTTTTTATTTTTATGACTCCATACAGGAATAAAAAGTATCTTTCTAAGTGTAGAGTTGAGAAAGTTTGTGCACAGTTACAAACAATATTTCATAAATAAACCTACTTTTAAACATTCTGCGCTGAATTTTCTCGGAAATTTAATAAAAGTCATCTAATATTTACTGTGTAATATAAGAGTTGTTTGCAAATCAAAAATATATTGCACCCTCTGGTAGAGGGGAAATTGCACAGAGATCTCTGAATGTAAATAGACAGTTTGCCTTTTACGGCATTTTTTTATTATACTCAACAATACTACATCACCGGGCAAGTTTTAGAGTGATTTTTACAACGAAATAAAAATAATGGGGTAACACATTTCTATCCAAACTTCCTTAAAATCTATATACTTTAAAGAAAATACCATTTTTGAAAAGTACTGTCCCATAGTGCTTGATATTCTCCTTCAAGTTCTATCCTATAGTAAGATATCAGCTTTTATAAAATAATAATTAAAACTTCACATTTTGTTACACAATTAATTATCTATCAACAACAAATAAATACTTGTATGTCACACTGTATGCCATAAACACTGTATGTCACACTGTATGATTATAATTTTTTTTTTTTTAACTTTCCCTTCAACGAATTAACTATTTATCACAAACTGAGTGTCTTTAATCTGAAGGACCAAAATAACGACAAAAATAAAATATCCCGTCCCTAAAGTTTAAGGGGGACTTTATCCCGAAGGGAAAGTATGGTAAACACAGAAGTATGTCATTGCCTCACAAGGGAACGCAATGAGATGTTTTCTTTGAATTACATTTTAGATGTATTTCGACATGGAATAGGTTATCAAAGACTGTATTCCTTAGAAAAACATTCCTTGGGAGATAAATAATTAGAATGATAACTTGAAAATATTTTTATTTTACAAATTGAAATACATTTCTTTAAACTTTTTGTATGTTAGAATACATATATTTTTTTTTCATTAAAATGTCTCGGCCACCTTTGCATTTAAAAAAAAACAACAACAAATAAAGGGTACATTATTTTTACCAGAAACTACTCGAATAGGTTAAGTTAGGCCATGTTATATTATATATTCAAATAGACTTATGAAATTATTCAGTTTAAAACCCAACATAAGTTAATAAATCAACAAAATAACAACACAAACCGCTATTAAATACAACCAATGATTCTCGTAAGAGTGTTGCAGTAGCACTGACCTCGTAGTGGCGCGATCTAGACAGGATGAATGGCCGAACTTGAAAGGATTTCAGTGTCGCGAATGAAACTTGCATTTATGTTATTTCATTTGTTATGGCATAAACAGATGACAGAACCTAAAACAGTTCACACAAGGATGTTTCCAGACACTTTGTATGGCAAACAAGTACCAATTGATAAATGCTTTATCCTTGAATAATCTAATGGCGTCAGAGTCAGAAAGAGTTGGTCAAAAAAGAGATCTAATAAGGAAGATATTTAGCTAACTCAAGACTAAATAAAAAAATGTGTAGATCCAGCTAGTAAACACGGGATTGCTAAAATGTTATAATTATATTTTCGATTTTAAAAGTATATAGTAATTTAAAATTTCGGAAAAATCAAGACTATAATTTATAACCAAGCTGCTTCTTTACAATTTCTGACCCACATTATGCTCTATCACTCCATCTCTCTATCTCTTACCGAGTTGGGTTCTTCCTCTTCCACTACAGTCTGGAGTAAACCTTGTCTTCTCTTACTGTTCTGTTCCATCTTCCTATAACCAAGGCTGCTTCTCTACAATGTCTGATCACATTATGCTCTGTCACTCCATCTCTATCTCTCATCGAGTTGGAGTTGGGTTCTCCCTCTTCCACTACAAGCTGCAGTAAACCTTGTCTTCTCTTACTGTTCTGTTCCATCTTCCTATAACCAATGCTGCTTCTCTACAATGTCTGATCACATTATGCTCTATCACTCCATCTCTATCTCTTACCGAGTTGGGTTCTTCCTCTTCCACTACAGTCTGGAGTAAACCTTGTCTTCTCTTACTGTTCTGTTCCATCTTCCTATAACCAATGCTGCTTCTGCACAATGTCTGATCACATTATGCTCTGTCACTACATCTCTATCTCTTATCGAGTTGGGTTCTTCCTCTTCCACTACAGTCTGCAGTAAACCTTGTCTTCTCTTACTGTTCTGTTCCATGTTCCTGTAACCAAGGTTGCTTCTCTACAATGTCTGACCACATTATGCTCTGTCACTACATATCTATCTCTTACCGAGTTGGGTTCTTCCTCTTCCACTACAGTCTGGAGTAAACCTTGTCTTCTCTTACTGTTCTGTTCCATCTTCCTATAACCAATGCTGCTTCTCTACAATTTCTGACCCACATTATGCTCTATCACTCCATCTCTATCTCTTACCGAGTTGGGTTCTTCCTCTTCCACTACAGTCTGGAGTAAACCTTGTCTTCTCTTACTGTTCTGTTCCATGTTCCTATAACCAAGGTTGCTTCTCTACAATGTCTGACCACATTATGCTCTATCACTACATCTCTATCTCTTACCGAGTTGGGTTCTTCCTCTTCCACTACAGTCTGGAGTAAACCTTGTCTTCTCTTACTGTTCTGTTCCATCTTCCTATAACCAAGGCTGCTTCTCTACAATGTCTGATCACATTATGCTCTGTCACTCCATCTCTATCTCTCATCGAGTTGGGTTCTTCCTCTTCCACTACAGTCTGGAGTAAACCTTGTCTTCTCTTACTGTTCTGTTCCATCTTCCTATAAACAATGCTGCTTCTCTACAATTTCTGACCCACATTATGCTCTATCACTCCATCTCTATCTCTTACCGAGTTGGGATCTTCCTCTTCCACTACAGTCTGGAGTAAACCTTGTCTTCTCTTACTGTTCTGTTCCATCTTCCTATAACCAAGGCTGCTTCTCTACAATGTTTGACCACATTATGCTCTATCACTACATCTCTATCTCTTACCGAGTTGGGTTCTTCCTCTTCCACTACAGTCTGGAGTAAACCTTGTCTTCTCTTACTGTTCTGTTCCATGTTCCTATAACCAAGGCTGCTTCTCTACAATGTCTGACCACATTATGCTCTATCACTACATCTCTATCTCTTACCGAGTTGGGTTCTTCCTCTTCCACTACAGTCTGGAGTAAACCTTGTCTTCTCTTACTGTTCTGTTCCATCTTCCTATAACCAAGGCTGCTTCTCTACAATGTCTGACCACATTATGCTTTATCACTACATCTCTATCTCTTACCGAGTCGGGTTCTTCCTCTTCCACAACAGTCTGCCGTAAACCTTGTCTTCTCTTACTGTTCTGTTCCATCTTCTTATAACCAAGGCTGCATCTCTACAATTTCTGACCCACATTATGCTCTAACACTACATCTCTATCTCTCACCGAGTTGGAGTTGGATTTTTCCTTTTCCACTACAGTCTGCAGTAAACCTTGTCTTCTCTTACTGTTCTGTTCCATCTTCCTATAACCAAGGCTGCTTCTCTACAATGTCTGACCACATTATGCTTTATCACTACATCTCTATCTCTTACCGAGTCGGGTTCTTCCTCTTCCACAACAGTCTGCAGTAAACCTTGTCTTCTCTTACTGTTCTGTTCCATCTTCTTATAACCAAGGCTGCATCTCTACAATTTCTGACCCACATTATGCTCTAACACTACATCTCTATCTCTCACCGAGTTGGAGTTGGATTTTTCCTTTTCCACTACAGTCTGCAGTAAACCTTGTCTTCTCTTACTGTTCTGTTCCATCTTCCTATAACCAAGGCTGCTTCTCTACAATGTCTGACCACATTATGCTTTATCACTACATCTCTATCTCTCACCGAGTTGGAGTTGGATTTTTCCTTTTCCACTACAGTCTGCAGTAAACCTTGTCTTCTCTTACTGTTCTGTTCCATCTTCCTATAACCAAGGCTGCTTCTCTACAATGTCTGACCACATTATGCTTTATCACTACATCTCTATCTCTTACCGAGTCGGGTTCTTCCTCTTCCACAACAGTCTGCAGTAAACCTTGTCTTCTCTTACTGTTCTGTTCCATCTTCTTATAACCAAGGCTGCATCTCTACAATTTCTGACCCACATTATGCTCTAACACTACATCTCTATCTCTCACCGAGTTGGAGTTGGATTTTTCCTTTTCCACTACAGTCTGCAGTAAACCTTGTCTTCTCTTACTGTTCTGTTCCATCTTCCTATAACCAAGGCTGCTTCTCTACAATGTCTGACCACATTATGCTTTATCACTACATCTCTATCTCTTACCGAGTTGGGTTCTTCCTCTTCCACTACAGTCTGCAGTAAACCTTGTCTTCTCTTACTGTTCTGTTCCATCTTCCTATAACCAAGGCTGCTTCTCTACAATGTCTGATCACATTATGCTCTATCACTACATCTCTCCATTTGTTACGGAGTATGCCTTTTTTTTATTCGTATCAGCTTACTAGGAACTAGTTTAACATAACACTTTTACTTAGTCTCTGTGGTTATTCTTCTGATATCACACCATTCCTTTACCGTCATATCCTTCACCTACGCTATTTCTTTCCCCTTAAACAGTTTCTTCCGTCCCTTCTCTATTTTCCTACTCGGTGCACTTATTATACCCACGTTATATTTATCTTTCTGTCTTCCTGATAGTATAGCACTCTTTAAGTCCATTCTTTTCACGTGTCAGAGGAAGGTCAGTCTCATTTTCGTTTCTATATTCTCGTACAGTTCCTTCTTTGTCGTCTCTATGAATGTATTTCTGTCGCTTTTCTCTGACCGATATATTGTTTTATTAATCATTATTTTTTTATCAATAATCGGATTTAAAAAAAAAAAACATTATGGTTCGGGAATAGTTTGTAAAATGAACCTAAGCCGCTGTTATTAAAAGCTAAATTTTAATCAAATACAATTGGTTCTGATCAAAGAAAACTTATATTCTTATATATGTATAACTGCGTCCATGGCTCATTTTATTGACAACTAGCAAAACTGACATTTTTATTTCAGGTTAGTTTTTGAGCGAGAAATTTTGTTCAGTGTTTCTTTACACCATTGATTAGACAAATGTCTTTATTGTAAGATAAGACATATCCTCTAGTGGTTTTCAGATACATCCTGTATATATACTTATGGAGACGGCCATTTTATTGATACCACTTTTCTTAGACTCAAAATGTATAAATTTATTTCTTCCCCCCCTCCCCCCATATAATACTTTCTATAAGAAGTGAGGGACTTTCCTCAGACAGTAAATAAATAATGATGGCAAAGCGATCCCTAATGATTTAGAATAAAGTGGATATAAAAACTGATCAATGAAGCAAATTGACTTTGAATAAATTATTAAACACTAATTGGAGAAGTTTCAATCTCATCGTTAGAAAATATTTATTTTTCTGTTGGGTTTCAACTGTTGTACTTAAACTGCTCTGTCTTTGTTTTTTGTTTTTTTTTCCATTTAGCGGAAACTTTCTTTAACAGTATATAGCAACGACTAAATTTGTTTGTTTTTAATTTTTTTTTAGCTAAATAACTAGTCTGATCTATTGTAAATCTTAGTATTGATACTAATTCTGGTAATAAAAATATACTACAATGAATAAATGGCGTGCATACATTCATAAAAGCGAATCAAACTCCAAAAAATTCATTTCAGTATTTTAATCAAACGTGAAATCGTGGACCATTTTAAGAAAGAAAGAGAGAGAGAGGGAGAGAGAGAGAGAGAGAGAGAGAGAGAGAGAGAGAGAGAGAGAGAGAACTATGCGTATTTAAATACACCCTAAACGTACTTCGCTTGTACCATAATCACATCCTCAGCGTAAATCATATTGGAATAAAATTAAGTTTTTCTGTTTCTCGTCCATTTTTACTCAACCTTAATACACTATTACCAATGACTACATAAATACTATAAGACACGACATGGCCATGTTAAATATTCTACGCTTATTCTTGAGTTGACCAATACCCGCTAGGGTGTGGAGCTGTCGCTCTGCTAGAAGTTGATGTGACTGGCGCGAGGTGGCTCTACGGTCAAACAATGTTTCAGGCGGGTAAGAGAAAATGCACTGATGCCACATATGGAACCAGAGATGCGAGGGAAGGTCGAGAATCGCTTATCTCAGCGCACGAACTGACAACACTGACTATGCTGACGGAAGTAAGTGAGAAGGTTTGTGAGAGAGAGGTCAACATTTGTACAGTCTCAACCAAGTGGGATGCGTACAGTCAAGCATCTGCTGCTAGCGCTTTCTGATAGCTGTGTGTCAAACTTGTGACGAACAGCACCCGTAAAGCGTAGACTATTTCCCTATCCTATGTCGTGTCTTATAGTATTTATGTAGTCATTGCTATTACTGTACTTGCGATTTTGTACGTGGGTATGGGTCGTTAATTTTCACATATCATTAAAATTGAACTGAAATCTGTTTAGACGTGTTTAATAAATTACATAGGCGAACTTACGTCTTTTCCCGATGACTCATGAACCGTTATTTTTGAGAGATGTCGACCAAAACGTTTTGTTTAGATTTTTAGAGACTTGGGCGAAATTTTATCAAAATCGTTAAACCCCATTTTGAAAAAGTCGTAATTTGTGTCTTTTTCTTATGGCAGCTACCTCCAAACTTTGAGCTACGGTACCTGACAAAATGAAATAAAATCGATATCCATATTCCAAATTTGATTGAGCTTAGATAAAGCGTTTGTACAGTCCACATAAGAAGACTCCAAACAGACAAACATATATCATTGTAAAAAAAATATAATTTTTAAATAATTAAAAAAATATATAAATTGTCATAAGGCGTTATATCCTAGCCCCCCGTCACAATACTTTCTCTGCAGTACGTATATCACACTACAAATTGTCACAAACTATCTCTCTCGTACTAAATAGTTACCTTAACTTTACAAACATTCGAAAGACGTAAAACGTATTTAAGGAAGTACAGACGATGATTCCTGTATCCTTTATTAAAAAAAGGAAATTCTACACGACGGTGTCAATTAGTGTTACACAAAGCTGTGTTTTAAACTCAAGAGATGCAATTAGTCCGTGATATAACGAGCAAAGTTTCCAATTAAAACGGTAAATTTGTAAATTAATATTTTTTTATAATTATTTTGAACTCTGTAGCGACAGAAATAGTTTCAATTTATCAAACTTTTTATAATAATAATAATTTTAATTGGGTAATGTGATCTTAAAATTACTTATAGTTGGTATTGCTCCTACTAATTTAAATAAATTTACAAAAGTCAAAAACTTATATTTCGTTCTGAAAAAAGTTCAAGGGTATTTTTGATTGCTACTTTAGTTTTGCATGGGTATTTGATAAAATTTGTGTAATATTACCCTAGAGTTTTTTGTATTACGATTTTTCTAAAATTAGAAATCAGTTGATTTCTCTAATTAATTAATCCAAAATTGTAAAAAAAAAAAATCACTTTCAAAAAATCGCAGGGATAACAGGTTGTTTTTCTTTATTTTTTAATACCTACTTCATACCACTAGGACGAATAGTTACCGAGCTATGAGTACCTAAATGCTTGTAAGGTGGCGAAACCAAGGGACAAAATTGCTAAATTCTCCAAAATATTAGAAATGTTCTAAGAGCACACCACGATATAAAATTGAATTCTGCTCCTATTAAGATATGAAAATTACTTTAAATAAAAAACTCATATTTTGGTCAGAAAAAACTACGATTTTTCAAGAGTTGAAAATTAGCCATTTTCACCAATTAATTTCTTGTAACCTATTATCATTTTCATAATTTGGAGTTTTTTCTTTCATCGTTGCAAATTTCATATCACTCGGTTAAATAATTACAGAGCTACAAGTATTTTAAGAGAGGTTTGTAATTGGCGAAACCAGAAATGTTAAAAAAAAAAGGGGGAAGAGGGATTTTTTTACAGCTTTAAACTTAAATTCATCTTAAAATCTTACGAATATCACAATCACATATTCAATGATTGTTCTTCTTTCCTAAACATCTTTTCATGTATATAAAATTGATTTTAAAAAGTTTTTTTTTAATCAGAAAATATTTATCTATTTTTTTAGTGTGTTTAACATTAGTTACACTCGAGGAAGTGAACAAAAACCGTTTAATTTGGCCGCCATTTTTTAAAATTTTAATAGAGTTCAATATGAAAACAATATAGCCCCCTATACCAAATTGCATGTTCCTGTATTTATGTTTGCGGTCAATATCGTGCTTTTTGCAAAAGACAACGTCGACGGACCTAACCTAACCTAATATAACCTAACCTAACCTATACTAACCTAACCTAACCTAACCTAACCTAAACTAACCTAACCTAACCTAAACTAACGTAACCTAACCTAACCTAAACTAACCCAACCTAACCTAAACTAACCTAACCTAACCTATACTAACGTAACCTAACCTAACCTAAACTAACCCAACCTAACCCAACCTAAACTAAGACTATGAAACATGAAGATCAGTCATAAAACGGAAGTAGAAATTTTGACGATTACCAAACTAACCCTATACTCCATATACTGGTTAATTAAACTAACCTGATCAGTCATTTAATTTTAATGTTGATTCTTCATAAATCTGCGTCGTAAAGTTTTCCATAATTTTAATTTACATTATCGGACAGTGATCATGCAACTATTCACTTAACTGATCCCAGTAATGCAAGGCACACACTCGTGTGTTGGTCAAATCACTGTAATCATACGCGACAAACCTATAATTTCACTTCTACTGTATTGCTTATCTAGAAACATGTTTTTTTTTCTTATTTATTTCCGTTTGTGGAAGTCGTGACTATTGTACAATGTACAGATAAGAAGTATATATTTTTATTTGCTAAATGTTTACAACACCTTCACGTATATTTTTTTTTAAAATTGTATTGAAAAATGTTTTGTTTGATAACGTTAAATACCTAATCACGACAAGCAATCTTGACCTAATAAAGATATTTAAACGGCAGCCATGTTGAAACTGTTCAGACGATTTTGGAATTATTTCAACACGTTGTTAATTAAACATGTGAACAAATTCTATCACATCTGCCACAAATACAACACATGTTTTTCATACACCGATACACAAAACCTAAGTCTAACAAATATAATATATTCATTCTTGTTTTCGCGAGAATAACAACTCTGTCCCGGTCAACTTTTACTCATGTTAACCACCGCTTATTTAAAAGGGCGTTCCTTAAATTACTAATACTCATACTCACCAAACGACAATTTTAACCGCTTGGCTACCAGCACTCTTTAACATCATTTAAATCGGTATTCTTCACGCCTTAAATAACACAATTTCTAACTAGTTTTAGTACTAATAAAGTACCAAAATTATAGTACAACACTTATTTTTCATACCGACACAAAAAACCTAAACAAACAAAATGTATTACTTCTAGTTTCCCACAGAATTATGAGTCATTCCCGTCAACTTTTACTCATTTCAAACAACGTTTATTTACAGTAGAGCCTCCTTAAATTAGTAATGCTCATAATCAGCAAACGACGACTTTAACCGCTTGGCTACCAGCACATAATATAATAGCCACTCTTTTAACATCATTTGAGCACAGTGCGTCTTAAATAATACGTTTTATATATAATTTTAGTACTAATAAAGTATAGAAATTATAGAACAACACAACAAATGCTTCTCCCACAATTACACACAAAACCTAAACAAACAAAATGTATTATTTCTAGTTTCCCACAGAATTACGAGTCATTCCCGTCAACTTTTACTCATTTCAAACAACGTTTATTTACAGTAGAGCGTCCTTAAATTAGTAATGCTCATAATCAGCAAACGACGACTTTAACCGCTTGGCTACCAGCACATAATATAATAGCCACTCTTTTAACATCATTTGAGCACAGTACGTCTTAAATAATACGTTTTATATATAATTTTAGTACTAATAAAGTATAGAAATTATAGAACAACACAACAAATGTTTCTCCCACAATTACACACAAAACCTAACCTTAAACAAACGAGATGGTATTCGTTGTTGTTTCCCTGAGAATTAAAACTCCATCCCCTTCTAGTTTTATTCACGTCAACTACTGTTTATTTACAGTGGGCCGTCTTTAAATTAAATACTCATAATCACCAAACGACGACTTTGTAAACTTGGCTACCAGCACATAATATAATAGTCACTATTTTAACATAATTTGAGTACAGTACCGTTCTACACCCTTAACTAACATGTTTTATATATCATTTTAGTACTAACAAATTACAAAATTAACCGAATTTATCATATTATCAAACTAATGTTAATAATACAACAAAATTAGCGTGAACTAGTAAGATAAAAATAATACACAAATTTTCGATTCAATTTGCATTCTGGCAAATATTTCGTTAACTTCTTAATGATGCTTCAGGCAGATGTCTTTAGAGATTTCAAATGTACACCAAAAGTAGAAAATTTTTAGTATGTAAATACACAGAGAGCATTAAACAGCGCTTTGGAGATGGTACTCAGATAGTCTAAAATGTGAATGTGTCCCGTTCGGTTTGAATCAAACATATATTGGACACAAAAAACAACCTTCATTATATGTTCTTTGACACATAATTATCTTTTATTTTATACGAATCGTTAAAAGTTGGAATTGAATCAAAAACTACGTCTTTAATTACAATGGCAACCGCCTCCTTCGCCCACTTAATCACGTCCGCAGTCAAATCAATGCTGACATTACTGTAGTGTCTTTGTTTTACATATCAAAGGAAAACCGTTTTCTTAATTTAAAGATATATTTGTGTTGCGCAGAGATCTCTGCAACTTGAAGGGTGTAGAAATGATCTCCACAGCGTCATTAAGAAGGCCTTACAGTTTAAACATTCCAGATACATGGGTTTGGTTAGGTTAAATATCTTAAATAGATTTGCATCTAGAACAGGTTAGGTCATATTAAATGTTGAGCTTGACTTATGAGAAAAACTATACAGTACAACAAACACACAGAACACAATTGTAGTTTGGTTGGTGTAGCTGGTGTATCACTGAAGAGGACGACCTTGTCGTTGAAACGCGTCTGATACTTAGGCGTATTTTTTTATGAGAATTGTGTTCTGTGTGTTTGTTGTACTGTGCAGGTTAGGTCAGATAAAATTCAGTTAGGTTAGGTTGATGGATTATAAAATAGAGTTTATGGGTCTGCCCGAAACACGGAGAGGGCAATTACAATGTTACCCTCATAAGGAATGGAGAGTTTGGAAGTTATTTGTATCAGTCTTTATCTGAACTGCATGTATTATGGAGAAGAAGACACTGCAAGAGATGGGAGGACAATGAGTAGTCATTTGACTGACGACAGCACGCTGGTGAGCTGCAAAGTATTTATCACATCTATTTTAACTCAAAAGGATAAGAGAACGTCATACAAAATGTAATATACAAAATTGTGTATTTCTGGCAGGATTTAAATAAATTGAGCAAAAGTATTGCACAAACTTTCTCTCATCCACCACGAAAACGAAACATGACCAAAAATAATCGTAAATCAAAAAGTGAATAATAACTTGTTAAAAACATGTATTTATATATTTAAATAAGAGCTTAAAATTTCTTCGCTTTTGCCATGAACAAATACTCCGCTCAATTTGCTTTTCAGCCAAATCGAGCTTTCAAGATTATTTTTTGTTTTATTCCTGAACCGTATTATTTTGCCAATAGAAAGAATAGAGGATAGAGGGGGAGTGACTAAACAGGTACAAGTAAAACGAGTTTTAGATAGGCCAATGGAAAGGAATCCAGAAACATGGGTGGAAAGAAGGGGACGGACTAATCAGGAACAAGTTAAACGAATTTTAGATAGGCCAATAGAAAAAAACCGAAAACATGGGTGGAGAGATTTGGGAGTGACTAATCAGAAAAGAGTTAAACGAGATTTAGATACGCCAAAAGAAAGAATTCTGAAAACATGGGTGGAGAGTGGGGGAGTGAATAATCAGAAACAAGATAGACGAGTTTTAAATGGGCCAATAGAATGGAAACCGAAAACATAGGTGGAGAGATTGGGAGTGAATAATCAGAAACAAGTTAAACAACTTTTAGATAGGCCAATAGAAATAAAACCGAAAACATGGGTGGAGAGAGGGGGCGGACTAATCATAAACAAGTTAAACGAGTTTTAGATAGGCCAATAGAAAGAATACCGAAAAAATGTTTGGATAGAGGAATACAATAGATAATACTTGCAGGAAATGTGGTTTGGCTGAAGAGTCCGCAGAACACATTCTCTTAGAGTGTGAGGCGTTAGGACGAGCCAGGCTATACTCTCTAGGCCCTCCGTGGAAAGAGATGGAAACCATCCTAGACAACCCTATAAGTAGTATCTGTTCCTTCATAGGGATGACAGGTATTACTGAGTGGGTGTAGGAAGGAACTTGGGGCGGCAAAAGATCTCTAGGTCGACGCCGGTGAGGCCTCTGAAGGAGGCTCTCACAGCCCAGAACGGGAAAAAACACATTTTAGATAGGCCAATAGAAATATAACCGGAAACATGGGTGGAGGGAGGGAGGCGGACTAATCATAAACAAGTTATTCGAGTTTGAGATAGGCCAAAAAAAAAAATACTGAAAAACTAGTTGGATAGAGGGGAGTGACTAATCATAAACAAGTTAAACGAGTTTTAGATAGGCCAATAGAAAGAATTCTGAAAACATGGGTGGAGAGAAGGAAAGTGACTAATCATAAACAAGTTAGACGAGTTTTAGATAGGCCAATAGAAAGAAAACCGAAAGCATAGGTGGAGAGAAGGAAAGTGGCTAATCATAAACAAGTTAGACGAGTTTTAGATAGGCCAATAGAAAGAAAACCGAAAGCATAGGTGGAGAGAAGGAAAGTGGCTAATCATAAACAAGTTAGACGAGTTTTAGATAGGCCAATAGAAAGAAAACCAAAAACATAGGTGGAGAGAAATGGAGTGACTAATCGTAAACTAGTTAATCGAGTTTTATATAAATATGCCAATAGAAATAATTCTGAAAACATGGGTGTAGAGAGGGGGAGTTAATAATCAAAACAAATTAGACGAGTTTTATATAGGCGAATAGAAAGAAAACCGAAAACATAGGTGGAGAGAAAGGGGAGTGACTAATCGTAAACTAGTTAAACGAGTTTTATATAAATATGCCAATAGATAGAATTCTGAAAACATGGGTAGAGAGTGGGAGTTAATAATCAGAAACAAGTTAGACGAGTTTTAGATAGGCCAATAGAAAGAAAACCGAACACATAGGTGGAGAAAAGGGGGAGTGACTAATCGTCAACAAATTAAACGAGTTTTAGATAGGCCAATAGAAATAATTCTGAAAACATGGGTGTAGAGAAAGGGGAGTGACTAATCGTAAACTAGTTACACGAGTTTTATATAAATATGCCAATAGAAAGAATTCTGAAAACATGGGTGTAGAGAGGGGGAGTTAATAATCAAAACAAATTAGACGAGTTTTAGATAGGCCAATAGAAAGATAACCGAAAACATAGGTGGAGAGAAAGGGGAGTGACTAATCGTCAACAAATTAGACGAGTTTTAGATAGGCCAATAGAAAGATAACCGAAAACATAGGTGGAGAGAAAGGGGAGTGACTAATCGTAAACTAGTTACACGAGTTTTATATAAATATGCCAATAGAAAGAATTCTGAAAACATGGGTGTAGAGAGGGGGAGTTAATAATCAAAACAAGTTAGACGAGTTTTAGATAGGCCAATAGAAAGAAAACCGAAAACATAGGTGGAGAGAAAGGGGAGTGACTAATCGTAAACTAGTTACACGAGTTTTATATAAATATGCCAATAGAAAGAATTCTGAAAAAATGGGTGGAGAGAAGGGGAGTTAATAATCAGAAACAAGTTAGACGAGTTTTAGATAGGTCAATAGAAATAATTCTGAAAACATGGGTGGAGAGAAGGGGAGTTAATAATCAGAAACAATTTAGACGAGTTTTAGATAGGCCAATAGAAGGAAAACCGAAAACATAGGTGGAGAGAAAGGGGAGTGACTAATCGTCAACAAATTAGACGAGTTTTAGATAGGCCAATAGAAAGATAACCGAAAACATAGGTGGAGAGAAAGGGGAGTGACTAATCGTAAACTAGTTACACGAGTTTTATATAAATATGCCAATAGAAAGAATTCTGAAAACATGGGTGTAGAGAGGGGGAGTTAATAATCAAAACAAGTTAGACGAGTTTTAGATAGGCCAATAGAAAGAAAACCGAAAACATAGGTGGAGAGAAAGGGGAGTGACTAATCGTAAACTAGTTACACGAGTTTTATATAAATATGCCAATAGAAAGAATTCTGAAAAAATGGGTGGAGAGAAGGGGAGTTAATAATCAGAAACAAGTTAGACGAGTTTTAGATAGGTCAATAGAAATAATTCTGAAAACATGGGTGGAGAGAAGGGGAGTTAATAATCAGAAACAAGTTAGACGAGTTTTAGATAGGTCAATAGAAATAATTCTGAAAACATGGGTGGAGAGAAGGGGAGTTAATAATCAGAAACAAGTTAGACGAGTTTTAGATAGGTCAATAGAAATAATTCTGAAAACATGGGTGGAGAGAGAGGGAGTTAATTATCAGAAACAATTTAGACGAGTTTTAGATAGGTCAATAGAAAGAAAACCGAAAACATAGGTGGAGAGAAAGGGGAGTGACTAATCGTAAACAAGTTAACACTATTTATATAAAATAACCTATCCTCACCTACCATACAACTCTCTCCCAGTTAGATTTTATTCCTGTGGCAATTAATTATGACACAATTACTTGGTTAACAAACAAAACGGGGTGAAGTTTCAATGGCTTATCTCATCATCTTCAGTTGTTTATTTGACTAATTATAAGCCCTCAGGTGTTCACTATAGTGAGTTCCCAAAGTAACCTACTTGGACTCTAAACCTGTAAGATCTCTCTTGACCAACTCTTGTTTTCTTCCGAACCTAACGCTATTAATGTATTCGAGAGCTAGGCGTTTTTATGCGTTTTGAAAGGTTTTTCGCTTTTAAACAACAAGGAAAAACTACTGAAAAACAAACATGACGCCAATTGACATAACTTTCTATGGAAATTTAATGTGTGTATGTGAAAGTAAAATAATGATACAAATTATTGTGATCGTACGAAACGGTTTTTTGGCGTTGCAGTTTCAACGTCACTCTCAAGACGACAAATTAACGTCGGATAAAGTAAAGATACGTTTCTAGTTATTTTTTATCGTAGAAAAATAAACATTAACGTAAAAGAAACATAATTGTTTTTAAAAGCATTTTTTGGAGAGATGGCGACCAAAATGTTTGGAAACTTGAGGGCAAAATTTGATCAAAATCGTTAGAGCAGATGTTGATGAAATAGGAATCTTGTGTTTTTAATTTACAGTAGGTACCCCTAAATTTTGACTTATAGAAAAAAGGTGGGAAAATTAATCCCGAGATATGCCAAAATATGAACACATAAAATTATAATAAAATCAGTCTACCCATTTGGACTATAAAGCTTTGCACAGACAATGTCACTTAAATAAACAAAAAGATGGACGAACATAATTTCCAAGATCACTTTTTGGAACTCAGAAGACCCTCAAAACAATTATCTTGGAGAACAATAAGAAATCGGTTTTTTTGATCCAAAACATAACTTTCTCTATATACTACGTATTTGTGAGAAATAAAAATATGAAATTCGCGTCATATCAGCTGCGTGTGCGTTATTTATTGTAACAAATCGGTGACGTGAAAAATAATCTAATTCTTTTTTAAAATGTGATTTTAAATTGAAATCAATAGAGTTGCGAGTTAGGCTGTTCTGTGAGAGTTTTATTTATGTACTTTTGAAACGGTTTACTTTCTAAGCCTTATAAATGTAAATTGGTGTCAGCAAAAACCGCAAAGTGCTGACTATGTAATGCTGAACCTTTTACATTGCCTGTCTGTGGGTTTTATACTGTATAAAGTGAACATTATTTAGAAAAATCAAATGTATTTGTGACTGCATTGTAAAAGTAATAAAATTATTAATCCATAAAAAACAATATTAAGTATCCTGTCAATTCGTCAATCAAATTAACAAAAACAGAATGGATGTTTTCATTCTGATGTATAGAGAAAGTTATTTGTTCGTTACCAAAATTAAAGTCGTGTTCCTCCCGGTCGGAAGAAAACACGACGACCGGACAAAAAAAAACAAAAACTTTGTTAACAAAACTTCTGTCAGCCTCCTTTAATTTATTTTCAAAGTTTAGTTAGTTTTGTCCCAGGATTTCCTAGATAGACTTTCACGGCTTCCAGACAGATTTTGCGGGACAAGTTCTCGACTTAGCGAAACCTGACTGAAACAGGAAAAACTTAATTTAACTTTCTGTCTGTAAACAGTAAATCTCATTCCTTGATCCTAACGTATAGGATCTGATTATTGTTTATCTTTATTGATAATAAAATTATATGAAAGTAATATCCAACTATAGGATAAATCACAGGTAAGAAAAGTAACTTATGTAAACAATTCCATATTTTTTGTAACATTATGAAACTGAACGATATAATTTTATAAAGTTTTATATTAACGTCTTATATTGTTTCATGTGCAGCTTGTTTTTATTCTTCTGCTCGTTCACACCATCGTATTTAGGTCGTTCTGAACGAGCGTTGTATTCCTACTTCTCGACATAACTTTACAAGCTTGGTACATGGAAAACCATTCCTGAATCCTCGTCCTACGCGATAGTGGTAGGAAGGAAGGTGGTTTTTAGTGAGTAAGAATCTCACACTGTTGGGAAGATCGGATGCCTCTCTTTGTCTTTTAAAAACTTTCCACCTCTCCTACGAACTTTAAAAAAAAATAAAATAAAATTAAAATTAAAATTAAAAAAATAACAGTTTTTTGTTGCTGCCATTTTGAAATGTTCTTTAAAACTTGTACCTACATCGATCTGTACATTATTTTCAAAATCCCAAAACAAATTTTACGTACACGCGCTCTTGGTCAATTCAAACAAAACCTAGCTGACGCTAGGTCAACAACTTATAAAATAGCCAAAATATTATTACTGCACAACGTCTAACGTTAAAATTGTGTATTTCACTGTACAAAATGATTTATAATTCCTTCCGGTATTTCAAAATTCTACAGCGCAGCAAACAAATCACATTTATTGCCGAAGCTAGAGTTGCTTCGTAGTTTGTGATAGCGATGTTGATTCTCGGGTGAAATGGATACTCGCATTACTCGGTTTCAAATGATTTCAATACTCGTATTATTATTTCGAAATCGAGTATCTGCGCAGAATGATTTTGCGCATCGGCTTCGAACTCAGCTTTACCAATCAGATCGTTTTAGATAAACATACACTTTTGCGTTCTATCTGTTAGACTGATCCACCAAGTATTTATTTTTTTTAAACAATATGTGATTGACACTTGTAATACGTAATTAAATGTTATCCTGCCTCGACACAAATTCAGTAATTTAACGTTAGTACAATTATTACCAACATTAATAATTTAGTTGTTATTTAAAATAAGTTAATTTACTATATTTTTTATAAATATGGTAACCTATTAATATTTATTTAAATATAAATAATAACAATTAAATAATAATTTAATTTACTTTTTGTTAATGTGGAAATAAATGAATATTATTGTTATTTTAAATTGAACTTGTTACCCAATCTAAATCATGTATCTCAAAATCATAATGTTTAATTAATGTGGAGTGAAAAATCAGCTTAGAAACTAATACAACCAAAGTAGAAACACCGAGCATTTTGTTTGGAATTGACACAACACTAACGAATATCGTTGTCCGAGGATTTTATTTCGAATTCATACTCGCACATTACCTCCTCCTTGTTCCTAGTTACGAGGATTTCGTCCGAATAATTTAATACGAAACCGAGGATTTTAATACTCGGAATGCACCGAGGATTTTGATACTCGGACTCGCCGAGTATTTTAATTCGAACTCACACATCACTAGTTTGTGATAAGTTGTGACTTTTACGGCTAGGAGGCAGTAGTGTGACGACATGACGTTTCCAAATGAGCAGAAAGCGTTTTTTCGACGTGCGTTTCGTGACACACCGCCGAATAAAATAATACGAGAATAGTGTAAAGAGACTGTTTATTTTTTGTGTAGCAAAATGAACAGCGCGATCGTACAGCAGGAGTCCTCGTGGATGAACGCCTCAATCAACTATTTCCCGTATACAACGCAAACTACATGCCTTCAAACCATACAACTAGTACAGGAACTCTCTCGACAATATCATAATCTTCGTTAACAGTTCTGCATGGGAGTCCAAAAAAAATCAAGAGATAATGGGTTTTTTTATTATTATACATTGTTCGAACATTTGCCATCATTTGTGTGTTAGAAATCAAAACACGACGTTTCGGGAATAAGAATCAATTCCCCGTTATCAAGAGATTTACGTGTAAAGATACCGTATCAATTCCCGTATAAAGAAACTGTATTTACAGATCAAATGTGAGTGTGATAGACAATATATTGGCGAGACAAAAAGACCATTAAACATTAGAATAAAAGAACATAAAAACAATGTGCGGTTAGGCCTAGTCGATAAATCGAAAATTGCAGAACATATATGGTCCAAAAATCACAAATTTAATTGGGAAGAGGCAAAAATCATACACCGGGAAAGTAACCTATACAAACGTAAAATAATTGAAGCCTCAATGTATAAAACTAACGGACAATCCTATCAGCCAATCAAGTATACTAAGGCCATTATGGCTTCCATTATTAAAAAAAGAACTAAAATTTGATTATAATATCCCTATAACTAAAAAAAAAAAGCTAAAATTTTACCTGTTAAATCGCCACAAGGGGTTGTAACCCGCTCTCGTGCTAGGAAGCTTAATACAACTAACAATAGGCCACTCCCCTAATAGTTTGTCACGCCTTCTGGAGCACGTCACTTGTTGCTGTATCTTTGATACAACAACACGTATTTGACGTTAGTTGTGTGTTACCGTGATTGTGTTTTTTGACTTCTCAGTTTTAGCTCCGAGATGCATGCATATTAAGGTTGGTGGTATTCTTATTCAATTTTACTTCTTACGTAGGCTTAGTTTCTAGTTTCATGTTTCTTTATTTTTTAGTCACTTGATAACGGGAATTGATTCTTATTCTCGAAACGTCGTGTTTTGTTTTCTAACACACAAATGATGGCAAATGTCCGAAAAATGTATAATAATAAAATTGAACTTCCATCATTAACAAATAACTTCAAACAGAGAATAATGGGTTTCCCGCTAGTTTTGTTTTTAATGACGAGGCATTATTTCACTATCGGTCAATGTGTAACACGTCCGTGATTCCACGAAGGTCAAGGTGTTTTGTGTTCAGTATCACCTTGTAAAGTATATGGACCATTTTTGTCTTTGGTAAGACAACTAACTGTTACCGGCATGTCTACCTAATGATACAATTACAAGAAGATAGCCAACATTTCTTAAAAATAAGATTTAATACTTCTAATTTTTCACCCAGGTTTGGTTCGTTAGTTTTTTATATTTCACTGAAGTTTTATCGAAATCGGTTCAGAATATTTTGAGAAATTACTTCAGGTTATACTTGAGCAACCATATGATCAAAATCGTAAATTTGAATTATTCTTAAATCAACTAGCCTCGAATTTTGAGTTATTGGAAAAATTTAAATGACCAGAAGTTTGACCAAAATACGCGCACATACCAAATTTGATTTAAATCGGTCCACACGTTTGCGCTGTAGAGCACCGACGACAAACAGACAGAACAGAAACCACTTTTTTCAAAACTCAAAGTATTTCAAATCGGATATATCATAAAACATTTTCTAATACTACATACATGTGAGGGAAATTATTAATCTACCGTTTTTTTAGAAACAATATTTTAATTTGTAAACACGCTTAGCGTTTTTTTTTAGAATACATGTGGCAACTACTTTTATGTGACACAAATACATTTGATTTATCTAAATAACGTACACTTTATTCAGTATAAAACCCACAGACAGGCAATGTAAAAGGTTCAGCATTACATAGTCAGCACTTTGCGGTTTTTGCTGACACCAATTTACATTTATAAGGCTTAGAAAGTAGACCGTTTCAAAAGTACATAAATAAAACTCTCACAGAGTAGCCTAACTCGCAACTCTATTGCTTTCAATTTAAAATCACATTTTTTAAAACAATTCCATTTGTTTTCACGTCACCGATTGTTACAATAAATAATGTACACACAGCTCTACATTGCGTGATGTGACGCGGAATTTCTGTGATCAATATGTTTACTGTCTCGGCTGTACCTAGTCTAGAGAAATAACTTGGAATTGTTAACTTAGAATGAAACTAAAAAAAAAAAGGTGGTTTTGGAAATAACTGACGAGATATAACTGAAACACTGTTTTAAAATGGCCCCTATTATGACATTTTCAATTTGATTTTTCTGAATTTCAAATAGGTTAGGTTAGGTTAGGACCAAGTTATAATATACTCCCTTATACCAATGACTACATAAATACTATAAGACACGACATGGCCATGTTAAATATTCTATGCTTATTCTTGAGTTGACCAATGCCCGCTAGGTCGCTCTGCTAGAGAATCTGAAGTTGATGTGACTGGCGCTAGGTGGCTCTACGGTCAAACAATGTTTCAGGCGGGTAAGAGAAAACGCACTGATGCCACATATGGGACCAGAGATGCGAGGGAAGGTCGAGAATCGCTTATCTCAGCGCACGAACTGACAACACTGACTATGCTGACGGAAGTAAGTGAGAAGGTTTGTGAGAGAGAGGTCAACAGTTGTACAGTCTCAACCAAGTGGGATGCGTACAGTCAAGCACCTGCTGCTAGCGCTTTCTGATAGCTGTGTGTCAAACTTGTGACGAACAGCACCCGTAAAGCGTAGACTATTTCCCTATCCTATGTCGTGTCTTATAGTATTTATGTAGTCATTGCTTATACCAAAGTATATCTTTCTACCTTTACACAGCCGATATCGTTCAACAAAGACAACGACGACGGACGGACGGCATGTCGATAATCACATTTCTGTTTCTCAAGGTCATGAAACGTAAAGATCAGTCGAAAAACATAGGTCTATATATTCCGATTAGCAAACTCACCCTAAGATCGTATGTTTTTAAGTCGCTGCAGTCAGAAACGAATATATGCACAGAATGTTGTTCAACAAAATACTTGTAATGCACGAAGCAAAACATTGCACACGCAAAACATTAAATAGGAATATAATAAAACAAATTTGACTTCCATGTCTTGACCTTAGTTCAGCGGTCATGCGAACAATCACTTCCAGAGGCACAACGATATCATATCGTTTTAATCGCCTTTATAAATGCTCTTCTCATTATTTTAATTATAATGACGGACTGTAATGAAACCACATATTTTAGCTTGTTTATGTCAGTTTTTGACGAAATTTTATGGTTAAATTTAATTTCATAGAGAAAATTTATTAAGTAAGTTTTCAAATAAATTTAATTGCATCTTTTAACGACTATAAAGATTTGTTCCTTTTTTCGTTCTGCATCTTTTCTACTCTTTCGTGTTATTATTTGTCTAGTAGCCTATGTCTGCATTTTATCATCTTCAACATATTCATCCCTATAATTTCTTTTGTGCAACTTCCGCATCAATTTTTATATTTTTCTCCAAGATACTTCTTATTTTCATTCGTCTGTTGTTTTGCTTTGACAAGATCTAACATACATCTTCGCCTTGACGAACCATATTATTTTTCTTTTTTATTATTTTATTCTGTCTTCTTTTTACTAATGCTTACTTTTTCTAATTGTCTTTCTTTTTCTACCTGTTATTTCTTGATCTATTCAGCTTCTCTTTCTCTTCATGATTTTCCTTGTCTGCTTCTTTTTTCTTTTCTCAATCCTCTCTTTTTCCTATCCTAATACCCTTCTTTCAATTCACCATCTCTTCTTCTTCTATTTTTTCTCATCCTTCTACTCATGCTACTTATCATTCACAGCTGGTACCGAACACATAATAATTCAACAACATCTTTACCCCATTGGTACGGCAGATTAACCCCTATGAATTGTGATTGAGGACTCGCTGAATATATAATGTATCACTATAAAACGTTTGAGAACCACTCAAGAACTGATTGTCTAAAAACCGCTTGATGTCTAGTGTTTGGACAATCAGGCATCTGAGCTCTCTGAAAACACCATGCCATCGGCACAACTAGTGTTGGAAACACAAATCAAGAAGTACGTAAGTAAGTAGGAAGTAAATCCCTTTCACATCCTCTTCTTCCCTCACCTCATCCTGTTTTTCTTCTTCCACTTCCTCATCTTTTATTCTTAATACTTCTCCTACACTTCTACTTCATTTTTGCCTCCTCCTGCTTTTCTTCATCTTCTTCTTCCTTTTCCTCTTATTATTAAGTCTTTTGTTTCCTTCTCCATGTCCTCTTTCCTTTTCTTTTCTTCTCATCTTCTATTTCTTATTTCCCTTCTCCTCATCCCCTTCTACTTTATTTTACTCCTTCTCCTCATCCCCTTCTACTTTAATTTAATCCTTCTCCTCTTTGACTTCCTTCTACTCATACTCTTCTTAATGTCCTCTTTCTCCACATCTTCTTAATCCTCCTTCTCTTTTTCATCCTATTTCACTTCTTCTTCGTTACCCTCCTTGTCTTTGTCCTCCTCCTTTCAGCTTCTTCTGCCCCACTACTTTTTTCATCTCCTTTTTTCCTTTATTATTTTTACTTCCTCCACCTCTCGTTATTCCTCCTCCTCATCCTCCTTTTCTTCTTCCTTCCTCTCCGCTTCCTCCTTTTAATTCTCCTTCATTTCGACTTCCTCTTTCTTCTTATCCTCTTCCTCCACTTTCTCCATCCCCTTCTCTTCAATTTTCACCACCTCCTCCCCTTAATTGTTTCTCTTATTCTTCTCTTCTTCATTCTTCTTCTATTCCTCCTCATTTACTTTTTCTTACTCCACCTCCACCTCTTTTTAATCCTTCTACCAACCTCCTCTTTTTCGTCCTTTTACTCCTCCTTTTCCTAGTCCTTCTTCTCTTCTTATTCCTTTTCCCCGACCCCTTCCTGTTCCACATCGTCTTCTTCTTCCGTTTCGTTCTTTTCTCTCCTTCATCTATTTCTTATTAATTTCATTTTACACTGATTTATCTCAGTAACATTTGTATCTTATTCTGCCTTAATTTTAATAAAATTGTTTGAGACGATAAACCCAACTACGATAAGAATAAGTTGATATTACGCGACACTAATACAAGAAATAATTGTATTTAATACATCATAACATTAATAATAATGTAATTATAATCAGTATAAAAATAAGAGTGTTCTTTCAGTTCTACTAAATACATATTAAATCTTGTAATTTCAACTCCCTTAAAACCGGCAGCCTATGCGAGATCACCAGTTCACTTGAATTGTTATTAGAGAGAAATTTCATTTGATTTCCGTCGCTTTCAAAATCCAGTCACGAATGAGTAATTTACAATCAATTGAAACTTATAACAAAATTACAAACGAACGAAGCATGCTGCAAAGCAAATTGTGGCAATTTGTACGAATGCTCCTAACTGGGATTAACAATCATTGAGTCCTGTGAAGTTGATTCTAAATTTAAGTTCGGGTTTGAAATCAAATCGATTTTGTAGGATTGATAACCATTAACAAATGACACTTTAAGTACAAAGAAAATCTATAATTAAGGATTAAATTTAATATATATATTATTTAAATATTAAAACATTTAATTAAATGTATAAATGTTTTCAAACTCATAATTAATTACGAATGAAGATATAATATTATTTTTTAAACGGATTGGAACGCTGATTTTTAGATCATAGACTTTCACATTTCATCAAAGTTTTATTGAAATCATTTGTGCAAATTTTGAGAAAAAACTCAATTCAAGCTGTTAAATCAGTTCATAAGTGAATTTATAACATAGAATGTCATGGAAAAGTCGACACGCTAGACCATGTAACGTGCACTGATACAATCCACTGAAATAATTTAACACCATGTTACATAGAATAGAGAAAGTTATATTGTGGTTAAAAAAAAATCGTGATGGCATTTTCAGCGGATTTTTGGAACTATTTACTTCCGTCTTTAAAGCCCAAACGGGTGAACCAATTTTAATCTAATTTGGTATATATGAATTTTAAACAAATTACTGATACTTTTGTTTTAATTTTTTTTTTATCTATATAGTCTAACTTAAAATTTGGGAGCTATAAGAAAAAAATCCGATTTTATCCAAATTGGAGCTAACGATTTTAATCAAATTTTGCTCAAGTCTAGCTTCTAAGGTCCTAAATAAAACGTATTGGTTGCCATGTTTCCAAAAATATCTGTTGGTGAATTATCGGTAAAGAAACAAACAAAATCGGCCATAGGATTGTTTATAAAAGATGTAAGTTCTAAAAAATCATTCAAATTTTAGTTAAATATGAAGATGTGTGCAGTGCGTGTATTACAAAACTGAAAATATTTATAAATATTTTTTTTTATAAAAGAAATAAAACTGAACAACATGTAAATTATTTTTCAAAAAAAAACAACAAAGGTTTGAATAATAATGAAGGGAAGGAAAGATTTTAATGAATCTTTTACAAAGGAATTTCCCTGAATCACTCAAACAATCTTTGAATTCCTTAACAACAATATATATAGCCTTTATCCTTGTAGTTTTATTTGTATTTCTATTTATCTTAGGCAACTTGTTTCTTTCAAAAGAAATAATGCTGAATACAAACTGAAAATAAACATCAAGTTAAATCCTTCTTAAAGGATTATTTCCTGTTATTCACCTGTATAACCCAACAGCCTACACACAGAATAAAATATTTGAATAGGTAACCGTGAGTTGTGTTGTAATAATTAAACTTGAAATCTTCCAGCCTTGACTGTACTTACGTTGTCTGCCAATATTACTTACGTAATACAGAGATTGTTGTCTAATGGTTCAAACAAATTATGTCGAATATTTGGCTGTAATAGCCGTTTTCAGGTCCCGTGAATAAAAAAAAATGGTTTCTGAAATGTCGAATCTGTCAGGTGTGTTCAACAGCCCTAACGCATTAACCGATTTCAATCAAATTTGGTAATGTGGACTTTCTATATTTTCTCGTAACTCAAAATTTAATCCATAAGAAAAAAAAAATTTTTGTCAAAATCGGCTCTAAACTTTTTGATCAAATTTTAGCCTATAATGACGCAAACAAAAGCTTATTGGTCGCCATCATTACAAAATTGGCGGTTAGTGAATTATCAGTGAAAACATAACTATCACTAACTGTTCTATGATCGTAGATTCGAATCCCAACCAAGACACATGGTTTTTTCGCAATTTTTAGCAATAAATATTATCTACACAGAATAAAACTCATTACATCAATATTAGGGAATATAAACGCATTATAGGCCTACAGTTTTCTGTAGTTGTGTTATTTTGTGGTTTTCCTTGTTCATATTACCTACACATAAAATCAATATGAAAAAGTTCATTGGTTAGGTTAGGTTAGATTAGGTTAGCTTAGGTTAGGTTAGTTTAGTCTAGCTTAGGTTAGGATAGGTTAGGTTAGGTTAGGTTAGGCTAGGTTAGGTTAGGTTAGTTTATGTTAGCTTATGTTAGGTTAGGTTAGGTTAGGTTAGGGTAGGTTAGGTTAGATTAGGTTAGGTTAGGTTAGCTTAGGTTAGGTTAGGTTAGTTTAGGTTAGCTTAGCTTAGGTTAGGTTAGGTTAGGTTAGGTTAGGTTAGGTTAGGTTAGGTTAGTTTAGTTTAGCTTAGGTTAGGGTAGGTTAGGTTAGGTTAGGTTAGGATAGGTTAGGTTAGGTCAGTTTATGTTAGGTTAGGTTAGGTTAGGTTAGGTTAGGTTAGGTTAGGTTAGGTTAGGTTAGGTTAGGTTAGGTTAGGTTAGGTTAGGTTAGGTTAGTTTAGGTTAGGTTAGCTTAGGTTAGGTTAGGTTAGAATAGCTTAGCTTAGCTTAGGTTAGGTTAAGTTAGCTTAGGTTAGGTTAGGTTAGGTAAAGTAAATCGTCCGCTCATCCCACGTTCGCACACTCCACGTAACCCAATCAATATCTTTGAAGATCAATTTATCGTTTCTTGTAATAATTACTGTAATGTTTGCTCAGTTTAATCCTATTACGAAAAAAAATGTATTGTTTAGGTTAGGTTAGGTTAGGTTAGGTTAGGTTAGCTTATGTTAGGTTAGGTTAGGTTAGGTTAGCTTAGGTTAGGGTAGGTTAGGTTAGATTAGGTTAGGTTAGGTTAGGTTAGGTTAGGTTAGCTTAGGTTAGGTTAGTTTAGGTTAGCTTAGCTTAGGTTAGGTTAGGTTAGGTTAGGTTAGGTTAGGTTAGGTTAGTTTAGGTTAGCTTAGCTTAGGTTAGGTTAGGTTAGGTTAGGTTAGGTTAGCTTAGCTTAGCTTAGGCTAGGTTAGGTTAGGTTAGGTTAGGTTAGGTTAGGTTAGGTTAGGTTAGGTTAGGTTAGGTTAGGTTAGGTTAGGTTAGGTTAGGTTAGGTTAGGTTAGGTTAGGTTAGGTTAGGTTAGGTTAGGTTAGGTTAGGTTAGGTTAGGTTAGGTTAGGTTAGGTTAGGTTAGGTTAGGTTAGGTTAGCTTAGGTTAAGTAAGGTTAAGTTAGGTTAAGTTAGGTTAGGTTAGGTTAGGTTAGGTTAGGTTAGGTTAGGTTAGGTTAGGTTAGGTTAGGTTAGGTTAGGTTAGGTTAGGTTAGGTTAGCTTAGGTTAGGTTAGGTTAGGCTAGGTTAGGTTAGGTTAGGTTACCTTAGCTTAGGTTAGGTTAGGTTAGGCTAGGTTAGGTTAGGTTAGGTTAGGTTAGGTTAGGTTAGGTTAGGTTAGGTTAGGTTAGGTTAGGTTAGGTAGAGTAAATCGTCCGCTCATCCCACGTTCGCACACTCCACGTAACCCAATCAATATCTTTGAAGATCAATTTATCGTTTCTTGTAATACTTACTGTAATGTTTGCTCAGTTTAATCCTGTTACAAAAAAAAAATGTATTGTTTGTAATAAAACCCGCGATTCTACAGATTAATGTAAGGTTTTGACAGAGTCTCCTTATCGTGTAATATCTTTTGACTTTTGACAAAGAATTCCCGATTATTGTACCTCAGAACCTGATTGTAAACCTAGTCAACCGTATCAAAAATAAATCGCAAAATGACGACAAAAATATGTCAATTCCTGCATGCGTTTGACGTGAAATGCGAGGTTTGGATGGAGCTGATTTGTCCGTTCTTAACAAAACATCAATCAACTTAAATTACCCAAGTTCTAAATGTAAGACCAACCATCTCTGTATCGTACCCTACTTCATTTTACCTTCTCAAATAATAGAGTTCAATAATAGATGTTTTCAGATATACCAATTTTAAATTCTCCCCGATTAAAAAAAAAAAAATGATTTGGAGAATGGCTGGGGTTAAAATAAAAACTTACGTAATGCGAAAACTTTAATTTTTGTAAAATAGTTCAGACAATTTTTATTTTATTTTGTGTCTAGTATTTTCTTACCTAACCTACACCCTAAAACAATTTATTAAGGTTTCCCACAAATATTTATGGGTGCTTTAGGTTACATAAGGTAAATTTTGGATCTTAAGGGTTTTAATACAACACGTGCTAACTTAATTATTCTATTTTTAGATCAATTGTACTGTGATTTTAAACCCCTCTCTTGGTAAAGTCATCCCTAACATTAAGTAAATCGTCACAAGATGTCAATAATGTTTAATTTCAATATTTTATTTTAAACTGTATATACAAGGTGTCCCGAAAATGCGCAGACATACGTCGGGTGGTTGTTTCTTAGGTAAAAGTAAAACAAAATGTTCCAATAAACATTGATAAAAAAAAGCATCGTTTCCTGTTTGGCCGCCATTTTGTATTTTTTAATAAATAATTTATATCTTGAGACCGGTCAATGATACCTTTTTAAAATTTGGCACATATGTATCTAACACCGTTATTTACTGTTTTAAAAAAAAATCAGAATTTTACTTTCAAAATTTTCAAAATGGCGACTATTGTAATATTTTAGTTATTTATTAGTAACTTTTTAATCTTAAGTTTTATCAAATTTTCTGTATAGAAAATGTTAAGTATTTTCTCATGATCAAAATAATACCTTTAGTTTTCATATCTGATAATAAACAATCAATTCATGCCGGAAATAGTTACATTTAACGGCCCTGAATTTTGGCCCAGTTTGCATTGCCAGCACAAACATTGCCCCTTATATCGACATATGCACAGCTACGAGGCCCGTAAGAGCCGAGTCACAGCTAGTGGAGACCTTTTAATATACAAACATCTACGAGGTCAAGAAAGTAGTTATATGCACAATAAGGAGATTCAAAAACATGTGTAACAACTGTTTTAAACTAACTTAGCCTTAGACTGTATAATATACACCTTAATCTATCAATACCCAAGAGACCAACTGTTTTGCGTTCTATTTAGAGTATCTCTGCTCGTATTACATTGTATGATTATGGGACTGGGTCATCGACTTCTATTAATTATAAAAAACAGCACAATCTGGGTTGGTGGAAATCTTTCGGAAGGAAGTAAAACGAGGATTTTCAACTCTCGTATGAAGGGTGTGCTACTGTAAGGGTGTGAAACTCGGATCATAAACAAGGTTGAGACAGTCCAGGTGTTCGTGAATAAATGTTTGGATAGAATACGTAAAACAAAAAGGATGGACACAATTAGGAGAGAAGAACTCGTAGAGGTCAAAATTAGATTGAGCATATCTTGAGGGAAAAAAGGACACATTGCTGGAGAAGACCTTGAGTGTAATCCTACAAGAAGGTTGTGAGGTCTAGAAACATGTAGAGTCAAGAGACGCTGGCAAGATGTGGAAGGAGACCATAAAAGAAGTGGGGACGTGGTTGCTCCTGTGAAGAGAAAACGTATGAAAGATTCACTGAATTTAAGTATCTCTGTACATTGTTTAATAATGATTACGTAATAAATCCAAAAATCAATAAAAAAAATGGCGACGGACAATAAGTATTATCTCGCCATGCAAGGATTGTTCATATCCAGCTAGTTGACGTTACGTTGAAATCGAGCGGAAACCAGGAGTTACGAAAACAAGTTAAACAGATATGGGAACGAGTGATTTTTAGGAGGATTTATGAAGTCTTATACGGCGAGCGTAATTAGAGAAATGGAACGAATAAAGAAGCATTTCTTCAAAAGCATTGTACACGGATCTAGACCTGGTGACTGCAGTGTCTGGGGAATGGAAAAGGGAAGGTCAGTGAAGAGACTAATGTATAAAGTGTGGGAAGACCTCGGAAAGGATGGTTGTAGGAGATGAGTCTGGTTTAAGATAAATGGACATAAAAGGCTGGGAAAATAATAAAAAAGAGGGCGAAGAAAATGGGGCAGAGTTGTCAAGGCCCTTAAAGTGCTGTAACACCACTGGGTAAGGTAAGATTAATCGGTTGCGGGACAATTATTGAAGTCCTATTTTAAGAACAAACGAAAGGGATAGGTCAAGAGCACTGGTAGCTAATTGGAGGGGGGGGGGCTTGTATTTTAAACATATAAAATTTATTCTAATTCGTTTTAAAACCACACACATACATTGCCAACAAATTTGAATAACATTGAAATAAATTCCTACAGGAAGACATCCATTGTTAGAGACAGAGAGTTTCTAGAGCCTATTCCAAAGGTGCATTAATATATTAAACAGCGGAACCTACTCAAATATATTACATGTATACAATAGAAAACCAAGAATATACGATTTCCTTGTCTTGCTTTGTATGTCGTAGGGATTTATTGTGGTTGACAGTAAAACGTAAACAGTGTTTTGTA
Organism: Aphrophora alni; assembly: GCA_963513935.1. Lineage (NCBI taxonomy): Eukaryota > Metazoa > Arthropoda > Insecta > Hemiptera > Aphrophoridae > Aphrophora > Aphrophora alni. The sequence goes on from OY740771.1 coordinate 7,896,558, forward strand.
AGAGAAATGACATAGACGAGAAAATTAGTGACAAATATTTGTTTCCGGGTATCAACTGTCATGGGCTTCAAACAAAAATTGACGCACGAAAGAACAACATATCAGTCACAAATCCTTAAAAAAAAAAAAAAATCGACCATACTGAATGCGCGATAATTGTGAAAAATTAATACATCGATAAAATGAGCCCATCAGAATCTCCAGCCCCATCATTCAATGTAATACATGGAGATGTCTTCTTAGGCACTGTGGGAAATGTTAAACTCTATTGGTAGAGTTTTATCCAGTAGGGTAAGTTTGTTTAAAACCGTTGTTACGCAGGTTTTTTGAATTGTGTAACGGGTCACGTAGATACGTTATATAAAAAAGTTTCCACTCGCTTCGCTCGCGTCAGTGCCAACGCTTTGGAGGACTTCGAAGCAATACATACGTGAAGAACTCTCAACTCGCTACTCTTGTATCGATGACTAGTCCTGCCGGATATATAGCTATTAATATTACATTTTCTTGGGAAGTCAGTGTTCGAGATTATATTTTTTTCAGTTATTTGTCATCATAGAGATATAAACAATAAACTGTTTCAAATGACAGTCATTAACAAGTTTTTTTGTCAATTTCAATAGGGTTCTATATGAGCACACTATAGTCTCCCCTATATCAAATTATGTTGCCTATCTTACGTAGAGTCATAACCGACAGACGGAATGAAACGTTACGATCAGTCAGAACGAAATTACTAATCTTACCCTATACTTTGAATACTGAGCAAGTAACAAACAAACAATTTATTTTCATCAAGATAAAGTTTCAATAAATAAGTTGTCATCTTCCGTTCTTTCTGGTTACTCTAGTTTGTACCTCCAAACAACTGAAGATGATTTAATTGTCGAAACGTCGCTTCGACTTTGTTAGAATAAAGTGTTCCTTATGCAAAAGTACGTTTACTGATTGAATTTTCCTAACAAGAGATAAGGAAAAACAATTCAAGACTAGGAAAACAGCCCGAAATGATAACTGATAACCGACAGATAAAATTCACTCTTACAAATTTTAAAATGTAACTTTTAAGAAATGAATATTTAAACTAATCAAATAACAGCATAAGAGGAGAAGAAGTGAATAGGAGGTAGTGGATAGGGGCGAATCCAAAGAGACGAGTTGCAAAGCGTATGAATTAGTAAATAAGTAGTTATTAAAAATGGAGCTATGCCGAAATGCGTCAAGTTGTTCCTCCTTCTTATTTAAAGGAAAGACCTCTTTGACATCATCGCCTTATAAAAAGGAAGAAAGGGTAAAAAGGGTATAGAGGGGCCCCTATACTCTAATAGAATCACTGTCGGAATATAACAATAGTTGATCAAAATAGATCTGACAGGAAAGATAAAAGAAAGGGATCTAACTCAAGGCTACATTAGAAAAGGTGTATATACAGCTAGGTTCCACCGGGACTGCCAACCCCGTACGCATTATAGTCATGCTCTGAGGGTTGAATAAATAGAAATAAGAAGAACACAAGGCGTAAAGTTGTGTTCGACATAATTGATTGGTTGATTAATTGATTTGTTTTGGAATTTAAAGGGCCTTTTAAACCAGCCCTGGCGTCGCGACCGATGACCTATTGTACAACTAAAGCCTCCTCATTCTAGCTAAGTACTGTTGGGACCATTAGTCTGTGCGCGCGGCTGGCTATGGAGCGGGGGGAGAGGGGAGTGTTTATCGCTCATTTCCAAAAACATTTCCGGACGTAGATTATTCACCAGTCTTCAATGAAGCCCGGGTGACCGGAAGGGGGTCACATCATGTTTCTATGTGCACTACAAAATCTTGTAAACTGTAATTATTATGTCTCGCGAAAGGTAGACAAACATATTGGGTTGAGCGAGCCCTACTTTTACAGAACGATTAGTAGCGTCAGAGCCGCGCGCACAGACTAATGGTCCCAACAGTATATTTGTTCCTCTTAAGAGTTTGAGTAACCCACTAACTAGCTCCAATGGTTTTACAATTATGTAGTCTGCGGTCATTTAACTTTAAAAAGTCTTGAAAACGAGTATCTGGTGTCTATCTAATCGGTACCCATACTTAGAATCGGATGGTCAATTTTTCCGTAATTTTGACACGCCCCAAATGTGATTTTCTCCAAACACCGCTGCAACTCAACCTGTGTTCGACATAAGTAAATTCACTTTGCTTTTTTTTCCAATTTTGTACGAACGTAAATTTAACATTTGTATTAAGCTAATACTAGCACTAGGCTACAGTTGGTTAAGTTATATTTTTATTCGAGTCGCAAGTTTAACAATAATTGCCACAAGACGTAAAAAGTTAGGAAATCGCTGAGCTTGCAACATCAAAAGCGTCACGGAACACTCAAAGATATATAAGCCAAGGTTTGGGGGGGGATCAAGGCGATTCAATCAGCGAACGAGACCGTCGAACGTTGCCACCAGAGTGTCATCGACGTCGTTGTACTCTTCAGGAGAGACTCCAGGACACACTAAGGATCACAGTCAGGGCATGGTTAAGCTCCAGTAAAAGATGTGAGCAAGCTTTTGTTATCTTCATATAGATGAGCCTATAACGAAGAGAGATTAATTGAACTAACTTTCTTCTCTCAACAATGCTTTCGCTCTGGGTTGAATATCATAAACCACTGTGTTGATTTAAGTAATTGAACCACCGATGATTAAATATAAAAATAGGAACATAAAAACCACTAGATAATGGGCCCATTGATAACACATAATCATTTGTAATGATGATAACAAATATTAAAATATAATTAACTGAACAATCGAGTGTTATTAAATAAACTACGAATACATAATCCGTTTTATAACAGTATGGTTTGACACAGTAAATTTTGAGATAGATTTAGATAGACACGAGGGCAACAGTGTAGCTAAGTAGGCAATGCATGCCACAGTTTGAACTAACATTATACAAGTTCAAGCCGTGTTGATGAATTGTGGTTTTTTTATTTTTGTTTGTTTTTTTTTGCATGTGCACCTATCCCCTCGTCTTCATTAGTTTAATTGGGGATACAATATTTTAGCAAAAAAATGATAAAATAGAAATTTGGTAATTTTTATCTCGCTGTAAATCACAATTTTTTTTAAAAAAACCTTAACAATACGATCCAATAATGCAAATTTCGCAAAATTTCTTACAATAATTCGTTTGATAGTTAATTGTTGTTTAATTGACAAATTCAAAAATTGTTTTGCCCAAACACAGAACCTATATATCTACAGTACTTATATGCGAGAAAATAATTTAATTTTACAAAATTACGAGTTAAAAATAAAATATAAGATAAAATCCCCTCAGAATGAAACAAAGAATAATGACAGTTACACTCTTCTTGCCTGAAGCTAAACAGGCTTGGTTTGTTACAAAGAGATAATACAATTTAACATAGCTAGGATAAAATAAATAATTTTTAATCCTTTGGTCTACGTAATATACAGGGTGTTTTAATATTTATACTTTCCATGGTGATGATTGTAAACTTAACACTGTTTTCAATTATTGTCCTCAAATCATTTAAATTAACAAAAATGTTGAAATGCAATTTTTATGAACTACGTAGTTGATCAAACTTCTTTAAAAAGATTAAAAAATCCAATGTTACAATGATCAAGTCGTCATCTTCAGTTTTATCATTTTACAACTGAACCCAAAGAAGCTAGGCCAAGGATTTAAACAAAGGCACGACTTCGTCATTTCCCTTTTTCAATTCTCCCGCGCACAAAAGTGGTTATTTAAATAATGTCGGTGTTTGGTCAACATTAAAAAAGAGTATACCATAAAAACAACAATGTTCAACTACTCTGGCTACCCTTTCTCCTCCACTCGTCCCAATGAAAGCAAAACTCAAGAAGAGGCGTGTCTTCGGTGGTTACGTGCTATTTCCTACGGTTTTCACGTAGAAGGAGTTGACCTGTATCATTTCCGAAGGTTTAAGTCCCCCCCTTAATATTTGAACAACACGTAGTTCAGTTTATTATATATCTGTCAACGTTGCACAACGTAGAACGGGTTAAAGTCTTGCCATAATTAGTTTTCACTTATTAAATATGAATTATATACTACTAACCTAACCTAACCAACTTGACATGAGCACAACACATATATCAATGATTTAAAATCGGAAAGATTCTATATTTATACTATAGCCCTAGATGGTATTGTTTCGGGTTATAGCATAGAAGAAGGAATTAGAATAAGAAAGTCACAGCCCATGTTAAACAGCGTGATACAAAATATCCGTTTGGCTACTGGACAACAGAAAGCGCTAGTAGCATCGGGACAAAAAGGCTTGGCTACTGTATCACAAGCCCTGTTGGCTACTAGCGCTTTCTGTTGTCCAGCGTGGATATTTTGTATCACGCTAGAGGCTATAACTGTGACTTTCTTATTCAAATTCCTTCTTCTATGGTTATAGTGACAAGCTGTTGGACAGGGTATCTCTTTAGATATTACTCAAGCTTTTAATATGTTTGGAATTTGCAACGTTGCCAAATGTATAACGGCATATAATCGCCTGATATAACCAGGAAACAGTGGCAAATAACCCGGCACTACTTCAGCCAGATCACATTTATTATACGGTCCACTCTTCTTGGAAACGTACGTTCCACCTCGACACCTCCACATCGCATCAAGGACACCAGCTTCTCAGGTAAAACCCTTATTTTTGTACATCTTATCTGCCTCCTTTATCTTTTTCCGCTACTGTGTGTTCTTATGTAATTAGAAGTACGGAAATACAGATACTAAAAAAACAAATAAATTCTTTCTCAATCTTTATTTGTCCCTAGCCAATACGCTTGGTCTACAATTTAATAATACAAGGCGATTTTTAAGTATGAAAACGACTTTATAATGCATAACTGAGAGGTTACTTGAAGGCAAAAACAAATGCGGATCTACGAAGTCAAAAAACTTTTTTGTAAGTTTGAAAAAAATTCCGCCATCTTAAGTCCGGCATATTAAATCAAACTTTATTGTTTTAATAGAAAGATGGACATGTGTTGCATGATTTTCATGTAAATTGTTACGAGAAAAACGACGGTGGAAGCCGTTTTTCGATAAATCCCTTCGTTTTAAAGTGATAAACATTCAAAATTGAAATGACGGAAAAATCTCTTTCGTAATCAAACAGAGTAAAAAACTTTTCTGTTGTGTTTTCCTTCAGAATACATCCATTAACGAACCGAACAACAATTTTGAACCATTGGAACTTAATTTTACAAGCGAAACGTAGAGTTAATCAGATGCATTATTGTAACGTAATACAAACAGCTGATGTAAACTAATAGCTGACCTACATTCATAAACGGATATTAGTTGAAGTTAGCGTACTGCCAATCTGTAGAAGTGAAGCACTTTTAACATTTATTGTAGAATGGTATGCTTTCAAAATTTACTTTATTAGTAATATATAATTGAAAACATTTAAATATATTTTGTAATATTTAATGTGAATAATATCAGTTCAGATTTAATTTGTAGTTGTGTTGTTAATTATTGGTTATTGTTTATTATTATCATCATTAAACTATTTAAAGATAGTTAATGGGTGTATTCTACTGGGAAAATATAATAAAAAAGTGTCGACCGCCCTTTTTACCCCGTTTTGGTACTAACGCGATTTTTCACCATCGTTTTCCTTGTCAAATTTTAGATGAAAATCACATGTCCACTTTCCTATTTAATGATTTTATATGGCGGGAAAAATTTCAAACCTACAAAAAAGTATAATTTTAAAAACCGTAAATCAGCATTTTTTGTTTTTCAGGTATCTCTCAGTTATCAGTATAAAACCGTTTCGATACTTAATAACCACCCTGTATATCGCTCTACACCCTAAAAAAGTAGATCTATTTTAATCCTACATAGAATCTTGGCTCATTTTTAGCTTATCGCTCACGTTGTTTTTATTTTTTCGATAAATCAAAAATTGTTTCCTAAAGTTGACATTAACAATTTTAAACAAATATTGCTCAAATTTGGCTTCCAATTACCACAAAAAAAAAAGTATTGATCGCGATCCACCCAAACACGTCCGTCGTGACTTATCAGTAAAAAGTTTTAAAAAGCTGACATAGGACTTAAAATTCATTCCTCAAAATAGGTTAGGTTAGGTTAAATCAACATCGTGTTTTCCGACACATATGTTGGAGAAATATAAACTTTTACAAGTTCAATCATTGTTTAACTGAAGTTAATCAACTCACTGAAGTTTAACTGTATATTTTTGAACTACCCTGTATTTATTGACTTTTCGTTTCAAAACATTTTTAAATTGTACAGATGAAACGCTAGAAAAACAAATTAGCGGATCTGCTTGTATGTTATTGAGACTGAGTAAGTTTCATGATGGTTTAACCTTATTTTTACGTCCAATCATTTCCTTAAAATTGACTACATTTTGAATCACCCTGTATTTATTGCCTTTTGTGTAAAATATTTGTAAGTCGTTTCAAGGGAGAGGTTTGTAAGACGAATAAACAACATTTTTCTTTTAGTCTCATCTGAATTTGTAATTATTATTTGTCTTCTTTGCACTATAAATTGTATAAACCTAACTATACTGTAGTAAGTTTGACACTTCTCTTTGTCTTTTGTAACTTTGGAGAAACAAAAGCTCCGTATTGAGCCAAGACAAAGTTATTGTACAAGTTTTTATATCAAAGTTAAACATAAAGTTTGAAATATTTGAAACTCTTTTGTTTTCGTGTCCTTTTCTTTTAACGTCTTCACGAAGTAAAATTCTATTAAATTATTAAAACTTAGTTCGACAAATGGCAAAATATGAAATGTTCCTTGGTTGTATTCTACAGAGTGATCAAAAAGTCAGTAACTAATTTAGTGTGTACGAAATTTAAATCTGAAGTACGTTAGGGGGATTACAACTGACACATTTTTTTACAGATATCACTTCCTGTCAATTATATAACATAATAACGCAGAATATACATAAATTCAGCAAAAGTACACGAGAGTAAAAATATTCGTTAACTCATTCAATTCAGCAAATAAATGCTGATGAGCGCAACCTCGTCATCAATTTCCAGAATATTCGTCATAAAATTATAGATCCAAGTTTGGTTGAATTGTATGATTTTCTTCTCTTTGTTTTGTATTTCTCAAAAGTTTGATCACCTACTAATTTATTTATAACATGTTACGAGGAGTGATTATTAAATAACGGAATTGATACAATAACTCATTTGCATTACAATTCTAATGATTGATTCATTCATTCGTACCGATATAGTATTGTGTTCCTAACATCGAAGGCGTAAAGCAGGTCGGTTTCTGTCAGCTGTTTTAAAAACATCTGCTATTGTCTCATAACGTATTCCTTTTAGCACCTAACCTAACCTAACATATTTTCTTCTTTACTGCATATTTCCAGTATTTGTCGCCAACTGCTTCACAAAACATGTGTTACATACACAATAGATGACAGTTATCATTCCAAAAACCAGTTTTTAGAAGTCGGATGACCTTAACGGATACATCCTTAAAAACTAAAAAACGAAATTTGACCCATCATATATTTTTTTCTCTAAGTATATATGTTAAATAAGAAACATAGCTCCTCATAAACAATTCGACTACAGTTCATACTTTACTCGTTCACTGGTGCCTATATTGTAACGTAACAGTTTTAGAGGGAAAGAAACAGACTTGTAAATAATATACTATTTGTTTCGAAACCCTCTAGTAATGTATTGTAATGGTTCTTACAAAACTCACACATAAATTGCTTCTCATACAATAATTCTCTGAACTACACTGCTCGAAGAACACCAACAGTTCCATCAGAGACTACGGTGTGTCGACAGTCCCCACAACCCCGAAGGAGAAGGCTCAGGTTCTTCTAAAGGAGGAGGGAAAGAGCAGCCAAAGTATCCCCCAGAAAGCGAAGGATCCCGTATCCTGCATGATCTGTCGCGATGTTTTACCTTATTGGACTCTGTACTTCGCCTCGCCCTTCGCGCTGATACATAATTTTCTCCTTTTATTTCACATTTACAATCTCGATACGCCCATGGAAAGAGCTTCTCACCTTGGTACATGGAAAATATTTCCTGTTTCCTTATCCTATGCGATAGGGGTACTAACAGGAAGGAAGGTGATTTTTAGTGAGTAAGAATTGGTAAGAGCGGATTACTCCCTTTGTCTTTTGAAGATTTGCCACCTAAACTGCGAAATTTAAAAAAATGTTCCGTCTGACGTCTATATATGGCGTCACATTCACATCTTGCAGTGTGAGGAGAACTTATCCTCAGTTTAATCTATCGACATATGAGGCGCCGTTCTACTAATAACCAGTTAACAAGGATAGGATCCAAAACTATAGATATGACAATAATTTGTTCAATTTTTTGTCGTACTGATAATAAAAAAAAAAAAGTTTTAACTCTTTTGGAACAAAAAACTTTTTAATGAAATGGAAGTGCAACTTTTTAGAATAAAAAAAAAAAACAAACAAAACAATTACTATAGTACCTACTTAACTATTAACTATTAATATTAACTATAATATAATTATAGTTAATAATATTATTCTGGTAATATCATACCAGAACTGTGCATGACACGAGAACGGCTTGGCTTCATTAATTTTTTTTTTTAAATTGTCGGTACTTTTGTTTATATACTAGAGGGTCTTTATTTATTTAATTTTTTTAAGGAAATGGCGAGATACATACACACACACACACAAAGGAAAAACTATTTAAAAAAGAAGAAAATGAACTCATAGAAAAAAAATCATGGATTATACAACTTCCAGTCTTTTCAATGCAATTTCCCCCAAAAATTCTCAATTTTCAACACGTTAGTTTTTGCCCCTAAACTACCTAAGGTCATGTTTATTTTTGTTTCCCCTATATTTTTCATTTATGTAGGACAAACCAAAATTTGAAATATAGCCTATAGGATTTATCGTCTTGTCTGTGTAGACTGCTTGCGACTTACAGACACGCGCGTGAAATTATAAGAGTCCTTGGTTTTACTTACGAAAAAAAGAAATCAATGAAAATGGAATCCATCTTTTAATGGCTGTTAAAATGTTTGTCTCACATCTCACAAAAAAAAACTACTTTTAAAACTTACAAGCTACGCATTTCTCATTGTTTGGTTAGATTAAGTTGTATTCGTCATACAAAAAACTATAATATGTGATTTCGCACTGCAAATTAATTCCAAATCTAAATGATCATTTCAGATTTGTAAGTTACGTTGTCTTCAAGTTAGAAAGGAGGGATATGATATCTAACACTTTAAATTTAGCCTACACCCAACATATTAATTTTTCGTCATGTAAACATACATATTCTTCATCAGAATATGTCCTAGTTTAAATTTGATACCACGCGATATAAACGCGATAGGTTTTGTCCTTTACCTACCCCCAACTTGATTTTTTGGTTACCCTCTATACGTAGAACAATACAAAGAATATAAATGCAAAGTTTGAAATATATTGGAGTTATCGTCTTTTCTGTGTATAGACTGGTTGCGACTTACAGACATGCGCGTAAAATTATAAGGATCCTTGATTTTACTTACGGACCCTAATTATCTGTTCAGGAATAACCAAAAATGAATCTTGACCTCCATAATCGAAATCTCGATTTTAACCAAATAAAACTTACGCAGGGGGCGTAAATAAGCGAAGAAAATTTAGGCTTTATTTAAATATTAAATTTCTTTTTCGTGGTTTATTTTTACCTTTCAATTGATGATTATCAAACGACATTTGGTATCGATTAGTTCTGGTTCGATTTTATTGGTGATGGGCGAGACCGTTTGTGATGTTTTAAAAACGTTTAGAGAATCTACAAATTTAGTTTTCTATTTGTTGTTATTTTTAACTACTGCTCGTTACGCCTTTCATACTGTTATATTATATACATGGTTCGGACTAGTTGTAAAGAACTTTATTCGTAAATTTCATCACGATTGTTAGACCCGTTTAGCAGTAAATGCGTACCAGACAAAATGCCAAGATAAATCCGAGACTCACTTCACTTCACTGCTATCACGTCTAAAAACTCTCCTAATTGAAAACTTTGTTTAACAAAAAAAAAAAAAAACAGCTCTCGGGTATACATAACAGCTCTTACAGCAATTAAAATTGTAATGTACTTTCTCAGTATTTGAATGGAAGAGACGTAATTGTGTAGAAGTTTTCTTTGTCAGAACAATAGAAGCTGTGAATAGAAAGCAATCATCAATAAGTTTTAAAGTATATTGAATTAAAAATAATATCAGAACCATTCTTTGATTTGTATTGTTTTGTTTTACTTCATTGTTTGCAAAGTTTAACTTTATTATTTACGCTCTGAATGAGAGAAAACCGAGGCGAGGAAATTATTCATTTAGGGCAGAATCTTTCTTATTTGGTTTTACACAGAAAATGAGACTTTTGAAATCTTATCGGTTGAAATACTTCAACATAAGTTTTATTAGACAGGGTGGGAATAGATAAAGTGGTAAAGGGGAATGAAATACAGGCAGTACATAAATAGTTTTTAAAAATGAAGCTATTCTGAAACGCGTAAAGTATTTCTTTGTTGTTTAAAGGCAAAAACCTCTTAGACATCATCGCATTAATAAAAAAAATTTAAAAAAGTATAAAATAAAGATTCTTAGCAGCCGAATATTCTAATAGCGTCAGGGTCGTAAAAGAGCAAGAGTTGGTCAAGAGAGAACTCATAAGAAAGGTGAAAAAGAGAGATCTAACTCAAAACTATATGAAAAAATGTGTAAATCCAGTTATGTCCCCTCGGGACTGCCAGCCCGTACTCACTATAATTAGCCCTGAGGGCCAATCAAATAGTAATAATATAATAATACAACAGGGGTAGGACTGCCCGAAAATTTTACATAGGTTTTACAGACTGGGTGTGAATAAATAAAGTAGTAAGAAGAAACTTTAAGAGTGAATGAAGAAAAGAATGAGTAAAGGGAGGAGTGTAGTATAGAAAGAGTGAACGAATATAAAGGTATAGAAGAGGAGTGAGTGAAGGCGAGAGAGGGGAGAAAACAGGAATTAGCGAAGGAGTATATAATTACAGAAGGAGAGGTGTGAGTTAAAGGGATAAAAAGTTTTTGCAGTAGTTAAAAAAGAAAAGTAAGTGAAGCATAAATGAAGAGAATGAAGGAGAAATGGATGGAATGAGAGTTAGAGGAAGGAGAGATGAAGTTAGTGGAGGAAAGGTGGAGTTTTTAAATGAGTAAAGAAATTGGTGGAGAAGAGAAGGGATGTGTATAAAAGAGTGAGTGAAGACGAGAAAGAGAGAGACAAGGTGGGGAGTTAGCGAAAGACAGAGAAATATTAATGAACGATAGAAGAAGAGTATAAATGAATGATATGAGAAGTGTTTTAAGGAGAGAATATGTGAGGGAAGGAGTTAAGAAGAAAAGGGTAAATAAAGGATAGAAAAAAATAATGAAAAAGAAAAGAATTAGAGAAGGAAAAATGAAGTAAGTAGAGGAAATGACTGGGTGGAGGAGTACTGGTAAGAATGTAGTATAGAAAGAGTGTATATGATAAAGAGTGAATAAATGAGAGGAGTGTATGGAAAAGGAGTAAATGAAGGGGGTAAAATTGGAAGAAACTAGAAGGAATAAGGAATGATAGAAGAAGAGGAATGAGTGAATAACATAAAAAACTAATGAAAAATGGAAGAAGATAATTCATAAAAAAAAGCATGGAAAGAAAATTTAAAAAAGCATTTATATCAAGTAGAGGAAAGGAGGAGTGTGTGAAGGAATAAAGAAGTGAGTGAAGACAAGGTGTGTGTGTGTGCGCGCGCATCTGTGAGTGTGTGAAAGAGGGAGACGAAAAGAGGAGTAAAGGAAGGGGAAAATATTAAAGGCTAGAATAAGAGAAGTGAGTGAATGAAATACAAAATAATTGGAGGAGATAATGTGTGAGTAAAGGAGTTAGGAAAGAAAGAGCAAGTGAAGGATAGAAGAAAAACAGTGAAGGGAAGAATGATGGAAAAAGAAGAGATGAAGTAAGCAGAGGAAAGGAGGAGTGGGTGAAGGAGTAAAGGAAAGAAAAGTATAGTGAAGAAGAAACGGAATAAATACAGAAGAAAGAAAAAGAGAAAAATAGAGGATTAAGATAATAAGTCAGCTGGAAGAAGTAAAGAAGTGAATGAACAAGTTTAGTACTTCGAGCGTTGTATTTCCCTCTTTTATATAATTACTCACAAAATTAATTTTCTTTAACTACTATTTCACCACATTGATTTGTTACAAACCCCTATATTTTTCCAAAATCGATTTTGAAGTACTAGTATTTTTCCAACGGCGCTCGAGGTTCATTTCTTCTTTTTAAATAGGCCACTAAACCTGTGTTTTGTGGGAGTCGAACAAAACGTTTAATGTGGGTCCTTATTGGCAAAAATTTAAAAAGTATCAAAACCGTGGAGCGTACTTTAAAAAAAATATGAATTTTAAAATTTTGTCTTATAACAACTACTACTAGATTTTGAATTTAAAAAAATAGTTCGTAACACATATCAAATATAATCAAAATCGGACTACTCATTTGGACTGTAGAGAACCGCATACAAACACCCTTCCAAAATCACGTTTTAAAGCTTAATTGAATATACCTCAAAATGGATATTTCCAAAAAACAAAATGACATCGATTTTATTGATACACCACATTATATTCACTATACTACTTTTATATGAGATAGTAAAATAATATTGGTTTACATATTAGCCTATATATTATATTACCATAATTGTCCTCACCCATAATCACATGTCCCTTCCATCTCAGTACCGCCTCTTGTGAAATAGTTCTGTCCCATCTTTGCAATGTAGCTTCAAGTTCTAGTGGAAAACATCTACTCGAACAAAAAGTTTTATATCAATTTCACTCTGACATTATCATGGAGACATTCAAACAAATACATGCGCACGCACACACCTTACAAACACAATTAACTAAAATGAATAAAAAGAAAACCTACCGCACATATGTCATCTCTTCATAAATTCTTCAATGCAAAATCTTCTTTCAAAAATAAAAACAAATTCATAAAATATAATATTTAATGACTTCTGCAATTAAACGTTTAAAAAACACGACATCAAAATTAACCTTAAAATTAAAAGAGCCCAAAATCTGAAACAAAAAAAAAGTTGTTAATAATAATTAAATTAACAAAGTTATCAAATGATTAAAAATACAATTTTTAACAGTGAGCGCGGTTTCTAAATATTCAACCCCCCCAAAGTCTAATCCGGCCTCGAATGTGTTGAGGACTTATGGGTGCAATAAGTGTAAAGGTGCACACTTGGACAATTTGTCAAGTGCATTTAGTATGAGGTGTTGTTAGTGCGATGGACTCAGCTGAGCCGGGTGTGTTGGTGGCCTGAAAGAGAAACACATGTTACTCACCTTGAAAATATATATTTTGAAGGTCTACGAAGAGTGAAGAGAGTCAGATTTTTTTTTTAATTTAAAAAAAACTAAGCCTAACTCTATAAACTTTACTTCAAAATTTTTTGTTAATAAAATTATCAAATACAAAAATACAACGACGAAAAAACTAATACATGCAAGAACAAAAATACGGTATATAAAAGTAAATAACTTAGTATGCAATGAGAAAGTATTTCATAGAGTAAATGAATTGAATTAATTAGAAGTAATGTACAACGGAGGAATAAGACTTAAAGACTGGAATTAAAGCTCGATTGGTAGGTAGACTGGTGTAATGTTATTCACAATAGCGATTATTTAAGACCAATCTACTAACTACAAAATTAAAAGTTGAAATATACTAATTGATGTTGAAGCGTGGACACTAACGAGAAAAGATGAACGTAGACTGGAAATCTTGGAGAGGAAAATCGTGAGAGAACTATATGGATCAGAAAGTGAAGATGGCAATTCGAGGTTTAGAACAATGTAGAATTAGCACTTCTACAACAAAACTCCAAGTTAGAAGACTGCAATAGCTAGAACACACGGAGAAAACAAAGAAATGATGGTGAAGAGGCTGGAACGTAACCACAAGGAAAAAGAAGTGTTAGAAGACCAAGGCTTGATGGAGTCGAAAATGATTTGAGTCAGAAACAGACACAGTGGTGTAAATTGATTAAGAAATTTTAAAGGCCGTAACACAACGGAATAATAGTAATATTAAAGGAAAAGAGAACAAAAAGGGAATCCATGGACTGAGTAAAAACTGCTGAATATAATATGGAAAATCTGTACAAAAACGAAAACAAGTTTTCGAGTTAAATATTGTATTTAAATTAAAATCGTCAGAACAGTGGAAAACAAGCGAGACATTTTAAATATCTTGGTTAAGATATGACAAACGTATAGAAAGTACGTTTAAACTTTTTACAAACCTGTTACCCTCCTGGCGCCGCTTATTAGCGTGTCGTGAGTAATAAATAGGAAGCGGGAAAATCGTATTTAGAATGGAGAATTTGTTTAAACTGTTAAATCATGTACAATGGGGGTTAAGATATGTGAACATTTGAAGATAAAATTAATAGATCCGGAGTTAAAGAGAAGTCAGTTGAGAACCGAAGAAGATGAAATGAACAAATGCAACTGACAGAACAAGAATAGGGGATAGGAGCAGAAAGCAAAAATTGTTATATAAAATGAATCAAACCTAATTATAGTTGTAAAAATAACTCAAATAAGGTAGATAGGCCAGAATGAATGATGAGTGTACAGTCAGAAAAAAATATTCAACCCTGGTGGAAGACGTAAAAGAGATAGGCCGAAAAATACAATAGTTAAGAACGAGCAAAGTTAAGGTACATGCTATGAAGAATGGTGACTAAAGTCAGAACTAGATGTAAGGGTCCCAATGATCCAAACCGACAACTCATAAGAAAGATATCTCAGAGGTAAATGATCAGTGATGAAAACTTGTGACTAGATGGTGTTGAAAGGACTTGATCAAATTAAATATCCAGCTCTATTTGAAGATAAAAAAGGACGTATAACTGTCATTGAAGAGGCCAAAGTCCTACAAGGACTAAAGTAAAAAAATAATTAGAATTTTAAAATTGATTTCCCCTATTCAAATTTCTAAATTTTATTTTAAAATAAATGTATAACTTTTAAGAAAAATATAAAAAAATATTTTTCCAATACTCTTGATTTAAAACAAAACTCCCTACTCGCCATTATATCCGACTCTCAGAAGACAAACTGTTGATCCTTACGTAGTGATGACCTGAAAGACATAGTTGATATAAACTACAGTGTGGTTCAAAAGTCTCCATACAAACATACAACCGATTTTTATAAGATTTTGGTTAGAATTATACTTGTGTTTTGTTCTACCAGGTAACAAGATATCACTAACCAAACAGGATATTATCTATGTCAGTTTACCAGCAAGTCTGGAGCCAATCGCTAACTAGTTGCATAATTATATTTCAAAAAATTGTTACTCAAAAGTTTAAATTTAATAATTCAGGAACATCAATTAAATGCTATCTCATTAGATTAGGTTTTAAAGCCTTATATTCTACGATTGACCAAGTACATTGTTTAGTTAACGTCATAGAAAACACTTTGGAAGAAGAGAACGCGTGTGTGACAATTCACCTTGATGTTGTACAAGCTTTCGATACGTTCTGGCGTAAGGGGTTGGAGTACAAACTTAATAGAGAGCTTCCATATCAATTCTTTGAGATATTGAAATCATATCGACGGATATTTCCGCATTAGGTATAATGGTGAAAACTCTACAGCTACAGAAAATTATCTGCAGGAGTGCCTCTAGGAAGTGTATTGGGTCCTATACTTTATGTGCTGTACACGAGATATACCTGAAGTCAACAATGTGTTTATGGCAACTAATTCGGATGACATTGCTTTGCTGTTGGTAGGTAAAAACATTGTGAATGCTGTAGAGAAAATAGAGATTGCAGCAGATAATCTCACACCAGTTAAAATAAATTGTGAAATATTGTGATATGCTAATTCAGCAAAGTATTTGGGAATGGTTCTAGAAATTAAAGTAGAAGGGACACATCAAGAAACAGAAAGAAGAATTAAAAATTAAATATAGAAAGATATATTGGCTGTTTGGTCGTAATTCTGAGTTATCAATAAACAATAAACTCATGATATACAAACAAGTGCACAGGCCTTTGTGGACATACGGTATACAACTCTGGGATATACATAAAAAAACTTGTTCCAAAATTTACGATAAAGAGAAACATCGAAAACCAGCAAGATCTGAGCATCTCAATACCTTCATTATTAGCTAACCTAACCTTACCTAACCTAACCTATACACTTTGTTAAAAACATTATACAATAAATATAGTATATTTGTTGTAAATAAACTTGCTTGTATGTTTGTACAGAAACCTTTTTCGAACGTAAGTACAAAAATAAGGAACTTGTCAGTTACCTTGTCATATTAAATACAACCATTAGGATCTTGGACTTTATTTGATTGCATTATGAAAACAACACACAACAAATGTCTCAAAACCAAATAAAAACATGTTGAAAACCCTCATCTTTACAAATACAAAACTACTGAAGATAAATGTAATGAAATAGAAGCTTGCCAAAATGTTTTTGTGTGAACACTGTCAAGTACATGATGTAAAATTGAGGAGGGATGAAACACCGAAACCGATCACGGAATTGCAAGACGATCAGGCCTGACAAACTTCCATTTCATTACTTAGTTTGGATATTTCCCGTCATACCTTTGTGTTAGTGGGCAACAGAGGTGGGAGGTACTAACTACAACATGCAATGGGCTTCTCCAAATCTGAAAACACACAAAACCTTCCTCAACCTCTGTAAAGCATGCAGAGAAACGAGAACAAAGGTTATGAGGGGGTACAAGGTAAGCTGACAAGTTGGGCACTAACTAACACTCACCCAGCTGCGACTTTCAATATCTGAAACAGAAGAAAACAAATTCGGAATTAATTTCGGTATTTAGGAACGTGGTAACTTGATTAAATAAAAGTACAGGGTGATTCCTAATACGACGTTACCATTTTGATTTAATATTAAATATGTAGCCTATTAAGCACACATACTACATAAAACTGAATTAGGGTAAATCTACAGGGAAAACTATAATAGATTCAAAACATTTGGGTTGCTATAGTGATATGTGTTATTAATTTATACTGTTGGTTAATTTGTAAGAATGGAGTATACTCTGGAACAACAAATTTGTATTGTGAAAACATTATGATGTACCAAATCCCATCTTAAGATTTATCATACAAAAACAATCATAGCCTACCATTAGTAAGTCATACTTAACCTATTGTAAACAAATGTTCAGATAATCTAGCCAAATAATTATAAAAATCGTTAACAACACTTTCGAAAGTATAAATTACCAAAAAGTAGAAACCAACAAATGTAGTAAATTTAAAATATATATATAACTGTAATAACCTGTTAGCAACGAATGTGCAAAGTAGGCCTAACCTACAAATAGGCTAAATGAAATAATAGTATGCCAAGATTAATAGAAACTAGACACTTTTATTAAGAACCATTCAAATCGAATACATGTACAAATATTCATTTAGTTAACATAACAAGAGAAGTAAAGTTCAGAATATCACCAAAGCACTTGTAAACAATCACTATGTATTGGAAACACACTAAATCCAAATCTAGGTCACGCACGACATTTACAAAACAATGATTTCAAAACAAACTGTCTCAGAATTATATTCACTAATAGATATGTAACACGATATTATCTGTCACAGTTAGTAGTATATAAACTTGTAAAAACACAATAGAATAAGAGTTATAATTCTAAACTTTTAAATAGAAATATGATAATTTGTAAATTAGTTGTAGACTTGAACAGCTGTTCAATTATATTTAGGAAAGCCATATTATTGCAAATTCGCGGAATAGTACATAAACAAACTATTGTAAAAATATCGATGTTTACTACTTTCAAATATCG
Source organism: Aphrophora alni (assembly GCA_963513935.1). Taxonomy (NCBI): domain Eukaryota; kingdom Metazoa; phylum Arthropoda; class Insecta; order Hemiptera; family Aphrophoridae; genus Aphrophora; species Aphrophora alni. Next base: position 7,914,559 of record OY740771.1, read on the forward strand.
ATTTTCAGATACTGTTTTTGTAAGCTAAAGTAAATTTTAATTGACCATGATCTCAAAGTTCAAACAAAACAACAAGATACTGAAATACATTTAACTGTTTACATAAATTTGACTAAAAATCGTAAATTCTGTGATAAAGCGACAACGTGACACCAATCGACCAATCACAAGATGACGATGTCGTCCACAACGAATATGCAAGTCCCGGGAGGTATGAAGAAGCCGCCAACCTAAGCGTCGTTAGAAAGGGACGCGTCCCGACGGCCAAAGCATGAAGATGTATATTTAGCGTGCGTGAATCTTTTAATACTTTCGTTGGGTAAAAATAAAGCGAAAGTGACTTAAATATTTGCAAATGGTAGGATAAACTTAATTAAATAAGAAAACCAATTACAAAATATAAAAAGAATCCAATTTAAAACGTTAAACAATTACAAAAAGCAGGAAAGCCTAACCTAAATTCAAATTTGTTTTGAGATGATAATTTTTTATTTATTCCTCTTTTTCATATGTAACTTCTTTAAATTAAACTAGAGATGCGTTTAGTGGTTAATTTAAATCAGCCAGCACGAATTCCCCAACCCGAGATATAGACTAATATGTAAAATTTTATTTTTGAATTCCATAATTGTTTATGAATTTGTGTTGAACTATTGTGATATGTAATATTGAATTTATCATGCTCCAAGCTGAGTTAGGTCGAGGCATACTAATTAAAAGACTATATATATATATATATATATATATATATATATATATATATATATATATATATATATATATATGATAATTAAAATGTTAATTTATCATATGAATAAAACCAAATTATGATTAATGTTAAAAAATGTGTAAATTGTTAAACAATTTATTGACTGTTGTAAAGAAAGTTAATTAATAATCTGAAAATTGAAATAGACTCATAAAATTGTCTTAATTCTCTACCAAACATATTATTTTTGTTTTTAAATAATAAATAGGAGGCTATTATAAATTGGCGCTCACAACGTGTGGCAAAGAAAAGATAAATTTTAAAATCAATATAACAACGTTGAAGTTATAAAGGATGAAAATTATAACATACTGAATTTTTGAATTGATTTTAGTGTTTGAAACTTTCCCCTTATAACTTAATTTCTTTCCGACTGTCGGAGCTGATAGTTTGTGAAAGAGGATAGAAGTACTATCTGCTAGGTATCAGAAGGGCTTCGTAGTGCATCAGTAGGATCAACCGACGACCACTCGGTGGTTGGAACGTTCGTCCTGGAGAGATCAACCTTCAGAAACGAACGGGAAAGTCCGTGCTACCGGGATCAGGCGACAGATCTCGGAAGGATAGACAGTAAGGAGTAATAAAGAAAACAAAATTTGGGTAACAAGAGCAGCGAGAGAGAGATGAGTGTTGTAGGTAACTCTGTGAGACAGAATGACCTTGGAGCGAGCCAGGGGCGGTATTTATAAGACATTTGGAGCGACACTCTGCCCCCTCTCAGTGGTCTCTCCCCCCCCCCTCTCTCTCTCTCTCTCTCTCACACACACACTGTGCGTTATTTATTAACAACGAGTATGAGACTTCAAAACATTTGAAAATTAAATATAACTATATTTACATATGCACAACAATTAATTTAGGGAAACTATGCAAAGTGGTAGCGTCCCGTTACACTGACTTTTAGACCACTCTGTATAATACAACTAAAAACAAAACATTTGATAATTTGCCATTTTTCTGACGAAGTTTTAATAATTTAATAGAATTTTACTTCGTGAAGACGTTAAAAGAAAAGGACACGAAAACAAAAGAGTTTCAAATATTTCAAACTTTATGTTTAACTTTGATATAAAAACTTGTACAATAACTTTGTCTTGGCTCAATACGGAACTTTTGTTTCTCCAAAGTTACAAAAGACAAAGAAAAGTGTCAAACTTACAGTATAGTTAGGTTTATACAATTTATAGTGCAAAGAAGACAAATAATTACAAATTCAGATGAGACTAAAATACAAATTTTGTTTATTCGTCTTACAAACCTCTCCCTTGAAACGACTTACAAATATTTTACACAAAAGGCAATAAATACAGGGTGATTCGAAATGTAGTCAATTTTAAGGAAATGATTGGACGTATAAATAAGGTTAAACCATCATGAAACTCATGGGCGTCATCATCAGTTCATTATTGGGGGGGGGACATATGCCGGGGGTCTGGTGGTATGGAATTTTTAAAAAAATTAAATTTCTCAAAACACCCTTTATTTTAATATTTTGTCAGCCAAATGAAGTAGACTAAAACAATAAATCTAATTATTATAACTTTTTTTAAGCTGAGCGAAGAAACAAACCTTCTGCGCAATGAGTCAGATCAGATTCAAGACAAGACGACGATACTCACTACCAACATACTGAACTTTATTGCATACAACTATTCAAAATTAATTCTATTTGCGTTTGTAAGACAAAACCCGATGTTTACCTTTTAAGGTTTTAAGTAAATCATTCGTTTTTAGCCCGTCCCCCCCGGCGATGACGCCCATGATGAAACTTACCCAGTCTCAACAACATACAATGTAATACAAGCAGATCCGCTAATTGTATTGCCCAAAAGTTGGTCTCTTGGGCATTGTAGGAAATGTTAAATTGTATTGTTAGATCAAAATATTTATTTAAAACAGTTTTTATTTAGGTGATCCACATAATTGTGTTTATCCACTATTTGCTTTACGTCGATTTATTTGAAATTTTAAATGTCAACAAAATAATTACTAAAAGTCAGGTTATACAAATTTGAAAAACAAAAATATTTAAACTTATTCTAATTATTTATCTTCCGAAATATAAACAAGGAATGCTTTTCTAAGGAATACAGTCTTTGATAACCTATTCCATTTCGTAATACTTACATCTAAAATGTAATTCAAAGAAAACATTCCCTTATAAGGCAATGTATATATTTCTGTTTACCATGTTTTCCCATCGAGATAAAGTCCCCTTAAAGTTAAGGGACGAGGATTCTACTTTTTTCTTGAGACTAAGGACACTCAGTTTTGTGATAAATAGTTAATTCCTTGAAAGGAAACAACTTATACATTGAAGAATTTTAAAAAAAGGGGAAAGAATTTTTAATAATACTTTTATCCAGTCTAATCTTTTTATATGCTAAGTTATAAGTTTTGTTTGGGACCTTAGAGGCTCCACTTGAGCAAATTTTCATCAAAAACTTTTCCACTTTCATTAGGAAATACGACTTTTACCATCCTTTCACAAACTGTTGATAAACAAGTTGATATCTACTCTAAGAAATAAATCAGAATTGCATCTTTTCAGGTTTAATTACCAAGAATGTAATAACAAACAAAAAACACAAATCTGTTACTAATCGATTCTATAATGAACAAATTCATTAAACAAATAACTTTACAAGGCCAACTTACATGTTACGAGGAAATAAAAAATCAGATATTGAATGAGCAAAGACTAAACTTTTCAGCAGTGTCAAAACCCAGAGTTGATAAAAACACTATTGACTGGAATAAAAAATGTATTGAAAATGACAAATTTAGCCGGCGGCTGTGTCATCAGCAGCCGTTGGAACTCTTGCAGTGATAAATTCACATTTTATCGTTTTCAATACTATGATATTTGAGAAAATAACAAATGTTTAGAATATTAGGTTTACAATCTTTACGATTCGAGCTGGGTGTTATTCATTTTGAAAAATCTGTCTTCAAATATTGACCGTTATTTGTCGAATGGCCGACAATGTCGATTTGTACGATGTACAGACATTCTTCAAACACTCTAATAGCGCTAGGGTCGGAAGAGAGCAAGAGTTGATCAAGAGAGGCTTGAGAAGGAAAATGTTTTAAATACGTTTAAGGAATTTGTAATTCTTACACTTCCAAGTAGACCTATGTATTTACTTGAATTGATTCTCTCTTTCAAATTGAAGTGTAATTACATCCAGAGCAAGGGCATACACAATTACAGCATCAGACAATCGTGCTAAACAGTACATAAGCTTCAGGTAAACTTCCTTCTCAAGCTGGTGTATTTTTGACGGTTAATATTAAAATTATAAGACTTAAAAGCCGCCTCAGACAAATACTGTCTGCATAGTTTTATTCGGTGGAAGTGTCTGTGCACTATCTCTTAAACCTATAATTAAATAGTGGTGATCTCGTGTAGGCACCAGTGTTATTAGGCTATATATAAATTTAAAGACAGTCACCAATGATTTTAAATATTTTCATTATTTATATTATAAATTAAATTATGAATTATAGGCCTAGTTTATTTATTTTTAGAATGTAAGGGGTATCTATAGTGATGTTTATTAATTGGAGGGGGGAAGAAAAAAGATTATATATTGTGTATCTGTGGTTTTGTTTTATTGCATTGTATTTTAATGTATTGTATAAGAGTTTGGCTGTTAATATGATTGATTATTGAAGTGAAAACTTCTTTTGGCACGTTAAAGTTTTCACGTAACGCATCACGCTCGTTTGTCCCGTCACGCGCCGTTGTCACGAAATACCGTAACACATCACGATCGATTGTCTCGTCACGCTCCGTCATCACAAAAATCCGTAACACATCCGCTCGATTGTCCCGTCACGCGCCGTCATCACAATAATCCGCAACACGTCACGCTCGATTGTCCCGTCACGCTCCACCATATATATATATACGTATTTACGTTGGTTTATTTATCTATGTAAATACTTTCTCACACTCACAAAAATATCGCTCTAACTGTCTCACACCCGTGCATAGATAGAAAAATGCGTAAAGAAATTTGTATCTCTTTCATTCCAGAGTATTCATTTCATATTTTAGTTATAACAAACCAATGTAAGAATATAATGATAATGTAAATAATACTATTATTTCCTAAATACATGAGTAATGTATTATTGTAAATATTAGTTCTGCTATCCTGAGGGAACCTAGTTGGATCTACACTTTCTTTTTCATTAAAAAAATTTTTTTTTAATCCTAAAATTTTAGTGTGGACTCTTAAAATTCATAATTAGGCCCTATACTTCGAAATTCTAAGCGTCCACACTCTACTTTGTAATTTTACGTTTAAATTAGTCCTTTGTACTAAGTGTGTTTTTTTATCTTCATTTATTTCTTCTTTTTTTTTTAAAAGTGGATTTAATTTTTTTTTTTTTTTATTTTCATAAAGCCGTGATAACCGAGAAGTTTGTCACCTTTAAAAAAGAAAAAGAAACTATATACTTGACTTCGTAAATTTAAAAAAAAATAATAATAAAATGTCTCAAACGAAGCACTTGTCTCGATAATACTACTCCACCTATAATTAAATTAAAACGAAGATAAATTGAGTCAGAGTACTGTATACACAAAGGTCTCTCTAATTGTCTAACATTAATAACAAATAGCATTGGACTCTCTGATGGGAACGCATCCTGCTAATTACTTGTGGTTACAGTATAGTAATTACATCTCTACACGTACAATAGGATTAGCATGTACACCACCTGTATTGTGTCTACCAGTCTAATCCGCATAGAAACCGGCGTACATCAATATTTGAGACCAAAGATTATAGTTATGTCTGTAGAAGGCGTAGCACCCACCAGAACTCTTCCTCTTCCTATTTCCTTGGGTATTTCCGCTAAACAACACCCCACCAGCGCGGGGTATTGTACCATTAATATAAAAAAAAATAAGTAATTTATTTTTTATAATAGTTGTATCGTCCACTCTCAATACTTCACTGGGGTATAAGGGTGTTAAATTGATTCATAAGAATATTTTTAAGTTACACAAAATAACTTTGTTCCTTAGTTAATTACAAGAGTTTTTGAAGTTGATTGGTCTATTCAGTGAATTGAACCTCGTTACGTGTTTATGTGTTAGTGCGGGCCTGACGAAGCCGACAGTGTTCGGCGAAACAGCGCTGTAGCCATAACTATAATACGGACTGAGGACAACCTCTAAGGTAATTAACTATATTATATATTAAACAGTCCAAGGCAACACATTATACTTTATAAAATAACCTTAAAATTTACAATCGCCTATTCATAACAATTAGTTAAAAATATAGAAATGATCGGTTGATTTTATTGAAGCTTTAAGAGATGTTTCTTGTACAGATTAACACGCATGGTAGGCCTATATATCGAAAATATTTGAATTAAAAAAGTAATTTTGAAAAAAATAGTTAGGAATCCTTGAAGAAGTCCAAACGGCGATACAGCCTCGATTTTTTTTTTTTTTTTTTTTTTTTTTTTTTTTTTTTTTTTATTGTAGCTTTTTAAACTACTTTGCATAGCAAAAGAGAAAAAATATTAAAAGTTATTTTATTGTTTTTTAAATGTTTTCTTCTTGCTTTTAAAAACCTCTTGGTCATCATAAAACTAAACACACCTAGCCCTAGAATACTCTTAAGAAGGTCTGGATCGGAAGAGAACAAAAGTTGGTTAAGAGAGATCTGATAGGAAGCAACAAATCTAGCGAAATACTAACATGGAAAGAAAGGTTTAGACCCTTGGGGTTGTTAAGCCCGTACCCACTATAGTACTCCTGAGGGTTTCTTTTCATCGAAATTTTAAACACAAACAAAATTGTTTAAATACAGGGTAATGATACAAATCCGAAAACAGATAATTCATGTAAAATGTTTGTTAGTTTACTTAGGTAGAAGAATTCTGTTGACTTTCAAAAACGTTCAATTTAAAAGGAAACTGTGGACTAATGTCACCATAACTAACTGATGTATACTTTTTGTATCGGATGCGACATCCAATCTCAGTTAAAATAACAGCTGTAATCTCTTTCTCACTTACTCATTTCCAAAAATAAATCAAAATCAACCAACTATTCGTCACAAAAAATGTCAGTTCGGTTATTTGTCATTAAAAAAAAGAAAGAAAATAGAACCAAGCAAACAATTTTTATATTTAAATAGACCCTAAACTTGCTTCGATTGTCCTCAGCCTCAATCATATTTGACGTAAATCAAACATTTAATGACGGCGAGCAAGGTTCATTTTTGTTTTTTGCCAATTATTTCTGAACCTAATTATTCATATAGTATTTTTTATATTACTTATAAATGCCACTTATTCATAACGTATTTTTTATATTACTTATATATGCCAATTATTCATAACGTATTTTTTATATTATTTATAAATGCCAATTATTCATAACGTATTTTTATATTATTTATATATGCCAATTATTCATAACGTATTTTTTTATATTATTTATAAATGCCACTTATTCATAACGTATTTTTTATATTATTTATAAATGCCAATTATTCATAACGTATTTTTTATATTACTTATAATTGCCACTTATTCCTAAAGTATTTTTTATATTACTTATAAATGCCACTTACTCCTAAAGTATTTTTTATATTACTTATAAATGCCACTTATTCCTAAAGTATTTTTTATATTACTTATAAATGCCACTTATTCATAACGTATTTTTTATATTATTTATAAATGCTAATTATTCATAACGTATTTTTTATATTACTTATAAATGCCACTTATTCCTAAAGTATTTTTTATATTACTTATAAATGCCACTTATTCATAACGTATTTTTTATATTATTTATATATGCCAATTATTCATAACGTATTTTTTATATTACTTATAAATGCCACTTATTCATAACGTATTTTTTATATTATTTATATTTGCCACTTATTCATAACGTATTTTATCACTTTTAATCTTGAGCACGGTTTTAGGTCAATAATCTTAACAATTCACTAAAATTTCAAAGAAATTGGTAGAGTCCATTTTGAAATATTTCGTCTTTTTTAATCTTCTGTACAATAATTTATTTATTAAGTACATGACTGCTTTTTTGATTTGTTTCTAATAACTCAGGAACTGGTATTTTTGAAGGAATCTTATACTACTAACTTAGATGATCCTTAGAGGCTACACTTGAGCAAAATTTGATCAAAATCGTTAGATAAACTCGTATTTTATGTGTTGTTTTTTTTTTCATATGACAGCTACATTTAAATTTTAAGTTATGAAAAAAAAAGAACCCAGAGATGGCCAAAATATGCCCGCATATAGACGTCATTTCAAAAATTACGTTTTTAGTTTTCCACAGTAGGGAATCTCAAAACTATTGTACAGGGCATCTATTATCTTTGTCACCATTGATCTGTCGAAAAAATTTAATGGGGAACATTAACCAATACGGCGACCAACTTAAAAATTTATTATGGAACACCCTATATTTGAAGGTATTTTATCCTTTGAAACTAAATTATAAGACTTTTTTATCCTTTGTAAATTGTTGATAAACCCACTTATTTAGGAGTTATAGGGGCTTACAATTTAGAAAAATTGATGTGATGGATTTTCGGTAGGCGACTTCCCATTGTTGAATCAAGTTAAAAATTAAATTAATCATAGTATAGGAAGTGTAAACACCAACACAGGACTAAACTTAAAATAAATAATTTGTGCATAGTGTTATTAAATAAATTATTTTGAGATGTTGTAACTTTGAGACTTTTGGTTATTTTCACTTTTCCATGGATACCTCCCGAACAAGAATTTTTGAGGAAATAGTTACCAATAGGTTTTATTTCGCTTCTAAGGCTACTTTTAAGTGAAATTTACTTAAAAATTGTTGGAATCAGGTTTAAAAATTTTGGAATATTGAGTTGTGATCTTATGGAAGCTCCCCTTTAAAATTTGTGATTGATCGATATTTGGTATAGTATGAGCAATGTAAGAAAATTTGTGCACTGTTAATTTTATTAAACCTTTAAAATGTTTTTGTTGAAAAAGTTAATTGTATAAATTTGTAAGAAAAAGCAAACAAGATAAAAATAGTTATTAAGAGTACACTATAATAACACAAGACAGGAAAATAAATCTTCATTAGGTAATTGTAAAAAAAAAGACTATTTTTGAAGTAATTCATAATGTTTCCGTAAGGCGCAGCACCTCTCAGTACAAGTTCTTAAGAATGTCATCAAAATTTTGCATTTGGATAGCACCAATTTTATATTTTAAAATCACTTCCCAAAAATTCCAATTCGAAAGAATAACAATAATGTAGGCTATACTAGATATTCTAAACAATTCATAAGAATAACATATTGCACTAACTTTCTCAATAATTGCCGATCTACAAACTTAAATACTAAAGAAACAAAAGTAGACCTATTTTACATGTAGGCTACCATATGAACCCGTCTTAAGCATAAATCTTTGATTGAAATTAACTACAAAAACAACAACTGTCAAGTTTTTTATTATTTTTTATTTATTATTATTTATTCTTCTTTTTATCCTTATGATATTATATTTAATTAAATTGAAGATTGGGCGTGACTTGAATTATTATTTGCACATCTGATTTTAAATTTAACAAAGTTGTTGAGAAATATTCCTTACTACTAATAACTCGTTTTTTTGTTTTTTCCATAAAACTACGGTCATTTTTGGCAAGATGGTGGCCAATACGTTTTGTTTGCAGCTAGATTTAAAAAAAAAATTAAAAACGTTACACCCTATTTTCAAAAAATTTGATTTAAAATTTTTTTTTCTGTGGAAGCTACACCTAAATTTTAAATAGAGTCTGTTTAAATAAGAGAACCGCCAATCGTAAACAATTTTCTATTTACATAAATAGAAAAGACAGAATCTAACATGGCAGAACAGCTGATAGTTTTTTCCGTGTAAATACGTTTGGAAGGACAGTATTTTACCAGGAACAGAAAGAATGTGGAACCAGTAGAGATTTGTTAGATTCCTACTTATGTGAATTCATCTGGACAGTTATTGTAGTAGCTCATGTATCACTGAGGATGGCGACTTTGTCGTTGAAACGCGTTTGAATAAGTAAACGTAATTTTTGTGAGATCTTGCGTTCGAGTGTTTGTTCTATCTATTACCAATGACTACATAAATACATATGTATTATGTATAAATACATATGTATTATACATATACATATGTATAAATAGTATTTATGTAGTCATTGCTATTACTGAGTGAATGTCACAGTTTTCTGTTAGCTGTGGCTCGAAAACAAACTCATTAGAGATTTAAAAAACATCATTTAACTTAACAACAACCAAGTTTTGCATGGAAATTCTATTTTGTTCATATGTCTGAATATATTGTTTGTAATATCTATACTCCTTGAGTACGGTATATTCTGCATTCTAAACTTCTGTTAACACAAACAGACAAATCTATACGAGGTACTTCTTTTTAAAAGGAATGGAAATCTTTGAAAATGTTAAGCAATGTTTGTTTTTAATAGATGTGTAATCCTGCAAAAAATATATTTATTGCAAACATTTTGGTAATTAGTAGTAAGTTCATTAAAATGATACAATCTCTTTCGAGTTTTTCACAATCCTTTTGTTTTCAAATTCCTTTTGACGTTCTTTAGGCGTTTTTCCTTTTTTTTGGCAAAACTTGAGACATATAACTACGGTGGTTTTGAAATATTTAGGCTATGTTTTATAATAAATAACTAGGTTGGGAAAGCAGATAAATTTAATGTAAAACACAATAAAAAGTTGTCTGAAAAAAAAATATTTATCTTTATGGGAATCAAGGGCGTACCCAGGATCAAAACTAGGGGGGGGGGGCAAGCCATGGTCATTCAATATACAATTGCTTATTAAAATAGTTATTTCAAGAATTGTATTAAATTCCAGCAACAAAATGTATAATAAAGATTTTTTTTTGCTTCCAGGGGGGGCAACTGCCCCCTCCTGCCCCTCGCTGGGTACGCCCATGATGGGAATTTCTACCCCGTAATTTTTCTACCCCCCCCCCGTTCAATCTGACCCGTTTTGGCTTGGATAAATTATGGGAAGCCTACTCATAATTAGACTTACTGCGCGCTACGCAACACGGCTGTGGGATTTATGACACAATAGTCGAAATTTAAATTATTATTATTATTACCTTCGTCACAACACAGTTTTCATTTACCGCTAGTGAATGTCATAACACAGCTGTAGTACATCAATCACTACCTACCGAGTACTGATACCAAAGTCAACACTGAACAGTGGCGAGTAAAAACTGCGATCAGCTGACTGGGCTGTTCAAGTCGAGACATGTCGAACACCGTCGTGACGTCACAACTGTGATAAAGAAATACCTATCGGCACAGGAGAGTAGGCTCTGCTTGTATAGGCTATTTTTTAAGCCAAAAATGTCAGGTTCGGGACTAAACAGTAAAAAGTGAAAATCATGCCATCGTTTTAGATTTTGTTAATTATTGTAAAGATTATTTAACAAGTATATACTTGCTTTACTAATAAAAACTATTAGTTGGTATTTTTCATTTAATTAGACACAGGTTGGTAGCATTAAGAACCTCAAATCACTAACCAACTTTGCCCAAATTAAAACTGAAGAAAAATGTAGGCTAGTTCAAAGAAAATTACTATTAGACACCATCCAATAGCAATATCGATGTTTTACCCACTAAATATTATACGTATTGATTCTATACTACGTATATGAGAGAAAATAAAAACTTGGTAAATAACTTAATAAGACAATAACTTGGTAAAACGATTGTAAGAATGGCCTAGGCTTATATTCTAATCAACTAAAACCTTAGGCCTACAAGTAAACTGATGAACTAAACCATGTCTATTTAAAATCACACAAACATTTACAAAGTATAAGAAAATAATATGTAATACAAAACCTAATTTATATAAATACATACTCTAATTACTTATGTGATTTGGTTTTAGATGTGAAATTAAACGATAGACAGTTACTTAACTAACCTGGTATTTGACTATTACCTAGATTCGACTAGTGGAGATGAAATAACTAAATTCACTTTGAAAAAACTCAAATGTTAGATTAGATTTAAAGAGAACGCGAACTGTAACAGTTTAGTTTAATAAAATGCACAAAGTAATCACACATTTCAAAAGTTCTTCGACAAAACGAACGGTTTCTTTTAAAATTCAAATATGGAAAACTAAAATGAACATGAAAGCTAAACGGAAACGACATACAGCGCTTCCTAACGGTAGCTAGTAGTACTGAGTAAAAAAGCAAATAAACATTTCATTCACTCTGGCGCGGCCGTGCATTTCCGTTAGCATATTTTGTTGTGATAACAATTTTGTAACGATCTAAAAATAATATTGTACAAATATTGCACAAACATTCTCACACACATATATCCAAATATCAACCAGTTAAAATTTGGGTTAACTAAGTTATAAATATCATTTGATTGAATTGAGTTTTTAATGAGGACGGTCAAGGTTCTTTTTTAATTGTTCTTGAAACGTATTTTTTTTTATATTTGCAATTGGCACATTGATTTAGACGATTAATTAACATTTGATAAGTTAACCTTTTTGTATCAGCTACAGCAACATTATTTGAAAAAAAAAAAAGAATATATAATATAGTGCATTTTTCTTATGGCTCACCACTAAATTTTATCTACTGTAGGCCTATTCAAAAAATTAAAAAGAAAAAATCACAATATTTATGTCAAAAAATATGCCTACATACTAAATTAATTAAAATCAGCAACTCCTTTAAGCTTTAGAGCAGACACCATTCCATAAACCATTTAAGGGTCCTTAAAAGGTATAATGTAGTACATACAAAATTTGTATTTTTTAATTACAAAACTTCCCCTATGGATTGAGTCATATCTTTAGCCTGAATATATTGTTCAATGAAAATAACTATATTGAACCCCATGTACAACTCTAGTCCAAATGGATACTAAGTATTGAAAATTCGAATCCCTTTTTAAATTCATTGGATAAATTAAGGAGAAAACAAAATTGAATTAAATGAGAGACTTGCTGCTGAGCCTTTCCCTATCTTTATAAATCTTTGGTATAAATAGGCCTATACTTATGGTTACCAGACAGATAGTCATAACATTGCTCAAGTTTACAGCAAATAAAGTTAAACAGTAAATAGTTTCATTTAGAATATAGTGATAATACAATAAGAGTTTGTTGGTGTAGAATATAAACAGATTCTTTCATATTCTAACTCGCTCTGACTTCAACTTTTATCCGCCCAAAAACCTGTGCTTCAAAATGATGAAACCGCAGATCTCATCTTGCATCAATAGAAAACTCCCTGCAATACTTACAAAATTGTTTTAATGACCCGAACGGGGAATTGAGGTTGTTGTTTTTACAGATACTTTTCATGAAAATGTCCAAAAAACTATAGGAGACAAAGTGTCTGCATATGAAGCTACAATTAAGTATTTTCACTTGTACAAAAACTTGGAGGGGATGAAAAGTCATTGTTTTCTTCCTCTGAAAGTTAGAACTCTCAAAGTTTTGTGCCCTAGGCATGAGCCTAATATTCCTAGTGGGAAATGCTCCACTACATATGACAGACAACATTCCAAGAACCATTTTGACTCGGGGAATCTGTCATTTCGATATATCATATAATCTTCTATACATTACTTGTATGAGAAAGTAAAAAGTATGTTAGCAAATAAAGGAATGGATGCCAGCAAGAAGGAAGACTAATAAATGTGTTGGAAAGAGGGTGAAAAGGCAGTGATCGAGACAAAAGACCTATAAGAAGATTCATGATAAAACAGTAAAAATTAACAAGGGATGAAACAAATGACCGCAGTTGCCATAAAGATGTCACTATTCATACATATAAGGCTTTGTAAATCTGCAAGTACCTCTCACCATTAATATTACTATTAATGAAAAAGTGTCCTATTAGAGTTTTCCAATATTCCAACCCTATACATCTAGTTTTAAAGACGTTATGAGTGTTTTTAAAACCAATGATATATGTTCTGAGTTCAGTTGTCTGTTAACAGTTCTATTTAACATAAGTTGTCTAAACCAATTAATTATAGGAGCTAACAATGCCTTACTACACAACCTAAAAACATTAAATATGATTATCATGAGAAGAAGAATTCATCACCAATAATCTAGTAACATACAATTGTTCAATCTATTCTTCACAATAGGCCACTCGTAATTAATTTTTTTAGATAAAAATTTTTGTTGTACATGTGTGATGACCTTTAATTTTTAATTCTTTTTTACCGGAGGAACTATTGAAGTTGTTGGAGGGAAGATGTATTTTGTATGTTTTGAATCTTGGCCTATTGCATGGAAAAGAATCGTGAAGAAGGTTGGGTTGTTTAGGGTGAACTAACCAAGCTCGTGTACTATTAGGTCATACCAAGGACCACTTTCCAAGGGAAGTCTGCGTCTCTTATCCATACAAACCCTAAACTCTTTCTGACCATTTATAATGATGACAATTTCCTCTAAAACAATTATTTCTGAAAACGGCTAGCCTTAAAATACCATTACACAATTTAAAAGCAAAAAGTAACAATTCAGTAAAATTTTAACCTGCACTTTTTCAAACATTTTAATTACACATGAATTAGTTTTAAATACAATGTTTTTTAGGAAAATTTGGTTTATATTTTCAATTATACAATGCCAAATTTCTTAGCCTAGGCTTACCAATACTACCACCTGCGTGAATAGTTTCAACTTCTTCAGTTTTACATGAATTTTCTTAATTTTCATCCTTATTAATATGAAATGTAAATTAAGAATCACCATCAATAAACCATTCAACAGTATTCTAATATTATCGTTGGAAAACGCTTGAGACGATAGAAAGGATTTGTTCGACTAAAATTAAATTAAATTATAACAGTTTGGCCAACATAACCAACCAGAGAAAAAACTGTATCTTATGTCAACTATGTGCAAGAGAGAAATGGAACTATACCGTAGTAAATTGTTTGAGCATATTAACACAACTAAGGACATATTTCGTAGTACTCTTTGATGATCATGAGTTTTTATGTTTTGTATAAAATAAATTGTTCTTATGAATAGAAAGGTCAGGCTGATTTTGATCAAACTGATTGTCTAGGCATTGTTTTTAAGCATCTCAATTAGGCATATAAAAATGTTGAAACTGCAGTTTTTGGGGGTAGCCTCTATAAAGACTAAAAGATAAAAATTAATGATCGGAAAATATCTAGGTCATTATCAAATAACAGACTGGAGCATAGAAGTTTCTTTTCTTAGCACAATTTCAATTAAATTATTTCTTACACAATTAATTGTATGTAAAACAATGTTTTCATTAACAGAATTTTAGGTAATAAAATGTTAACATTCCGACAGTTGGGATTTATTCTATTTGAAATAACAGAAAGAATACACATTACGTTGATAATCTATCTAGACTAGTTAGTTAAACTAATCTAAATGTAATTTATGATCATTTTAATAAATCAGTTATTAAAAAAATTGTAACATTGCTTGATTGCTTGTTACAAGAATGAATGTAAAATGGTTTAAACCAATTCTCAAAATGAGTGAAGACTCGCATTAAAAAAGCAAACGCCGCCTTTGTACAACTGTACCAAAGGCGAAATCGAAACATCTCAAAGAAAACGAAACTTCGCATCTTCAACACAAATGTTAAGTCTGTTTTGCTGTATGCAAGTGAGACGTGGAAAGTTACAAGATTAATTACGTCTCGGCTGCATGTTTTCATCAATAGGTGTCTTCGCCGTATCATGAACATTCATTAGCCTGAGATCATTACAAACGAGGATTTATGGAGAGAAACAGGTCAAATTCGGGTCAAACTGCAGGTTCGGGAGAGGAAGTGGAGGTGGTTAGGACATACGCTGAGGAAGCCAGACGGAACCATTGAGAAAGAGGCCCTAGATTGGAACCCGCAAGGTGTCAGAAGAAGGAAACCTGGAAGAGGACCATTATTAAAGAAGCAAAAGAGGTTAACAAGACATGGGGAGAAGTGAAGGCACTTGCTGGAGACAGGGACAGATGAAGAGCTCTTCTGGACGCCCTATGCTCCAATAGAAGATAAAAGGAAATAAGTCAAGTAAGTCAATTCTCAAAAAACAAACAGCTGATTTGTAAAGTTCCTAAAGTATTTGAAATTTTAGGCGAATTAGATCTTTTGTCTCAGGGTTAAAAATTTAAAACCCGTGTTTGTCACGACCAATACATAGTCGAGTTCTATTTGTTTGCAAAAAATCATGATCCGTCATATAGTTTACAGGAAACAGCATTAATTAAATTTCTATTTCAACCTTCTGCCAAGGGAGTTCCACTCTGGCAATATATTGGTCAAGTGTTGGTTTGGGAGTTTTCACTAAAATATTTAGAATCTTCCATGGTGATGTTTTAAAGCACTACAGATGACCACTTTTAATTGATATGATTGAAGGAAACTAATATTTATATATTTTGTAGTAAACAGTTCAATAGTTTATACATAGGTTGTACTCATATACTCTATAATTAAGCCATTTCAAAGATAATCTATATCAGCAGAGAACGACCCATGTTCTTTAAGTCCTAAACAAGCCAAAATGAAGGAGTCGTTAGATCATTGTGTCAACGTCGAAAAACTTGCGGACAAAGTTGGATTCAGTACAGTCTATTTTAAGCAAGAATTTGGTTTTGCAAAAACTGTAATGATGAAGCAAAAACAACTCTGGAAGTCTTGCAGGACATCCTGAATCTCAAATGAAAACCCAAACCGTGACTTTTGAACACCATAATCACTGGTGGTGAATCGTGAATTTACAGATATCACCCAGAAACTAAGGCTCATTTTGAGGCATTCAACATCCCTGAGGTTAAAAACATCCAAGTCAGATATATCTTTTATCTTAGATGACAAGCTGCCTCCTTCTTGTACTTAATAAAAATATGTATAATGGACGAAAATATTTTTTTAAACTGTTTGAATAACTCAAAATGTTTAACTGGATAAGTTGAACTTAAAGAGATGTCCTACCATATATGATCAGATTTATCAAAACTGAAGTACGGCACAGTCATAAACATGATTTCTCACATTTCTTCTTGAAGGAACCGGAGCTAAATAACAATAGTACAACTAAAATGAGTTTATTGCATAGAAATCTGTTATACACAATAATACACTTGTATGAGATACATCTATTCAATCTCTTACATATGGCTACAACATACAAGTACATCAAGATAAACACACTCTACGTACTTATTGTTTCTTCTTATGGTGTAGTAAATGTACAATTATACTAATTTTTAATTAAACCCATTGTGTTAAGCATAATAGTGCGATCACAATAACATTCATAATTTTATTTCATTTAAACATAAAAATAAGTCAAGTGGTTAAAATTAATACTTATGTGTTACAAGAAAATTTTTAAACTAAAAATTATAAATGTTCCAATAGAAATAGTTTTATCATTGCGCTTTCTCAAAAGCAGCTAACTCATCCATGTTGATGATACTGAACACATTGGTCTTCCCTGCGAACTGTACAAACTGTGTGGGTTCTTCGTGGGTATTGCGTTTAGTTACTGGAACATAAACAGAAATTATTTCAATTATAAGTTGTCATTTTATTTTAAAGCTAGCTAAGTTTTCCATTCTAGTTGTAATGGGAAAGATTCTAAATTTAGTTCACCAAGTGAATATCATCAAACTGAATCTTTATTCAGCGATGGAATTCCGCTGAACCAAATTTTCACTGAAGGCAAAACGTCTAGTCGATGGATTGCCATTGGAAGGTGGAAACTACAGAATGAGGGCAGGATTCAAGATTTTCCGTGTACTTGTGATTGTAAGGCAAAGAAGTTATATATTTACCTCAGATTTAAAAATACTACAAATACATTTCACTAGGTTATGTTAAGAAGATGTAAGTTTTAACATTTAATGCATTAAAACAGATATAAAAAATTCCTGATATTGTACTCTTAAATTGATAAAATTTAATTAATTTGTACTTCATTTGATAAAAGCATAATTTCATAGTAAAGATCAGAATTTACGTCTTAGTTTCAAGTGGATAAAAGTGAATATTTTAATTTACAATTGCGCATGAAAAATAATAATAATATTAGTATTACTACTACAAGTATTATAGCTACGAAATTTGGCCTAAACTTGACACACAGAAGTTCCATTGGTAATAGTAATTAAATTACAAATTTAAGAGCCTAACAGTTTGTAATAGTGATGTACTTACACATATCACTCGAAATAAAATCTAATTTCAAAGGACAAAAGCTGAGATTAGCTTTGAGGTTTCCTCTGAGGCGTGTGTTGTTTTCATGAACAAACTTCCTAAAGAATTTAACGAAATATCGGAGGTCAGTATGTTTAGAAACAAATTAAAAACCCTGTTCAAGACCAATGCTTTTTACTCGATTGAGGAGTTTCTTGAACCCGCACTGTAATTTTGTGACTTCTGAGTCGAGCTTAGCTAATGCTGGAGTTTACAAATATATATTTTGCATTGTATGTTAACATATCTGGTTGAGAATTCATTACACACTCTTTCTTTATTATTGTGAAAGTTTTCGTATGTACGTTGTTTACAGTTTTGTTTATTATTGATTTGTAGTATATTATTTCATTGTATGGTATCTGTATTGATTCAATACTAATTTCTTATTGATGTATAAGTATCGTGAGGTATGACTAGTTCTATACCACTGTATTTGGTCTTACAAAATAATACAAATCTAATCTAATCGGTAATCAATAGAATAAAACTAGAACTCAAGATCTCACAAAAATTAGGTTTACAGTTAGTTATAGCAATGACTACATAAATACTATAAGACACGACATGGCCATGTTAAATATTCTACGCTTATTCTTGAGTTGACCAATACCCGCTAGGTGGCGTTGATGTGACCAATCTGAAGTTGATGTGACTGGCGCTAGGTGGCTCTACGGTCAAACAATGTTTCAGACGGGTAAGAGAAAACGCACTTATGCCACATATGGGACCAGAGATGCGAGGGAAGGTCGAGAATCGCTTATCTCAGCGCACGAACTGACAACACTGACTATGCTGACGGAAGAAAGTGAGAAGGTGCTGCTAGCGCTTTCTGATAGCTGTGTGTCAAACTTGTGACTAACAGCACCCGTAAAGCGTAGACTATTTCCCTATCCTATGTCGTGTCTTATAGTATTTATGTAGTCATTGGTTATAGTTTAGTTATTGTAGCTCATGTATCACTGAGGATGGCGACCTTGTCATTGAAACGTGTTTGATTAAGTAAACATAATTTTTGTGAGATCTTGTGTTTGAGTTTTAAGTCACAAGTCAACCTCAATATTTATTTATAATCGGTAATCAATCGGTGTAATCTGCTGAATCCAGCAACTGTTGAATTTAGAAAATTACCCCACTGTGTTAGAATGTATATTGTAATGAACATTTAAATAGATTTAGATTTGTTACACATGACTTTTGGTAGAAAAGTCAGTAATACTGTATTGAAAAGAAAAATGAGTGAAATAAACAAGTGAATTATGACATTAAATGACTCTAGAAGATAGATTGTGTGTATATATAGCAGGCTAGCATCTATCCGGCCAGCGCTGTGGTGTAAATAGTATTAATTTGGACCCACAAATTTAGTCTATACAACCGTTAATTTAATATATTTATCTATTATAAAGCCTTATGAAATGTACGCCTATATCCACATTGCATGTTTTCTACGTTGTTTTTATATACCAAATAATTACAGGTCCATGATTTTAGAACTACTTTTTGACAAAGAAATCACTGTAACTGTGTACAGTTTTCTTCACATCTATAAATAAAAATGATTGCTATATCCTATTATTCTGTTAGCAGAAGATACCCTAACATGATAGGTTATTTGTGCATTGTTCAGTTTTTATTGGTGCGTTCTTATTTTGCTTTATGATCAGTTGTGTAATTGTTATAACGGTTTGTTAAATATGAATGACAAATGCAAGAAATATGTTGGCCTGATGTAAGTAATCTTTGTTATATTTTTTAAATAAATGTTATGATTTTAAAATAGATTAATCATTTTATAACTTTCTTTCATAATTAGGTCGAACTAACACTAACAATCTGTAAATTATTCTTTGATCAAAATCTATAAACAAAAGTTTAAATATGCTATAAAGTACTAATCATCTTTAGTTTTTACAAATTTGGGTATGATTCCAAAGAAAGTGATTTACCCTTCAACATTCAGCCTATCCAGCATTTTGACCGACCGCCACATTAGGCCAGATAGTTGCGAACCTACATAGTCTACTGATCTGATATTTATACGCAATTTTAAGGTTTAATAGTTTAGACATTGATCTCTCAACGATTTTAATTTTTCATTCACTAATATGTACATTATCTTACACTCTTAAGTTTTTATTAAAAGTTAAGCTGTTAAAACCATCAAATGACCTAAAAATATCAGGCTATTTGCCTCCAGATACTTTCCGCACACACTCCCCACATATTAGCACTGTGACAAAGTATTTTCTGTATTCTTTTATTTTACATGACTATCGTACATAGACCTACAGTCCTATTTGTTGACATTTTAAACAAAATATATAATAGTCTGATAATACAGCATCTAACAGTTCAGCGAACATGATAATAAGACACATTGGCAACCTATGGAGTTATGAGACACTGCGTAAAGAAGTAACATTTAATCATACCATATGTTCAAAAAACCAAGTGGATTATACTATATAATCTAGATTATAAAATACTATATCCTAACATTTTTTATAATGTAGTCAAATAAAAAAAACATTATAACAAAAAAAGTAAATTGTGGTCATATCATGATGGTACTGATCAAATCTTTTAATGACCATACAAACATTTGACGGTAGCCCATTATTGTTCCAAATTTTATAGAGATATAAAAAATTTCATAGGGATTATTTTTTATATAAATATAATGTAAAAACAAAAAACTGAAAATCTCTTCTCAATCTTGACATTTACAAAATGTGACATGATTATAATGAAAAATCTGATAAACACATAAATTTAACATAACCTGTACTGTAAATGTATGAAAATTACTAAAAATAATCAGAAAATAAAAAATTAAAAGGGAATAATTTCTTTAGCTATATGACTAAAACACAAAACTAAATTAAATTTTGTACACTCAAAATTACTAGATACTAAATGTTGAGCTTGACTTATGAGAAAAATTATACAGTATAACAAACACACAGAACACAATTCTCATAAAAAATACGCCTAAGTATCAGACGCATTTCAACGACAAGGTCGTCCTCTTCAGTGATACACGAGCTACACCAATCAAACTATAACTAGTTCTGGTGTTCAATTGTGTTCTGTGTGTTTGTTATACTGCAAAATTACTAGGTCTAGGCTATTACTTCAAATAAACTATGCTTAGGCTATTTTTATGAATATTTATCATCACACTCTCTAAACAACCAATCAATAATCACTTTATAATATCACTAGAACAAACTTAAAACACTTACAATTTCCAGTACTGTAAATATTGATAAAAATTTCAAACTATGTAACACACTTGTGTACTACGAAACAGTGATAGCTTCAAAAGAAAAAAACTATTGTGTCTTATGGATATTTCTTTAATTTAATAGAAAACCAATAGTAATACAATAATTTTGGATTCTAAGAAAAACCAAAGTATACATAGTCATCTTTCCAAAGAATCCTAATTCCAATCTAATCAAACAAATTTAAGACTATGAAAAATCAATTGTTGTTAATGAAGTTGTAATAATTGTCAATATTTGGCTACGGAGACGCTCAAAATTGTCGACTTTTAAAAACTGTCAATTCTAGGATTAAAAAGCTTTTTTTTTTCAGATTTGTCTTATACACCAAATATTTATCTTCTAAATTTAACAAAAATACTTAACTCAAGATTGATGACAACAGTTTAGCTATGTCTAACCCATCCTTCATTTTATATAATTTATTGTTAAATTGGAATTGAATATTGAGCGATCAGTACAGATAAGTTTCTGAATATGGGATCTACCCAAAACACACCAAACGGAATACTTACAAAAACATTGATCACTCAATCAATCAATAAAAAAACTAAACCCAATTTCAATAAAGATAAATATATCACTTTTGCTCACCTCCAGAAACAACTTTTTCCAATCGGTAAATAGGGTAGCCTTCACAGTCTCGCTGAATATATTGGCCTAAGTTCTTGCGGTTTTCAACAGGTGGCAATACTACTCGCATTGTTTCACGTACAAAATCACTGTTTATTTCATAGTATCCTGTAAAAAAACAATTAAAATTAAAATCTAGTCAGTGCATTTTTTACTTGTTTTTATTTTTAACATGTACAGTATAAATTTTGGGCGTTGATTCCAGTAACAATTTGTTCTACATAAAGTTATTAAATAATGGTGGATTGTTCATAATATTGGTATAGCTTATTTGAGCAAGGTTCATACTTCTCTTAGTGAGCACAGTATGAAATAAAGTAAACTATTCAACTACTGCATTAATACTTAATAGTGAAGAGTTATTTAATTCCAACAATAAATAAATATAGTTAATAATTAGCCAGTAACACAAAATCAACAATGTTTAAGTTACACGATTAATATAGATTATGATATTTCGGTAATATTGACAACCTCTGATTAATTTATTACAAAAGGCAGATATTTCTTAAAAACTGATAATTTACTAATTTAAAAACAACAAAAAATAATAGTTTTGTAATTTTCAGGTTATATATCATGATAATATCATTGTGTACGCATGAGAAGCCTAAATACAATCATTAACAGATTACAATACAAACAACTGGACTTTTTTAAATCCTATTTTATAATTGAAAAACATAGGAATAAAAAAACCTTCACCTATCCATTTGCGTTTTTTTTATCCAAAATATTAATTTAAACACATACAAAATTAGTTAGGTTAGGTTTAAAATTATTACGATTTAGAATTAAATTTCAAGTGCCTGTACATGTGCACCACTTTGGGAATGCAATCACAAGTGTTGATCCATACACATTGTACGCCTACTTAGTATTTTAATAATTATGTCTCAAGTCGAGTTTAATTTTTTAGACTATTAGATTGTAATAAAAAATGTATATATGTGATTTAAGGAAAGGAGAACCAAAATATATAATAACATTTTTAATTATGTCTAGGAATATATCCTGACGTATAATTTTGTTTGTTTCATTTCATGAAGACAAAACTGTTGGGCCTACATAAGCGAATTTGAAAACTACCGTCATTTCCTGTGCAAGTTTCCTGATTGATATAATTAAAGAAACGTTCGTAGAATTGATTGCGAAAAAAAAAGCCTTAAGATTAGATATAACAAACAAAATTTAATCTATGATTTTCAAGAAGCAGATAATTAACTTTAAATTATAAAATATCTACAATGAGGGAAAACCGTCAAACATATTTTTACCATTTTGTCACCCTCCTTAGTGATGATACCCGGGATGGACCATGCCCCCCTTCCTACGCCACTGCTCCCATGCATATTTATATATTGATTTACTCCCATTAAGGTTTACAGAGTTTCCTCCTTTACAACCTTGTTTACATAAATTAAGTTTCATAGTAATACAATTTTTAAAAAATTAAAAAAACAAAAACAGAAACAGAAAGTAAATAAACAAAACAAATATTATTTGCACAGAAGCGCTTTATACCTGAGAAGTTGGCTAAAAATAAAAGTAACAAAGCTGGGAAAGGGGGAACAATGTACTCATTTTAATTAAAACATTCCTAGTGGAGATAAAAATGATATACAAAATTAGTTGTATACCAAACATCACACAAAATGGTTACTATATTAAAGTGAACATTGCAACATGCAGAGCAAGTTAAAAAGACAGTAAATTAAAATCAATTACATATCAATAAACCTGTTAAAATTCACTCATACTGCAGGATATCTTGAAGTTTGGCATATCTCACATCAATGCAAGCGATTGATAGCCGTAATAGTTACGTGCATGCAAATCTCACCCACCACCCAGCAGCTACTCGCCATTCCAAAAATATACCATGCACAGACGTTTTTTTCTGTGTTGTCTTCTTATGATCTACTTGTTTGTAATATACAATATTTATAATTCTCATGTCTTCATTACATAAATAAAGGTTATTGAAACGATATTTTTTACCTGAGTTTACTAATTAAATATTAAAGTATCCTTTCAAAGAATTCTCACAAAATATTATATAATGTAAAAAATTCAGTTTGTTTTGCAATAAAAATATATATAATTTTTGTTGTAAGCATGATATTTACCAACAAATCTGTCTAAAATTATGAATGCGATTTATAAAAATATATACCTACCATAAAAATATTACAAATTTAAAAAACACAAACAAAACCGTGATATTTTAAAATACAATAACTTCATAGGTTTAATCTGTTACACCACCAGCCTATTTTTTTTTAATTATTATTACTTCTGTAATTAATCATGCTGAATTATTATTTTCAAGTCTTTTTAGTAGAATAGGCAATCCCACACTGCCTTGAGTAAGTTTCTTTGGTTTGATGAAAAATATACTACACAAGTATTGAAAAAGAGAGTGTGGCCCAGCCAAGGAGCCCACCAAACCAAAACTATAATAAGTATAAATTAGGATGTAAAGGAATTCTAAATAATAAATATGAATTGGCACTTGCGATTTTGTTGAGCAGTGCAATATTACGTAGAAGGGGGAGAGACGAGGAGTGGAGGGCTTGAACTAGAGAGCCAAGCAGGAGTCTGTTCCGAGAGCAGCGAGAAGGAAGACCGCTATGGGACGAGGTCAGTCCATTTTCGGCCACGTGCTATCTAAATTAAACAGTATGTTTTCGGCCACTATTAAGGCTTTATCTTGCCGTTATGTCTTTTTATAAATTATAAATATTTCTGTAATCTAATTCGGCGCTCAAATAAAATATAACATTTAATTTCACTTGCGTTGCGTGCGTTTATTAGCGTCCTAACCCGACTCCTTGGCCCATCCTGACAAGATTCGGCTAAAGTGTACGCGGTCTCCAGCCAGCCGGAGCTTCCAACTGGTCAAAAGAAGTGGAGACGGTCACAGGAGTTTTCTTTATAAAAAGCCTCTTCTTTATTTTATTTCTCGACACTTGATGATGCTCTTCATCTCACTGTAGTACTTCTAACAATAATATAAACAAATATAAATTTGACAATATTATTTAATAACAGTCTGACAAAATATGTTTTATAATTGTTTGTTTTTTTAAATACTATTATACAACCCTGTTAAAACAAAGGAAAAATATTAATAAAACATGTAAAATACACCTGTTGTTTTCCCCATAGTTTATAATCATTTAACAACAAGGGCAGGGCTGATACTGTTATATCATTTAACAACAAGGGCAGGGCTGATACTGTTATAGCGAATTTTAAGACCTCTCTTCTCAAATATTTTGTCTCGAAAATTGGCAGGTTCTTTTAGAATTATTAAAATCAATAATCAAGAAATTCTAAACTTACAGCTAAATTTTATATGGCTAGGAGACACTGGTTTACCTTTGAAAGTGGTCCTGGGCTTACCTAGCAGTACTCAAATAGAAAAATACAATAAAATAAAACACTAAAGTTCTGAAATATGTATAACTATAAACTTAAATAATTATAAATAACTTTAAACTATAAATAATTATAACTTTCTAGTGTTTATGAAATATTTCAGAATTTTAGTACTTTATTTGTGTTTTTCTCTACCTGTGTACTACTAAGTAATACCAAGGATGTTTTACACTTATAATTTTCAAAGTATAGAAGAAATCATCTGATAATTGCCGGTGTGATGTAAGTAACCTGGAGATGATTAGTATGACATTACAACTTACCGTCGTCAACAGTCAATTATCGTATAGTTTAAAAAAGGCGGCCATTTCGGCTATTCGGCCATTATTAAGTTTATTATTGGAGAAGCTTCTCCGTTGTAATAGAACACTCAACAAAACACTTTCACTTTAAATAAAATTATTCTAAAAAAAAACATATTTAATAAAAGTCATGTCCGGTGGGCCCACTGTCTCACACTGAACTATTTCTTATCGATTAGGATGATAGCGGGTTTGTCACTGGTAAAAGTAGTGGAGTTAAGTCTATTATATTTCTGTTTCTGATTTTATGGTATCGTATAATGTGTTTAATTCAAAAAATAATTTTTCTTTAAGTATTGCATCAGGATTAGCTTTGAACATTCTATATATTTCGTTTTGTTCAATTAATTTTCCATATTGCCACGATGAAGTATTTTTAAGGTGTCGTTAATTACAGACTAGTTGTGGTTATTTATTGTATTTGAAATCTTAGGATAATAACAAAAGTTATTATTCTAAGAGAATATCCAAGTGAAGTATTCAAATAGCCTCAAATTAAGAGTGTTAAATTGTATTGAAAGTGATGAATTCAGTGAATGTTTATTTGGTATAGTACATGCTAAGTTAAAATTACTATATTCTTGCAAATGGAAAATTTATTAAAGGAACTATTTAATTCAAATTTAGAGAGATTAATAAAAGAATTTAAGGAATAATTATTAAAAAATTGGCTTTTGGAAAATTTTGTTAATTATTTAAATATAAAGAGAGACACAACGTTTATTTGAGTTGATTAAATTGTACATTTAAGTTGAACATTTTATGAACTAAATGGTGAACATTTTGATTTGGTTTTATTTTATGAATGATGTGTTTCATGTTGGATTGATGTTGTTAATAATATTAAGGGTTTTGTTGTTCTTAATTTGATATTAAATGTGTCCATTTCAGATATCACAACTGTGTTTTAATTTCAGTAGTACACTCTTCCAAAGAATTCACACCCCGGGTAACTTATTTTTTAAAAGAGTACATGTGCTCAATCGCATGTTGTGGCCCTATATTTGAAATTAAAGTTTGAGTTGGAATATACAATAGTAAAGTAGAGTAAATAATTAATCTTTTGAAATCAGCAAGTTTCATGAGGGGAGAAGCAGGAAGATTTACAAGGACCACTTTCCAAGGTAAACATGTACGGTATCTCCTATCCATCTAAACGTTATAATAAATAGTATTAGTAATACAAACCTCCCCACATCTTCTGAATCAGGTCCATAAAATCATCTGGTGGCAAGACTTGGCTTCTGTTTAATGGCATTATAAAGCAATGTTGTCTGGTAATGTCGACAATTCCAGAGATATTCTAAAACCAACAACAATTGCATAAGTACTATAATGTGTTCAAAGAAGGAAATAAGCTAGATATTAGTCACAACTTAAAAATAACATCTGATAAAAATTGATCAAAGATGGAGTAAGAAATTTCCCCAACAAGTAGTCTAAAATCAAATTCTTAAAACGTTCACTGGTAAAAACTAGACGGTAATCATTTGTACAATGCCATAGAATGGCTTACAAGGCTTGCTGTCTGCTCTGACCATATTAGGTTGTCACCTCACTTTCAAAGTTCTCATCTGTTGATTCCCCTTCTGAAGACAACATATCGTCATCACTAATATTACGGCTGGCTTTCACAGAAAATACTATATTAATTGTTTCCATACACACAAAAGATGGTAAATGTCCGATTAAGCCATATTAATAATATGAACAATCCACCATTATCAACAAATTTAAAAACCAGAACACTATTGTAATTGTATTTCAATTACACTTAACAGTACATACACACAAGGCACGATAAACACAATCACAATCAGGAAACTAAGCACAAAAGTATGTTACACAACACCAACCAGACAAACTACCATAAAGTCCACCTACTATTATGAGTGATAAATTCAAACTGAAAAATAGATATTAATATGGGATTGCTACTTGGAAACAAGAAGTGTGGATTGCAGAGTACTTCCGTCACTACTCGTACACGAGTACCCAGCAGTGAACTTGTTAAATATGGCGTACCACAGGGTTCAGTTAAAGGTTTCATTATATTACTTGAACATTAAAATGAGTACATTGTTCCGCCTTTCTCAGCTTCATTAATCTCACATTTGTTGACACGTTTCAGATATACGCCATTCTCAAAACGCTTAATAGCACTAATCATCCGACGATTGGATTCGTTATTTTAAGCAACTCGCTCCTCCCACTATTCCTCCCTCCTTTCTTCCTATTGGCCTATCTAAAACTCCTTTAACTTGTTCCTGATTCATCACTCCCCCTCTTTCTACGGATGTTTTCGGTCTCTTGCCTCTCCGTTTTGAAAAACCTCTTCATTTTTTTTTTAAATAACATCATGTAAATTTATTCGTTCCTTAATAATTTTGTATCCTTTTCATTTTTATTTGTATATTTCCATATTTTCTAATATATTTAAATCTCTTTCCCTTTTCTTCATAATTTAAAATCTTCATGGATTCTTTCATTTCTCTAGGAGTATGGCCTTTTCTTATTAAATGTGTGGCATAATTAGAATTATTATTTTCATATTTAAAAGGCTTTATATATTCATTGAATCTAGTTTTAAATTTAAAATTATTGGAAAATTGACATATTGAATTCATCAAATTAAATAAGTTAATTATGTCACTTCCTTAGAATATATGAGAGACTTATTTTTCAAAATTGTCTCCTCTTGGCTCTATACACTTTGTCCAATGGTCTTCCACCTTCCTTAAGCCTTACAAACACACAATTTCTCGAACTCTGCATAAAGGTATTTGTTTCAGTAATGACCTCCTCATTTGACATAAATCTTTATCTAATAAGCTTATTTATTTATATTTGCAAAGAGAATGAATTTGCAAGGGGCCAAATCTAAAGGTGAATAGAGAACAATTCCTAGTGTAACCATTTTGACCATCGCAATTGCAGATGTGTGAGAGCTGCTGCATTGTCGTGATGGAAGATATCAGCTAGGTTTGCTTTTTCATCAATTCACTGTACTGTCCTATGATTTTTTTCCAAGTAGTCAAGAAAAATTAGTGGCCATGACCTTTCCGACTAAATTGGACTTTTTTTTCCTTCTTCGGAACACATTTACCAAGAGAAATCCACTATTTTGACTGCTCTTTCATTACTGGAGTGTATTAATAGTAATAATGAATCCATGTATCATCAAAAGTTAGATAATACCTCTAAGCTTACTTAGTCCAAATACCCTTTGGAAATGGTAATGAGATTCCGTTTTTTGTCAACTGTGATCAAATGTAACATCCACCTTGCTGGTAGCTGCCTTTATCCAAATATTCATGCAGGATATTAAAAATACCCTCATCTAAGATGTGTAACATCTTAGCTGTACCAATATCTTCACTCTATGGTGTTCCAATACAACATCATAGATTTTATAGACCATTACTTCGGCTGTCACTTCATCTGGTCACAACGTATGCTTAGTGTCATTTGTGCTAGTAAAATCACAACGAAATCCAGTGAAACCCTTGTTAACCTTTTTATTCACCAACATAGAGTCCCCATAATACTTTTTTTAAGGTTTCTTAAGTTTTCTTAAGAGTTTTTCCATGAAGATTAGATTAAAATTGAATGAACATTTTTACTTTAAATGGTTAAACTGAAAATTATTTCTTACCAACTTATAAAAATATCTAATCATGACAAATGCAAAAGACACACTTGAGAAACAAAATATCACCAAATTGACAAAAGTCGGTATTTTTATTTTACTTGTTGCTCGCCAAACTTGACTTTTTTTAAAGAGGCTCCTGTTTCTTATTATAGGCTGGCAGGAGTGTTAACAACAATCCTAAACTCTCACAAGTTAAACAAGGCAAGATGTCTAATGTGGCACATTTTAGGGGCAGTGAAATATTTTTAAAAGTTACTGCTTTCTCAGTGATAGCAAGCAGATTTAAGTGAAATATTATTGGTTTAACTAGCGTGTTAATTTGATAGAATAAAACTTGAACACAAATAGTATATTTATTTTTAAAATTGTGTTTTAATGTCAAAATCATCATATTCAGTGCTACATGAGCTATAATAACTAAACTATAACAATTATAACACGTTTGAATATATAAACATATTATTTGCGATTAAGTTTTATTCTATCAAGTTAAACTCAATATTTATTTATCATGTGTTATTGATATACAGTATAATTATAATGTCCAAACTTTATGGTTATGGGCTATACTCCTTTAGTATTATAATTTTGTGTAGCCCTTTCCTGGAAGAAGCTGTCAGGAAAAATATTAACGGTAAAGTTAGATTGTTTGATACATCATTTTTTTAAAGGTATTTATGAGTAAAAAATTTTTGGAAAGGTATATAATTCTCCTGAACCAATTAAAAATGGTGGTTGGTCAAAGTTTAAAACAGAGCTCTTATAACATAATAAGAGTAGTTTAACAACAAATTATTTTGATTTAATGCTCCTTTTGGATTATTTTACAATATACAATGTTGTATTTAAAAACCAACTATAATAAAGAATCTTATGAGATATGAAAAAGTTCGTGAGACAAATAATATTGTTATTATAGTATGTAAAGAAAACTGCAATTTAGTTTCATTAAATAATTTTCAGCAATGCAGTTTTGATCCTCTACTTGGAGTTAATTTTATCTACAATGTTGCCTCTAACATGTAAGTACTATATTTTCTATTCTTTGCCGAAATAAAACCTTAACAACTGAAATGGTTCATTTTTTAAATTCTTCCCAACTTAACACTTTCAAATTATTATTGTGGTTTCCAAAACAACAGTATATTGTAATTAATTAAAGAAATACCATTAAATCACAATAATTTCTTAATTAAATATGTATCTAATGGAAAATAGGATTGCTTAACAATCTAAACGTTAACCAGCCACCATTTTGGAATGACTTAATCGAATTAAGTTTTCTTTTCGTTGTTTTTCTCTACTCACCAAGATTTTTTTTAATGATCCCCCCCCCCATTATAAGATACAGTGTACTCCCAATTATCCGGTAGTGTTTGATCCGTGAGTCTTGCGAAAAAAATAAGTAAAAAAATTAACAGGTTCTCTTTACCTGTTTAGTACGGGTAACAACCAGTAAAACTACGATAACAAAGTTGTGCAGTAGAGATAAGCTTGCTGACAAGAATAGTTGGACTGTGACGCTAAAGCAAGAGGGGCAAAGTGTAAGTGAAGAGGAAGAAGGAACGAACGTGTATGAGCGATTGACACACGAAGTGGCCTTGCAAGACATCAATGGACTACTCACTGCTCCAGTATTTAGAGGAACAAGACGACTACACGTAGTTAGCTGAAAAACTGATACTAAGAAAAGTTCAGTCAAGAATCAAGAGACAAAGTTTTCTCAGTAAGAAACAAAAAACAATATTTGATTTTTTGAAAAACCGTCAGGTAATTATAATTGCAGTACTGTACTAGTGTAGCGTAATGTGTTTCCTGTATTGGTCTTGTTTTACTACATGAACATTTAATGTAAAATGTACATTAAAACGTTTTTACTGTATGTAATTTATAGGTTTGTACAGTAATACCCCGACTTACGCTACCCCGACTTACGCGAATTCCGAGTTACGCGATCGGAAGATCCCCACTCCACCCAAGAAATTATCATATGCACGTACTGTATTGTAAATGTTGATAACTTGGATATACAAATGCCACACTATCACTGATAAAACCTTCCGTCTTAAACTCTAACAAATATCTGAACGTTCCTATTCTGAATATTCTTTTATAATTCCATCTTAACCTATAAAATTATTAGTACACACAAATATTACAAAACGAGGAATTAAAAAATTATTAGCGTGCTACGAAGAAATTTTGAGTGAGAAGAGAAAAACTTTGATCCGTCAGACGACTTTGCTAGATTTTATGAAGCCTTCTACATCAAAATAAACTTTGGTTTACGTTTTTGTAATTTGTATAATTTGTTACGTGTACAGTACAGTATTATATTTAAGACTTTATTACACATTTTACTTATAAATTATTGTTTTCTTTATTCTCCGATCCCAATTAAACATAATTTGTATGTACAATACAGTATTTATACAGTATGCAAAATTGTACCCCGACTTACGCGAATTCGACTTACGCGGTTATCGCTCGGTCCCACCTATCGCGTAAGTTCGAGGTATTACTGTACTTTGTATTATGTACAGTATATTAAAGTCTTTTTATGTTAAAAATATTATTTTATTATAGTATTTTCCCTGTATTTTTAGCATTCTTGCAAGATTATCCGCGAGTTTCGTTATCTGCGATGTCTGTCCCACTCAATTTGACGGATAATCAGGAGTACACTGTATTTGACTTAGTATTTGACTGTATTTGTCGGAGTCCCACAGCTCCGACAACAAAAGTAAAGTCAATACCCAAACTTAGATTTTTAGTGTTTGTATTTCATTTATTCCAATTTATAACAGAAATAAAATGGGGACATTTTTACCATTTTCGTATAGTAGAACACAATACTTTAAAAAGTATTTACATATCCCAAAACTATTATTAATACAAATAATATTATGTAATAAATAATGTGTGGTAATCCAGCACACTTACCACGTTAAAGTCATGAATGAATCGGTTCTTATCAGATCCATACAAATCAGGAACAGTTATCTTCTCATAATCATCTCCACCAATTTCAACATCCTCTTGTAAATAGTCTTTCTTGTTAGTTTTCACAAAATTGTCATTATTTATTGCCTTCTTCAGTTGATTTTGGAGATCTTGCATGATAGAGAATCCCTGAAAAAACAGAACATATAATATTAGACAAAATATAATTTGTGGTTTTTTATGGATCGGAAGTTGGCTTCACTCCACTGCGACCACAAATGGATCTATTGTGGAATAACATGACTAAGTTCTTTGGCGTCCACAGGGATTGAACCCAGTTTCTCTCACCTGCGGAGCACCAAGTAGTAACCTTACGGTCATCATTGTCTCTAAAATGAACATAAAATAGAAACCTCTAGCCCTCGAATAGTGTCAGAATCAGAAAAGAACAAGACAGACCTGATAGGAAAGACGAAAGAGGGGGATCTAACCCAAGACTATATGTAGAAAGGTGTAGATCCAATTAACAAGGGCTAACAAGGTACAATTAATTGAAAAATTATGAGAACCTTCCAAGTTGTATTACCCAAACACGTGGTTAATTTCAATCATTCAAAACTTGTTGCCAGAGTAAATTGCTACTAACCTAGAAAATGATGACAAGCAAAAGATTACAAAAAATCCCAATAATATAAACAAAGATAAGTACTACAAGCTTCCTGATTTGTGAAAGCCAGTATTCATTCCTTTTAACTGTCTCAACGTGAACAGTCAATCGGAGTACTCGGCAGAGGCAAATAAGTGGTTTGTTTAAAAAATATCTGGTCTTAATTTTTCGTACGAACAAATAAACAACGAAAGGTGGAGCACTGTTAGGAATAATTGTTACGTAAAATTATAAAAACTATCAAATATAATTTTTATACTAAGTTCCAAGACAATAACACAGAACACAGAATATTGTTGCGAAATGTATCAAGAAGTGTCGCAATAGCTGACTCTAGACAAAATATCTAGTTCATTAACCTGGCAAGGTATATTAACCCACCATGACCTGCAAGGGAGGTCAGCCATAATTAAACGGTGACAGCTGGAGGTTCTGCTCATCGATTGACCAAGGGCATTGGTCAGAACAATGGGATTCATTAGAATTGGCTTTGGGAACATTACAGTGAAAAACACGATAGCTGGTACCTACAGAAATAGAGATAAGAAAACCGACAGTGTATTCTTACATGAATTTAATAAGAGATAAAAAAAAGTAAACTCATTTGAATTTTTGAGTATTTCACAATAATATTCATCTTGCTCTATCTTGAGACTAATTATTGATATAGATAAAGGGGATTAAATATCAATAATATATTTCTTAGAATTATAAAGAAACTGAACCACTGACTGTATTTTTTTCAACCATTAATCAGCTTTATCTTAAATAAATAACTCTCATTTATAATAAATGGTACAAATTTCATTTCAACCCAAAATTTGCCCTTGCCTGCAGAAAGCAAAGTTGCCGGCCAACATCCTCCAAGCGAGGGGGAATGTACACCCATCAGATTTTCATTTTTCACAAAATGATGGAATGATTTGAGCATCGGTATTACATCAAGCTTGGTGATACCTAAATGAAAATCATTTGTAAGATCCTCCGACAATCTCATAGACATCATACAAATTAAAAGTGGTACAATCATTTGCAAAATGGCTGTATATCAGTGGATAGCGATTCACATCCTGGTAGACCAACAAGCTGAAATTATGAATTCATTTACCAAGCAGACTATGACCATCCGGGACAGTTTGTAGCTAACAGAAAAGATAGGGATAAGCACTGGCGTTGTAGAGTGTCCGTGACATTCTGGAGGCAGGAATATATCAGACAACCAAAAATCACCTCCTGTGCTTTTATTTATTTTTACAGATAAAATTCAGGTTGGATATTTTTTAAATAAAACCTCATATGTACACATAAAGATCAAAAACTGTTATTTGTTTACAAAAGTTTTGTCTACATGAGCTGTACTTGATATTAAAAGTATCAACTAAATTGACAGTCTTAGTATCTTATTGAATAAGGTATAGAAATCTCCTCTCAATACATTTTGTAGCCAATTTAATCTTGTTGTTATTGTTGTTGTTATTTTTGAAGAATTTTAACCATCAACTACTTATAGGTTATAAACATGTTATTTTACAAATTCATCTTATTTTTTTTTTTTTATTTTGTTCCTCTTGTATTTTCTTTGTCAGAAAAACACAAACACAAAAAAACAGAAAACATCAATAAGATCAAGCGTATTTCCAATGAACTTCAGAATTCATAATATCCTGAAGCAATTATAAATAAGGCTATTGAAAAAAAAACAAATCTGAAAAAAACCTAACAGCTACAGAAACTAGCGAAAAAACCTGTCGGCCTTCTCATATAAAAAGTGTATCATGAAAAACTAAGTAGAATTAATTCTAAATTTAACATAAAATCAGCTTTCAGGTTAGGGCATTCTATAATTTTTTTTTTACAGAGGTTAAGTCTAGAAGAGAGGTTATGGAAAAAGGTGTTCCTTACAACTCATTGACATAGTAGTCAGACCTAAAGAAGAGTTGATATACGGGTTTAGGAGAACACACTGTCAAAAGAATGTACGGTATATAACTTTCTAAAATTATGTAAATACCAATTGAAATCAAAATATACTATAAATTTGGATTCGGTCAGTACTGTGCATAAAGAATTAAACCTGGAATAAAGAAACTTAATCAAAGCAACGTGTATTCTAATGATACTGAAATTCTAAACTTATAAGACCACCCATGCATAACATAAAAATCACCCAATTAACATATTCACTCTCACCGACCAAAAACATAACCAATTTCATCAAAACCCATACAATAGTAAATATAAAATATCATTCATATTTTGTATCTCTATATAATATAATTTGTGCAACATAAACAGTAATAACATTCATATTATATGTCACGAGTTTAAAAAAGGGAAAAGGGGAAAAAAGAGAGAGAGAGAGAGAGAGAGAGAGAGAGAGAGAGAGAGAGAGAGAGAGAGAGAGAGAGAGAGAGAGAGAGAGAGAGAGAGAGAGAGAGAGAGAGAGAGAGGGGGGAGAGGGAGAGAGAGAGGGAGAGAGGGAGAGAGGGAGAGAGAGAGAGAGAGAGAGAGAGAGAGAGAGAGAGAGAGAGAGAGAGAGAGAGAGAGAGAGAACTATCACCTGGGACCTGGGAGGAAAAGGAGTCTCTATGGTGAAGTGGGAAAAAGTTTTGGGACATTCTATTCAAAACATCCAAAGAGATATCATTGTTTACTACAGAAAGATTATTATTATTATTAAGATTGGAGAGAGTGTTTTAAGACGCCTCCTGCACTGCGATCTAAATTAGATCTTTTGTGCCCCCCTCTTGTTGGACTCAGGAGAGATCTATGTCTTTGACATGACAAAATTGATCAAACCCCTGGTCGGGAGGTTTAGTAATTCTTCTTCCGAAATGAAGTAAAATTCTAGAAATGTATGTCTTTTTAGGCATAAGGCCAGGCACTCCATGATGTGTTCCATGCGTTCCACCTCTTCACCACAGTACCTGCAAGTGTCACCATCCACCAGGCCCATCTTACTTAAGTGATACCTGCAATGGATATGTCCTGTTAGTATACCACAGAGGAGTTTTAGCTCTCTTCTGCTTAGATTTAGCACCTTCCCTCTCTTTTTATTAGGGCTAAGGAACTTCTTGGAATGTATAAGACCCGGCAATGCATTCCAGGTTCTGTTGATTACTTTGTTGGCCCAGTTGGTAATAACCTCCTGGTAATCCCTAGGGCCAAATCCGTACATAGGAGATGGCCCTGTAAAGGGTTTAGATGCACCAAGTTTAGCTTGCTGATCTGCTTCCTCATTGCCTGGTATTTCCTCATGCCCTGGTATCCAGACAAGTTCGACTTTATTCTTGTCCACCAGCTGATTTAGGGCCTGGTGGCACTCGTGAAGCATCTTTGATCTCAAGTTGTTACTTTGAAGTGCTTTTAATGCCGCTTGACTATCCGACATAATGATAATTTTCTGTTTGCATTGGTTTTTAGTGATCAGATGATTTGCCACCAAATGGATGGCATGTACCTCTGCTTGAAAGATGGTGGCGTCAGCACTGAGGGACACATGTCTTTTGAACCTTGGTCCCACCACTCCAGCCCCCACACCACCTTCCATTTTGGATCCGTCTGTGAACCACTTTTGGTAGTCCGCCGCCACTACAGAAAGATTAAGTGTTTCAGATAATTATTTCAACAATAAAAAAACAGCTACATTAGCTAATAAACATTGGTGAGTGAAATATGTAACTTTACGTAACCCTCCATGGAGTTGATTCAACATTATAAATTTACCTTTTATCCAGATTATATCCAGCCAAAATTAACTAACAAAAATTACAATTCTCTTAAAGTTCATTAAAAGCCAAATAACAAACTCAAAACTGTGAATGAAAGAACATTTATTAACATAAGCACTATATAAAATACCATTCTTTATTTTTTTTTAAACACAGTCCACCAATAACTTTGTATCATATTTACCCATCACTTATCCACTTCCATCAAACACCTTTCATTAGTTTTTAAGATATCATATATCCTATTTATTTAGACGAAGTTTTTATAGTTTTAATTTATGTTGGGTAGCTAAAAGTGTTGTAAAAATAGCCAACACAAGAGTTACAGACTGTTGGACTTCTGAACCCCGAGATTAAGAGTAGCCTAGGCTACTAATTTTGTATATTTTGTAATTAATAATGTTAAATAAATAATCTTGTTGAAACACAGTAAACGTTGTGCGATATATAATTGTATATTATGGCAGTTGACATTGATTATTTTTCATAACCAAGTGTATCCTTTCCCTTTGTGTATATCCTTTATTAGAAAGGAAATTAAAGACGAGATTATTAATTCCCCTTCCTTGTCTCAAATCCCATTACAGCATATGTAAGTGAAGAGAAGTTAAGTTATGTATTTATTCAATAACATCAATTACTTTAAAACAAAATTTAGATTATTTATAGTTGTAAGTCTGCGTTCTTACAACTTCATTACTATTTACCTGAAGGGTAGGGTACCAAATTCATTTGTACTAGCAGCTATTCATACAACGTGGTACAGGTTAACACAAATTATCTAGCCAGTCATAATTAAAACAAGAAATCTTCGTTTTATTATGTTATTAAGAAACAAAGACATTGATATCATCAAATTAATAACTTAAAGTCTAAATTTCAATCATGAGTGAATACGAATTATTACAACATGTAAAACAGTCCAAATGAAAGTTTTTTTTATATTTTAGTTCAATTTAACACCGATATTTCATAATGATTGTTTTTCTGTTCTTTGCACTTTACTCACGTGAAGCCAGTCCAATTCACTTTACATTCTATAAGCCCTCTCACCTCATCGCAACTATTTCACAATTACTACAAGTCCACCATTTTGTTGCTGATTTGAGTCTCTCCAGCCGTCAAGTCAACACGACTGTTCCCCAAAGTGGTTCCAAAAAGACTGGCTTAGCAACGCTTTCTTCTTGGTTGGAAAGACGCTCTCGCAAGGCATCATGGGATATTCTTGCTTGGCAAAGCTAATGCTCGCTGACTCATGGGAAGTTTTTCCAGGTCTCATATTTCCTTTATTCATGACTGTTAATTTTTATCGGCGCGCACATTTCGAAATTTAAACTTTCAATATTATATTGTGACATTGTTTAAGAACACTTTACACTTTCTATTTATATATAATAATTATTCTGAATATTATTACTACATTAATATTACTTGTACTTTATTTAAACTTAACATTTATTATTTTTATTGGTTGGAAGATGTCCCATGCTTACAGAAACCCCCTCCTTCGAGATTCTCATTACGCAGAAATAAGAATCTCGAAGAAAAAAAAACATGGAAGCTGGGACACTCCAACCCCTTGCCACCTTTTACGGAGAACAAGATTAGTTCTAATAACAATTTTGAAAATATTTTAATTTATCATTTAACAATTTTTTAAAAATCACCAATATCAAAAAGTTTTAACATCATCATTTAAATTTCAAAAGCATAATAAATTTTCTGCATTGTTACAGATTTTTCAAAAACATCATCAATAATTTTTAAGTGTTACATAAAACTCAAAAATATCATAAATTTCAAAAAATGGTACATTCAACATAGACAGAAATCATTTCTCAACATGTTTTTACAAACATAATATTGTTCATGACACATCAAAATACAGAAATCAAAAGTCAAACAAAATCAATTACAGAATGCTCATCACAGAGTAATTTTTTAGCAATTTACTACATTAAATATACTGCTCGATTACAGAAAGTGATACAAAGTATATTATTCATGACATAACCAATATGAATTTTTTAAATGAATCAAGTAACACATCATATTACAAAGTATACAGTATAAAATCATTTTCAATTTGTAAAATAGTCATAACAGACAATATTAAAACATATAAAATGTGAACAAGTAGATAATTTTCAAATCATATCATAATGCAAATGATATTTAAAAGCACAACAATTAGACATCATATGTCAAAACATAATCAAAAGTGCATAACGTAGCATCATTGTTAATTTTAATTATTTTACAACAGCAGAAAATTGTATAACATTGTACATGTGAACAACAGAAATAATCATCAAATCATAGACAAACAAATTTTTCAAAATTTTCATATCATAAACTCAACATCACATATCAGCATCATTTCAAAATACATCATTAAACATGTTCATTGACAAAATCAATTATTATTATTTCAAATCATCATCTTTTATGATTCACTTCTTCATCATTACAATTTTTTATTATTAACTCTTTCATGATTACTAAGTCATCTTTATTCATTACAAACATTGCATCTTCAAAATCAAAATCATCTATCTTTATTATTATTACATGTTAACAAATTTATGAAACATATCACATTATAAGAAATTTTTTAAAACATACAAACATATTTATTTTATGGCTAAAAAGAAGATTTCTTTTCCAATCAAAAAACCCATCCCTCAAATTCATAATTGAGAATTCATATTTCCCTATCATATTTATCTCTTAATCAAATCATTTTATTATTAATTTATTTACCTAAGATTTCAGGAATCTATCTCAAATTCATCACTAACAGTTATTTGGTACATTGCCTACTTTCATTTTAAAGAAAAAAAATTTTAATAAATCAGTTCACCAATAAGACTCTCTTGTCTTATAAAAAAATCATCAACCTCGTAGAATGAGAGTATTCCCTTTGGAATCTCTAAAAATTATTATCAAGGATTAGCGTCCATTTTGGAACCCCTAATCAAATATATCATCGCAGCAAAATCGTAGAAAAACTCGTAGAACACCATTGAAAGATCTAGCGTCACATTGGAACCCCTAGTCTATTATTTATCGTCGAACCTCATCGCAGAACATTATCACTTGACCCCCTCAAAAACCTCATTACTCTTACTGATTTATTAAAACAAACTACATATTATTATTCATTAACAATTCCTATTACCAAATACTAAATCACAATCCAAACTATTTATTATTTTCCTGAAATCATCCTCCTTACTAAAAATTTCATTAACATTCTCTCAACATTTCCTCAAAAAATTATTTATTATTCACTTTCCTTAAAATTCTATATCATCTATTTATTAATATTCATCAAAGTTTCATCAAAAACATCTCATCTTATTTAAAATATAATCACCACTGAATTATTTATTATTATTTTTTAGCCATTTGTAAATCCTGTATTATTATTATAAAGTGTTTAAAGTTATATCTATGACTTTACCATTGTTCACTTAAGTTCTTCTGCTGAACGTTATCTATATTATTGTTATTATTAAGAATCAAATCAAGTATCCTAATCACTATCATTTATTTATTACTTCTTATTTATCTAATGTATATAAAAAATTATCAACCTAACCTAACCTGTACGTTTGTTATTATTAACCTAACCTATTCTATCATTACGTTGTAGAATTACCATTATGTACATAACCTATAATTGGTTTTAGCATAATTAATGCTCACACACCCAGTCATTCTTCATCATTCAACATCATCCTGGTGTTTTCATTAATCATATCTTATTATATGTCAGATGTAAATTATGTTTATTATTATATAAATCTTATTTTTATTTGGAGTAGTCTTGGCTTCTAACCACTTTTCAACTCGGTTTAATTTTAAAAAAATTTTTATTCTGAAGTTATATATCATCTAATCATCAGTTTAAAGTTTCTTCTGATTCTATCGCTAAAAGGTTTATTTGTTATTGAAAATTTATGAGTTAAGTTAAAATATAGATATTGAAATTCTAAAATTTATCGATTTTCTAAAGTATATACTTTATAAATCATGTTTCATTTATTTAAATTTGCGTATTTGTTCTTTCCTCAAATACTAATTCTAAGTTTGGCCTAAACGGGTTTTAAGGCTCTATCGTAAAATTATAATATACTTATTTAAGTTTCGTATTTGTTTGTGTACAAATATCAATTTCCAACACTGGCCTAAATGGGTTTTAAGCCTATCTTCAATTCAATTTTTTATTTATTCAAATGTCATATTTGTTTCTTTACAAATATTAATTTCTAAAACTGGCCTAAACGGGTTTTAAGCTTATAATCAATATTAATCTTAATTGTGTTTTACATTTAAACATATTACCATTTATTATTATTTTTTTTTATTTTAGTTGAAATTTTAAAAAATTTGTTTTAATTTTATCCATCAATATCTAATATTTAACCACTTGAACCATTCTCTACCATTTCTATGTCCTTCTGATCATACTAATAAACACTTATGTCACTACAGAATTCATCTCCCTTTGGTCAAAGTGAGTTTGAATATTCAATACCTACTTGGTTCAGTACGAACCCCACAATGACCTTAGGTTAATGAACCCCTGTGACACTGTTTGTTCCGAAGTTCTTTTTTGGTTCACTTATAATTTTATTTCAACCCATTAATATTAATCACCCCCTCAAAACATCGTACATTTTAAAATTATTTAATTTTATGAATTTGGTAAATATGTCCTTCAGGATGCACCTTCCATTGGGATGGTGAATATTTACTCTAGGTTGCTCCTCCTAATTTAGCCTAAACTGTCCTCATTTTAGTTAATATAACATTTTATTATTTTAATTTAGTCCATTTATCTTAGGTTATACCTTAACTTATCCAGAAATTTATCTAGGAATCTATTTAGATTCTATTCTTTATGTAAAAACAACTTTATTCAAATC
Organism: Aphrophora alni; assembly: GCA_963513935.1. Classification (NCBI taxonomy): domain Eukaryota; kingdom Metazoa; phylum Arthropoda; class Insecta; order Hemiptera; family Aphrophoridae; genus Aphrophora; species Aphrophora alni. The sequence goes on from OY740771.1 coordinate 7,956,255, forward strand.
CACATTAAAATTTATTACATCTGCACATCCATTTATGATTAATTACGTTATCATCCTGTCTGTTACATTATATTACTTTATTTTTAATTTTACTGTCTTCCTGATCAGTATTTCTTTTCTTTTTATGGTTTACACCCAATCTAAACACTTTTTCCGACATTAACTTTTTCTTATGGTTCTGGCCTAGTCTAACAACTTTGCTAACACTAAATTTCATCTTGTATTCCTGCCGTAACCTATAAGTCCACTTTCTAAAATACTGTTCATAATTTACCCCCTCTATGCTCCTAATTTCTTTAACTATCTCCGTAGAATCAACTAATGTCTTTATATATAGTTCCCCATAACACCCTTGTAGCCTAATTGTACCTTTATCTAAACTTTCTTTTTCAACAATACACTTATTTTCATGATCCTGTATTCTAAATTCATTCCTAATCTTTTTAATAAAAACTTCCTCATAACCCATTATCATATAACTACATTTCTTTATCTTAAAATCAAACTGTACTTTCATGTTATCAAAACTATTGTTTACCAATTTCTTAACCTCAATTACATTGTATTTACTATTTACCTCAACATAGCCTAACTTACTCACATCAATATCTGTTTTCAATGCACTATCTTCTACTAAAACACTAACATCACCGAGATTTTTCTTTAACCCTAGTGTAGGCTCAACGTCATAATTACTGTTTTGTTTCAAAATGTTAATTTCTTTGGATAAATTACAATTGATATTGTCTATTACTACAACTTGTTCATTACTAATTTCATTCTTAAGGTCTATGTCAACTTTATTAATTACTGTGTCAAATTTCCTACCTAAATTTTCAAAGCCTATCCTTCCATCAACCATCATTTGTTCACATTTACTATCAAGGTTTTCTAACCTATCAATTATCCCTATCTTATTCAAATTTATTTCTTCTTTCAATTGTTTAAAATTAGCTTCCACTTTTTCAGATTGTTTATTCATAGCTACCCTCATTTCTTTAAAATTATTTTCAGATTTTTCAAATTTATTGTCACTATCTAATTTATTTAATTTCATATCGTCTCTTATTTGTTTAAAATTACTTTCAGATTTTTCATTCATACTCGTTAGTAATCCTGCCAGATAATTTAATGATATTACATTTTCTTCTTTGGGCGACTTAACCTGTTCTAAGATATTTGTCTCTGCCATGCTTTCAGACTCAGTAAAGCTAACTCCTAAACCGGATTCGTCTAAGTTATTTTCATCTGTTTCCATCTTAAATTCTATTGATTATAAATTCTCAATTATGATATTTTTATATTCTCCAATTATCTCTTTATGTAAATTTACTTTAATTTTAATTTTAGAAATGTGTATAACCCTGTACCACGCTATAATCCTAACTGCTTTTTCGAAATGATAAGTAGAATCGGGCGCCATTTTGTAAGTGAAGAGAAGTTAAGTTATGTATTTATTCAATAACATCAATTACTTTAAAACAAAATTTAGATTATTTATAGTTGTAAGTCTGCGTTCTTACAACTTCATTACTATTTACCTGAAGGGTAGGGTACCAAATTCATTTGTACTAGCAGCTATTCATACAACGTGGTACAGGTTAACACAAATTATCTAGCCAGTCATAATTAAAACAAGAAATCTTCGTTTTATTATGTTATTAAGAAACAAAGACATTGATATCATCAAATTAATAACTTAAAGTCTAAATTTCAATCATGAGTGAATACGAATTATTACAACATGTAAAACAGTCCAAATGAAAGTTTTTTTTATATTTTAGTTCAATTTAACACCGATATTTCATAATGATTGTTTTTCTGTTCTTTGCACTTTACTCACGTGAAGCCAGTCCAATTCACTTTACATTCTATAAGCCCTCTCACCTCATCGCAACTATTTCACAATTACTACAAGTCCACCATTTTGTTGCTGATTTGAGTCTCTCCAGCCGTCAAGTCAACACGACTGTTCCCCAAAGTGGTTCCAAAAAGACTGGCTTAGCAACGCTTTCTTCTTGGTTGGAAAGACGCTCTCGCAAGGCATCATGGGATATTCTTGCTTGGCAAAGCTAATGCTCGCTGACTCATGGGAAGTTTTTCCAGGTCTCATATTTCCTTTATTCATGACTGTTAATTTTTATCGGCGCGCACATTTCGAAATTTAAACTTTCAATATTATATTGTGACATTGTTTAAGAACACTTTACACTTTCTATTTATATATAATAATTATTCTGAATATTATTACTACATTAATATTACTTGTACTTTATTTAAACTTAACATTTATTATTTTTATTGGTTGGAAGATGTCCCATGCTTACACATATAAGCACTAAGCTGGCATTCGACCATTGAAAGGTAAGTAATATGGTTTATAAGGGACGAAAGTATTATATATCTTTACGAACTGTCACAATTAGTTACGTTTTTGTTCCTTTCTTGTTTCGTGAGTTGTATTTTATGGTCAATTTTGAACAGTGTTTATGTTTGTTTCATTATGGTGTATTATGTTATTCTTTTTTCTTTTCTTTTTTTTTTTTTTTTAGAGGGATAGGGGTCCTTGTTGATTAATAATTCAAAGAGAGGGAAAGAACATAAAATTGAGACTCTAATCATTGAATATTCTAATAGTGTCAGAACCAGAAAAGAACAAGAGGTTAGCAAAGATGAAAGAGAAGGCTCTAAAACAAAACTATAATATGAAGAAGAAGAAAGGTGTAGTCTTCGAGATTCCTACAACCCTACTCTCTATCCATGGGTTCCTGAGAAGGGTGTTGATTTTTTTGACAAGGAAAATACAAGAAGAACGATATTCATGGATTTGTAAAAATAAGGTTGGTGTAGCTTTGTAATATGTTTTTGAATTTCCTCGACTACAAATTACTTATAATTGTTCCTTTGAAATAAAACTAAAAATTAGAGTACTTTCTAAATTGTTATTACATCAAGTTTTTGGGATTCATCCGGGAACTGGAAATCTGATCCTCCTGTGTAACCACTGGACATGATTCTCTCATCGATGGGAATTTGACAAGAACCACGGAAACTGTACCGCATCTAGAAACATACAAAATACATCTAATTAGTACTTGTTACAGTACTTCTAAAAGATACTTGTAGAGTTAAGCAACACTGTTTTAAAACTTAACTATTATAAAATTTAAAACCAACGGACATTTTTTTTCTATTCTGGGAGCTTCAAAACACTCTATAATTGTATTTTTGTTATTTACAGGGTTTCAAAAAAGTATGTCATAGGTTTGATTACTTTTGAACAATTAACAGCTGAAAATAAGTATTTGTTACACATCTATTTTTCAAATCTAACTACCATTTTGTATACAACACTATTAACAAAATATGGCTCTATAGGAGGAATAAGTCAAAATTTTAAATGTAAACTTAATTGTTTTACTACATGATTCTTTATAATTATTAAATTAATGTTATAAAAATAGTGTGTACAAAGAAAAACAAAAATAAAATTATATTAAAAAATTTATAAGTATTTTAATTACAAAACTGTAATATAATAATTCTATAAAAAAAAAAGAAAAAAAGATAATGTTTCACAAACAATCTTTAATTTAAGAAATAGCAAGTTAATGGTTAGTAAAAATAACAATTATGTTTTTGTTATAAAATCGAAATTATTTAGGGATACAAATTTTTTTAAACACCCAGTATTTATTTATAGGTATACATAAAATTTAAGTGGCTGTGATGGTCGCTAAAATACTAACCTACATTTTCATTTACCGCTATGCAATAACCTATCGTGCCGAATAGTACCGAGCCCTGTATCGTGTCTGTCTGTGAAGGCCTTTCTACACAATGTTAGCTACTTTCTCAGTATATGGACAATTTCTCACAACAATTTTTAAGACTTAGACATTGTTCAGGGTCAACACTATATAAGGCTTTCTCCTAATTTATTTTCTTGAAGAAGAAAATAAAGGTTGATATGTGAACCACTTTTCTTGCAACTTAATCATTTTTTAAGCTCACACTGAAATGGTACTTTTAAACTAGTTTTTTTAGTTTTGTAAGTTGAATATATATATATATATATATATATATATATACAGATTTTTATAATCAAGAGATGTGACATCACATAAACTTTTGGAAGCCTGAAAATCTTTATATTTTCAGTAGATTACATTGGGAGGATGGATATGAACAATAAACACTCTCAAACACATCCAGAATTGTTAAATGTTGCATAACATTCTATAAAGTTACTAATTTCAGATGGGAGACCTGCGTCATGAGATATTGGTATTGTGACAAGTACAGAACATCAGAATTTGTTGAGCAACAGTTGCGGAACATGTTCAGATAGAAACATTGTGCTACTTTTAATCTAGATGTGTACTAGGCCTAAATGATTCAAAGGTCCATCTTGTTACAAATACAATGTTTATTGTAGAAAATTATTTTCATTCATTTAGAGCTAAGAAAATACCACCCTTTAGATATTTACCTGAAGCAAAAATAAATACTTATTTTTAAATACCCTACCTACTGGGTATTTGAGACATATCACTATTCTGAAAATGAATGGACTCCAAAAAAATTATGAATGAAGTAAAACCTATTCCAAAGAATTCTGCCAGGATCGTAAATAATTTCCCATTGTATGTTGACAACAATAGACAACAGGTTACGACCTTACATACATAATATATCATGTTTAAAATACACTAATACTTACGTTAATTACAATAAATATTTTCCATTTAAGTAATAAAGATATGGGTTATGCTACAGTTTCATAGTAACATCTACTACGGAATAGTTCCATAGCTTCTATTTCATATTTTTTCATTTATGAAATCAAGATAAATACACAAGATACCGCTAAAATACAGTTACTACACTTCAAAACTTATGTCTATTATTATTTGAAACATTTATTTCATTAGTTATATTGGTCAAACTGTTAGATATTAGTTTTATTTCGCTGAACAAATCCTTAAATCAATCTCATGTATTGATGTAAACATAGCAGACTGTATATTACACAACAGTGAATCAATAAAAATAATCAATAGCATTATGCTTGTAGCAGAGTAACAAGTTGACTTTTACTCTTTTAATGCAAAATTACGTTGAGGACTCTACACATATTTTTATTTACTTCATATAAAAATTTTTAATTCATTTAAAATATTTAAAATAAAATAAATGGTGTGAAAATATTGCACAAACTTTCACACTCACTCCATAGCCTAAGCCAAATAAAACTTAAACAAAAATAATTGTTACCAAAAATGTAATTTAGGTAGCTGTGAATCAAAAAGTGAAAATGAACAGTAGGGCGCAATCTTTAAAAATATATATATTTAAACCTTAAATACTGAGACACTTAAATACTGAGATTATCCAAGAATACCAAGGTCAATTTCATGGTTTTTGCAAGCATTTATTAAAATTGATATCTCAATTGACCTTTCAAGAAATAAATATGTATATTTTTATATATTTAGACAAGATTTGAAGTAGGCCTATGCCCTACATAAAAATTGTTTACTTGAGTAATGTATATTCTATTTATAAGCTGACATACTGATAAAATTGACCTGTTAGGTTGGATTAGATTAAATCTCTTCAATAATAAATTACAGGAAGATATAAACATAAATTTAATTAATTAGCTGGAAATACAGGCTGGAGAATAAAAATGACAAAAAATATGATACAATAAACATGCATAACATAAACTCACCAAATCAGGTTAAAATCCAAGCCTACCTCTCCTCTTACCCACTCCTCGATTTCTAAGCGGAGACGAAGAGAACACCCTTGTGCTCTTCCTCTAGGCCTAGAATTTTGTTCTACCTCACTCTCATCATTTGACATATCATCTAAATAATTTTTAGATGATCTTACACTCCTACTTACAGACCTACGCTCATCATCCATTACACTATCATCATCAGACATTTCAAAATTATTTTGAAAACTAAGCCTACCTTTTCCAGATGTTCGTTCTTTAGAGGGTTATAATTGAGATCTTCATCTATATTATCTACATAACCTAAAAGAGAATAATCACTACAAATACCATAATAACCTCAACATACATCTTCATTACCACCATCCTCATCTAACTAGGACCTAAGTTCTCTATCCACTTCACTAAAATGTCAATTTTTTTCATCGACCGGTCTGCTCATATTGACAACTTCGAATAATATAACAACGACACAATATACTAATCAAAACTTTAAAAAAAATCACATTTATTCAATAAAATAAACCGTAAACTAAAACAGCTGATGCACTGATAATAGTAAAACGGCCGATATTAACTCTCTAGTTTCTTGCGATTAAAATTAATAAATTTTCTGCAAATTAATTTTCATAAATTGCTCGATAGGCTATATATATTTTTTTAATATAGTTCTTTGTCTATTGTTTTGTGAAGGAAAAAAAAACAATCCAAATATTGTAACAAAAATACTTTTACACATTTTTATCTGAACTTCGTCTCCAAAGTGTTAAATAAAAGACACTAAACCGACTTTGCTTATACCACAAACAAGTCCTCATCAGTGTTAATCGTAGCTGATTGAGCTTTTAATGACAGTGGTTAAGATTCTGTTTTTACCAATTATTCCTAATCAATAATATTTTTTAAATGCAATTTCACACACGAATTTAGGTCATAAATATTCATGTACCACTAAAATTTCAACAAAATCAATTTATAACACACCAAAACTGGGTTTTTTTTTTTTAGTTTTTTTTATAAACAACTCAAGAACCAGTACTTTTTACAACAGATTTTGTTTCGGTCCCTATAATCTTCACTTGAACAAAATTTTCATTATAATTGTTGGAGTCGACTTTGACAAAAACCCTTGATATTATGATTTTTTTCTGATAGCAGCTACTCCTCCAAATTCTGAGTTATCAAAAAATGTCATAAAATTTACCCACATACCAAATTTGATTAAAATCGGTCCAGTCCTATGTTTGGGGTATACAGATTATGTAAGAAAATAAATAGGATGCGATTTTTGGAATATAAAAATAAATCTGGCATGACATTCATTAGGTAATGCTCTACTTTTAACCCTACAACTGTCCAATGTTAAAGGTTTTATTTTCTTAAAAAATTAATAAAAAATATTAATTTTACACAAAACCTAACTTATAAGACATCATTTTTCTCAGAAAGATGCATAGAATTCATCTATGTAAAAAAAAATAATTTTGTAACGGTTTTGGAGTAAGTATGTTACATGTCAAAAACGACGTTATCATTTTCCAAGAAAAACCTGATTCATCCAAAATCAAAAGCTTACCACCTTTTTCTAAGATATACAAAAGTTTTGTGTACTATTTGTGAATATATTTAGGGGAAAAAAATAATAAAATTGTTACATTTTAAAAATTAAAAAAAAAAAATTACGAAAAAACTGAATTTTCTTTTTATTTTTTCCAAAAAACATAAAAAATAGTAAAATATATTTTATACAGAACTTCTATATATCATTATGTCCAGAAAGGTGCATAGGATTTAGTTGTGTAGTGCAAAAAAATGTTACATGTATCACATTTGGAGTTTTTTGGTCAAATACCAAAAAATCTAGAGTAACGGAGAGTAAAATTTCACAGAAATGGTAATCAAAAACATACTAATACATTTTTTGCAATTTTTTCAACATTACTTGAGATTTCTAATATATTTTTGAATATATTTAGGGGAAAAAAATAATAATATGTTACATTTTCTAAATAAAAACAACGTATTTGACTAAAAAGTGAAACTCTGATGGTTGAGGTTAGGTTTGTAACCTCCACAATTTAGCCTCACTAGTAACAATCTGAAGATAGGCCAAAGACAAAAACATTAGATTTTAATAAGAAAATATATACTTTACAAAGAATAACACACATATATTCACTTTTATAATCATATAAAACACTAAATATAAGAAAATATGCATATAGGCTAGACTTACAATATTGGCCTAGGTTATCCCAAATATGAACCGTTCAAAAACTAAACTATCACTTAAAAACATAAACTTTAGATATAAAAACACATATATTGTAACTTGTATACACAATTTATACACAATTTGTATACACAAACCTTCAAAATAACAAATATCTAACCTCAAAACAATATGCGCCAAGCCCAATATTAAAGTTTATACGTCACACATTTGCTTCGTTTGGGCATCAATACAAAGCCTTCTAAGTAAGAATTTGTCACCATCAAGTGGTACCAACTTATAGAATGGAATTTCCCCTACAACTTAGTGTAAAGAAAAATAATTTTAAAACCATAGAGAAATGAATACGTGTATTCGTAAAATGCACCGAATGCCAACTGAATTTCGTGTCGTCAGGTTTGTTCTCTGCTCAACTAGGAATATCTCTGGATCTGTTAGACGCAGAATAATTTGTAATCTACGGTTAGAAAGAGAAACATGTGATCTATAGAACAGTGTTTTAGTTGACTTAAATGACAGAAAAATAGAGTTGTAATATCGGGAAAATGGCTTCGGGTTTTACGAAAAGACGCAGAGTTGAAAATTACAATTTTACGCTACAAAAATACGTGAACTTCACCAATTTTTGGAATATTATTTATAACATTTTGTGGTATTTTTTTTGTATGATTATGTATCTACGGAATATTAGCTTTCCAACACTTTTTTTTTTATTGCGATAGGACGATTCTAAGTGGGCGAAATGTTGAATTGCAAAATATGTGTTTTATAGCCAACTTGTCCGGGAGAATGGGTACGATTTCAGGTCTTTACCACTTGTAGGGTTAACGAAAGCTTTGCCTGAATGGTCTTCTTAAACTACTAACAGCCTTAAAAGGTTCCAGTGTAAAGAATGGTACCTTTTCCACAACAAATCGTTCTTGTAGATGAAACAATTTCCTTCCAGTCAATGCAAGGTGTTCAATAACAGCCAGTTGGGAAAAAAATAGCTTGGTGCCTGCACGTTTGTGCCGGTACCACAAAAAAATAACTATTAACCCAAAGTCGACTTCAAAAATACCAAATATTAATAAATATACTTCATGAATACTATTTAGGAATAAGTTCCTAGGGTTATTTTATACTTTGTATTTGTAGTCTAATAAGTAGGCCCTAACTACAATTTGTTGTTTTTAAGTAAATATTCAATTAAATTTGTAAGGTCCGCTAGACTTAAAACATAAATGAAAACTGCAATGAGTAGAATTATTTTAACATAACCTGTAGTTAATATTTAAAGAGTAATTATTATATTTAATAATCTAACTTCAATCAACATTATTATTTATCACCACTACATGAATCTGGTTAATGAAAGACAATTTCCCAAAACCACAATAAAACACAAAGACTGTATAGTTATGTTTATTCTACCTTATATGTACATTTCAATAGCACTACTGATGTGGCCCAGCCAAGGAGCCCCAAATAAAAACCATAATAAGTATAAATTTGGATGTAATGGGAAGGGATTCTAAATAATAGAATATCAATTGGCACTTGCAATTTTGTTGAGCAGTGCAAGATTACGTAGAAGGGGGGAGAGACGAGGAGTGGAGGGCTTGAACCCGCGAGCCGAGCGAGAGTCTGTTCCGAGAGCCGCGAGGAGGAAGTTGAACGGCAGACCGCTACGGGACGAGGTCAGTCCATTTTCAGCCTATATAATTAATCGGTATGCTTTTCGGCCACTATTAAGACTTTATCTAGCCGTTGTCTTTTTTATAGATTATAATTATTTCTGTAATCTTTTAATTCGGTGTTCAAATAAAAGAGAACATTAAATTTAACTTAAGTTGCGTGCGTTCATTAGCGTCCTAACCCGACTCCTTGGCCCATCCTGACAAGATTCGGCTAAAGTGTACGCGGTATCCAGCCAGCCGGAGCTTCCAGCTGGTCAAAAGAAGTGGAGACGGTCACACTATCATCATCAAGAAATACTAACTATACAGTCTTTCTGTTGTTGATGTTTTATTATAATTTTTAGGAATTTGCTTCATCGTATATTCACCACAGTGCTCTAGTGATTCATAAGATCAATCTGGTTGAAGTTCAATACCATATTAAATTTAGATTTTGTACAGATAGGAGACACACAGGGTTACTTGGAAAGTGGTCCTTGGTATTACCTAGTAATATACAAATAAAAAACATTACCGTTCAGAAATATTTCATAAAAAGGCAATCTGATGAAATATAAACAAGTATCAGAGCCAAATGGATTTGTTCCGAGGAGAGTGAACTATACAAAGTTAACAAAAAAATGACATCTATTCTGTATTTGTAAAAAGGGGTTATCCTGAGAAACTGGTTAAGAATCAAATTCCTTCGGCACAAAACACAGATATCATACCCAAGAATAAAATAACTTGCCCATCTCTCGGTCACCGATTATCCCCACAGGACTACAGAGATTAAACAACATAATGAAGGAAGGCTTAAAATTCTACAAGCTTCCGATCAAACCAAGAATCTTCCCACATAACCTCCTAGTCTTGTTTACACCCCATAAATCTAAAACCCATTTTAGTTTACCCCAAACTTTCAGATCTCAACACGCCTAAACAACTTAACCTTCCCCAATGTGTTTTCCATGCAATAGGCTGAGATGCAAAACATGCAAAATACATCTTCCCTCCAACAACTTCAATAGTTCCTTCAGAAAAACAGAATTTAAAATTAAAGGTCATCACACATGTACCACAAAAAATGTAATCTACCAACTACAGTGCAGATTTTGCCTAGCTGAACCCACAACATTGCCACTTTTGATGACTGCTCTCCCTCCAGAATGCAACCCCTCAGAATTAAGAAGATGGGAACTGTCTCATCAATGAGTCACAAAATCTAGAGAACCCCCTCACATTAATCTTAGATAAATCATCCTTTATCGTTTTTCCTCTCCCAACAGGCTTACTTAAAATTAATTTTTTTAAATGAATAATAACATAAATAAAATATACATCTGTGTTTCAACACTCAACACAAATCCATTCTCTACAACTAAATTACAACAATTTTAATATTCTTTTTATACTCTCTACTGATTGAGAAAGTGAACAGTGTTAATGAAATATTACAGAACTTTAATGTTTTATTGTGTGTTTTTCTATCTTTGTACAACTAAGTAACACCAAGAACCACTTTCCAAGGTAAGCCTGTGTCTCCTATCCATACACAATATATGAATTAGTTAGCCTAAGATTTTATCATATCCTTAGTCATATTAAACACAAATTCATACAATATACTTACACCTGATGGACGAGCAAACTGTCTGTACACATAGAGGCCAGCAATGATTCCAACTGACATAACAAACAAAGCCAGTAACAACAGGCATAACGTAGGGATTGCTGAACGGCGTTTGGATCTTGGTGGACTCCATGGAGCCAGGTAATTGGGTAAAGGTGCTGGCGCTGCGCCTACATACTTCTCCCCACCACCTACAGCACCTTCCACATCAATATCAACATTTGGCTGTAACAGAATTGAGATTGACATGATACCTTTTGTAAACTAATATACCATAAATTGTTATTTTCTTAAAAATTTAATCTAAATAGTAAATGGTGTAAGCGCGACAATTGATTAGGTCTTGCCATTCTAAAAGAAAAAAAATGAAGGTCTTGCATAAAGTGAAGCAGCGATAAAACCAAGTAGTTTTTAATCAAATATATGCATAACAAAATACAGAAAATAATGTAAAAGCTAAGATACTAGTCGATATGGAGGTGTTCGGACGAAAGACTTAACTCAATATTTTCTTAGAGTATTTTGCTTTATCAAGTTCAGAGAAAATGGGGAAAACATTTTAAGAAGTTGAAGAGGACATTAAAATTGCCATACATACATTAGGAATGATTTATTTCCAATTCTCTGGTTTACAATTTCATATCAACTATATTCGTTCATGTTGTGTTTTACTTTCTCATGTTTATTCAGATATTTTTTATCTTTAGGGTGTAATTAGGACCATCAAGTCTTATCTTCCACTTAACAAAATACTCCAAAAACTCCATGGTGCCAACAGCCAATGGAGAGCCAAAGTATGCTAGATGATTTTTCAGTCGGGTAATGTGTGGTTAACTCATCGAAATTCCCATCATCATTGATCTAGCCTTCTCAATCAGAGTTCGCTACTAATTGTAGAATATAAATTTTCCTCATGAAGCTGGGTCAACTACGTAACATTTTAGCCCCGTGGGGATTAAACCACTAGACCCACAAGGGGCTCACTTCAAAATATAAATTTATTTTTTTTTTTAAATCAATTATTTATGTTATAGCCATAAAACAAAACCTTAAAAAACAATAAAATTTAAAGTAAGGAAAATAAATAATTAACAACTTAACAATAATAACATTAAAATAAAATATTACATTTTTGATTTAACGAATCAAAAAATTATTAATCTCATTCATACAATATAGACTTCTATAACGAAATCATTTCAGCACACTCCGAGCAACATCAGTAAACATCTGTTTGATACATATAATATGCCCTAATGTTTTTGCTAACTGGGAATTATTTTGAATAGATTTGACAAAATTATAGATCTAACAGGGTCCAAAAGCGGCACAAAGATGAGGTTATAATTGGTATAAATGGCTGTCCTATGCTCCAGAATAATAAGAACTGAACTGTTTCTTGCACTTTTCGTACTTACATTTGAACCAAACACAAACTTTTGACAAGTAAGTCGGGCTGTTTGCATTTTTTTAAATTTTCATACACTGCTTGTGATGAGCTACATGAAATAAGTCAATTTAAAATACTCTATAAACAATAGTAGAATATTATATAGCCAAATAGTCCTACATAACAAACAAGATAAAACATAACATACATAATAAATTAGAGTTAATCACAGCGACAAAGACATTATAATAATATAACCAAATTCAGAAGTTAATAAATAAAACACAATCAAATAGACTACATATAATATACAGGGAAGCAACCCACAAAATTTAAATGAAATTTATCAATGCAATCTTAAGCACTCGTCAATCTTGAAATAAATGTATAACAAGTATAGTATGCTTTCAAATAAAAGTTCTTTCAAGGCAGTTTTAAATTTTGTACTAGACAAAAATTTAATTTTTTCAGGTAACATGTTAAATAATTTTATTTAAGGAAACGTAACAAACCGCAAGTAAAAGAAAAATATAGTTCTCGAATAATTTTGAATATACCGAAATGAATTATGACCAAAATGGCGACCAATACATTTTATTTAGGCACTAAAGTAAAGTTTCATCAAAATCGTTAGAGCTAATTTTGAGTTTTATTCTTATGGCAACTTCCCTTCCTTAATTTTCAACTGAAATAAGTATGGGTTTTTACATATATATATGGGTTTGTGAAATTTTGTTTTCACCTTAAAAAAATACATACAGCACGAACTTGTTTAGCTAGGCCTATACTACGAAACGCCAATAACGAAGTATTTCCTTATAATCTTTAATGAAGTCTAGTTGCAAAACAATTTAATTGGTTTTCATGATAGGCTAGTAACTATTTTCAAAACATAACACAATTACCTGATAACAGAAACCAAAACAAAGACATGTAACTACGAATAACTAGGTGTTTTGTTTTGCTCAGATATGACATAGTTTTAAGTAGGAAATCATAATTTGGGAGCTTTTAAGACCAAGGCAGAACTTGTTGATTTAAAATAAACTAAATGGATTTATTATCAAAAATAATTTACTTTCAATGTGCAACTTGCAATAAAATGTAGAAAGTACTTTAATGGATTGTGAAATTAGAAATTTTATTGTATGGTTAAGATTAACTTTGAACCCTGATGGAACTTTTAAATCCCATTTAATATTTTCTTTTTCCTTTTAATATACAATGGCAATGCACACACAAATATAAAATTCCAACTCAGTGTAATAAAATACATAAATATTTTAGTTTCAACAAAATCAAACCATAATGATAATATAAACATGTTGATAATATTATAAAACCAATCCCTGTGTATTCAGAGCCTAATTTGTTCCTAGTAGGGAGTTGTAAATAAACCGTAAAATGGTGATCTACCTTTAACTTCAAACGATTTTAAGAAAGTAATTATTTATAAATGTTCTGGTAGCCAAATGGTTTAAGTCGTCAATTTCTGATCAATGACGTCAATCACTAATGACGTGAACTCAAATCCTACCAATACCATTCGGTGAAGTTTAGTCTTTCCCATTTGCAGCTGTTAGAAGAACGCTAATTAGTGATGTCGGAACCTGGATAGTTCCTAACAGGACATGGAGTCTTTGGAAGTTATCTTAAAAGATTCAAACTAATGGCTGATGGAATATGTTGGTATTGTTGGGAAGTTGATATGGTATTCAATGCCAACAGTAGGAGGGGAAATGGATGAGGATGAAAAAAATTGTTTTAACAACTTCATAAGTAATCACTAATTAATATCGGGAAGCAGTATCAGATGAATGATTGAGGACAATGAAGCCTAGGTTTCAGTATGGAACCGTATTAATGGGACACAGAAAAGAAAAACAGCTGAGGCAGGGTCACAATTAGCATAACATTATTATCACGAAGAAAAAAGAGAGCTTATAAACTAAAGCCACTGAGCTGAAGCAATATGCACACAGGTTCAACTCAGATTGACGAAAGTGAAAAGGGAAGGTTTTTTAGCCAGTAAAAGTCATGCATAACCTAGAATTGAGGGCCTATGGGGTCCACTAGAATTTTCCACCTCCTAAGCAAAAAGAAGAAAAGATCTTTGAAATTTAATCAAAATCATTAAAGCCAATTTTAAGAAAATTGAAATTTTGTGTTTTTGTCTTATGACAGGTTTTCCCAAAATTTGAATTTTTGAAAACGAAGAAAAAAATCCTGATGGTTCAAATATGCCCAAATATCAAATTTTATTGAAATCAGTCCACTTGTTTGGGCTATAGAGACACTGTACACATATAACAGGCAGACAAAACCTTTTTTTCAGTCAGTAGACCCATTGGTCATTGATTTTTTTAAAACATTATATAACTTTCTCTTAAAAAGTATGAACCTAGTTACAAAGTTGGAAAATAAAAAGATGAAACCTATTTTTTATTGTCTAATAATATTTTATCACAAAACTCTGTAAAGTAAACAATGTTTTATAATTTAAATTGCTTAGCACAGAGAACTGTGTCCAAACAAATATTTATTTAGCTGTTTTTCTGCTGAAGTAGCAACTACAACACATTCTTTGTTGTGAAAACAAAACCTATATTTACACTCCATTCACAAAACATATGTACCTATTTTAATCACCCAGTAGTATTGCTCTCTTGTGTGTAAAAAGGTCATACACAGCTCATTTCAAAATTATTTATCATGGATGATAAATTTCTTAAATAACAATTCTAGCGATCTACTACTTCATCTAATTGTTGACATCTGAGGCCATGAAATACCTACTGATCTTACTCCTTCATGTAATTTTACATCATATTATATAACTACACTTACAAGGTGTCCCAAAAATAAGTACTGTTTTGATATAAAAAATGTAATACAATTATTTTACTTTATTTTATTTTTACAAGAAAAAAATTCCTAAAATTACTTTTCAACCGAAATTAAAACACTTATATTGGACTACTAGCTTTTCTATACCCTCTTCATAGAACAATGCCACCTGTGGTGATAACCACTGTTGCACAGTATTTGTGACATCGTCATCATGCTGACCAGCTAGCGATTCCATCAGATACAAAAAACAGTCTCTGTCTGGATTCTGAAGTGACTCAAGACACCTAAATCTTGTCATTGGTTACTATTTGGCTTAGAAAAGCATCACCTTCATCACAGTATCAGGTAAGAAACTGCAAAGCACTTAGAAGTCATTTAATTTAGTACAAATCAGACAAGATTTTTGAGAAACAACATGAACACTTTCCAATAACCTAAACGGTCTGTCACAATTTCATGAAAAACTCTTCTTCAAATTTGAGGAAACTATTAAAAAGTAAGAACATCGTAAACCGGTGATCTTGGGAAATTTTCTCTTCCAGTTTCCTCACCAAATCTTTCTTCAATTTTACACATCGTTAATTTTCACATTTCACTTAAATAATAATTGTTTACAAAGAAAGTTACTGCTTTTTTGAGATTTTTTTTTAACATGTTCTACATACCATATTTGTTAATAATAAAATAAGTTTTCAACGCAAAGCTCACTTTTTTTACTGAAAAATCACAATTTATAAACGATAAAATTGAACGCATTTATAGGTTACAGATTAATAATAATGGTTCACATTCCTGTTTTGAACATTACTACAGACTTGCAATGTTTATATCTGTGATCGTAGTTCATATATGAAACGCTCTCAATCATCTAACTTATTAATTCCCACCCAATATATTAATTAATGTTAATTTTACACAATTAGTGAAAAAATGGAGTGTGTAGGTTGTGAGCTATTGTTATTTGATTTTGGTATTTTTGACGATTCGGAGGTAGAATGATTTCATATACATCACACTGTGATTAAAAAACAAAACAGTTTGTAAAAAGTGTAGTAATATTGTTAGACTTAAATCGTAGAAATTTCATTGTATCAATAGGGTTAATTTAAGGAAACAAAGAGTACAACGTTGTAACTGGGTTGGTTCAGCAAAAAGTGGCAGTTTTGTTGTAAATTGTAAATTGTAAATTAAGTAATCCCACTCTATTTCGTCTCATTTCACTCGTAGTGATCTTAGATTCACCTTGTAAGACTTTCATACGAACACACATACGCGTATGCAGTTGAAATTGAGGCGAAATTTGGTAAAAGGAAATACAATCGTGTCTGAAGAGTTGAAGAGCAACTGTGTACTCGGCGGTATCCAAAGTAATTCAAGGATGTCGTTTTTGGCTCTTGTAAAAAAAAAAGAAGATATAGGAGAACTCTAATATCCCTTATAAGAAAGTATGTGAAACCCGGTACTACGATTATTACATACTACTGGCGAGTGTACAACACTCTATCATCATACAATTTGACTCACTTAACAGTCAACCATTAGCAACATTTCGTTGACCCAGACAGTGGATCCCATATCAACATCGTTGAGCGTGTTTGGAGAGATGTAAGGGACCACATTTCTAAATATGGTGTCAGGAGCTGAGCTATCATTTCCTCGGATACCTTGCCAAGTATATTTTTAAAAGGAAACATAAACCAGACTATATAATTGATTCCTCGCGGCTGCGAAATTATATCAACCTACATATTAAAGTAAGTAAATTATTTACCTCAATAAACCTACGATAGGTCTGGCCAGTTGGCAATATTGCCACTTGACCAGACGTATTGTGCAAATACAGGTCTGGCCAGGTGGCTCTATATACATATATAGCCACGATATATTTCGCAGCCGCGAGGAATTAATTATGTAGTCTGGTTTATGTTTCCTTTTAATATATATATTGGCACCTGGCCGGAATTATCATAGGTTTATATACATATAGTTTTATGCAAAATATCTACACCTGGACAAACCTGCTTTGTCACAGTGATTACGTAATGTGCATGGTCAAAACCCATACGCTATTATATTCCTAAAATTCCTATTAATGAGAAACATTGCCATTACACTGTAACCTATAAATGTAGTTTTTAAATTGTGATTTTTCAGTAAAAAAAAGTGAGCTCCATGTTGAAAACTTATTTTATTATTAACAAATAAGGTTATGTTAAAAAAATCGCAAAAAAACAATAACTTTCTTTGTAAACCGTTAAATTTTAATAAAATCTGTTATGAAGAGATGGTAAACCAATAAGTTTTGTTAGAATCCTAGGTGGGAACACATGACCAAAGTTTGATAAACCGTTACAGCCGATTTTGATAATCATAATTTTATATTTTTTCCTTATGGCAACCTCCAAATTTTGAGTTATTAAAAAAAGTTAAAATAGTGCTCAATAATATGCCCACATACCAAATTTAATTAAAATCCATAGATATATATATATGTTTGAACTGTAGAGCACTGGACATAGGAGAGACGTCATTCCAAAAACCACTTTTTTGGGCTTAGTAGACATCAAAACGGATATATTCACACACAAAACTCAACATCGAGTTTTTGACCCATCACATAACTTTCTCTACTCTATGTATATGTGAGAATCTAAAAAAAGAAAACAATATTTCTCCATTAAAACTCATTTTAAACTGTGAAATTTCAAAATTAAAAATACAAAACCGTGTTGAAGTTTGTTGACTACATCCAATCATTCAAAATGTTGTCAAGCTTCTTTTGTATTATACGAGTATATTCAGACTAATGTGCATACCCAATAAACATTATTGAGAGCATTTAATTTTTTATTACATTATGAAGGTTTTAATAGTTGCAATATTGTATATAAATGATATTTCATGTAAATAATAATTTTAATTTATAAATAAAAAAAAAGATATTACTTGTCCTAGATAAATTTAAAAAAATATTAGTTGTGTAATTGCTTTAATTACTTAATGAGTTAAGCTAATTAATTCCACAGCGAATAAATATTTTATATCTAGGACAAGTTAGATGGTCTCATTTTTATTTACAAGTTAAAACCACGCCTGGTATTGTAGTTATGGGTATCTTTATTACATAATCTTCGTAATTCTTAAAGTGAAAAAGGGCTGCATTACTGTTTTTAATAATAATAATAGCAAATATAAAAAAGTTTTATATTAGAAACACTGATAAATATTTCGATTTATTAAATCTTTGTCAAGCAAATAAATAAAGATATAAAGGAAACATGTTTTTTTATATATTTATTCTTTTTATTTAAAAAAAAAAATGAAAATATCCACATCTCCTTAAAAATCTGAATCCAAAACCAAGATTGCCAAGATTTTGAAGATTGCCCCAAAATAATTTTTTAGTCTCATTTAAAAGCGAAAAACCTCTTGCTCATTTTCACCTTATACAAAAAAAAAATTATTTTTAATTAATAAAGACTCTTAGTTCTCAAATAACAACATAGAGATGAAAGAGAGAGATCTAACCCAAGATTACATGAAAAAAGTGTAAATCCAGCTGGGTTGCGAAGCCTGTACTTACTATAGTGAGCCCCTGAAGGCCCCCCTCCACAGTAAAATCCCCTCAGACAGACATAGGGAAACCCTCATACCTCATAACCCATGGTAGGCTTATTAACCCATGGTAGGCTTTATTAACCCATGGTAGGCTTTTTTAAGTTTTCAGACTTTTAAACTATTTTAGAATTCTGTACGCTTCGCCCCCAACCTCATTACTGGTAATTTATTTACTGAAAAGAGTAACGATAGCTTAACAAAACCTACGGATATTATGAAAGCCAATAGTAATGGAAAATAAGTGTATTAATTATTGAATTACTTCTAAATTATAAAATATTGATCAAGTTAAATTACCCTAAAATATGACATTATAAATTACAAAGGATACTTTTTGGAATAAAATGACTGCAAACGAAAAAGTAAAATAACCATCAAAATTAATAACTAGATGTCAACCAAAGTTTAGATTTATTTTTAATAATAATTCCATACAAGAAAGTTCTAACATCAGTTTAGATACATTGTGAAAATAGTTGATTAACATAACCTAGATAATAATTATTTGAATTGATGTGAAATGTAATTTGCTGTTATTAAATTTGGTTGCTAGAGTAACTAATGAAATATATGCATATGTGGTTTTTATAGTCTGTGTATGTTGTGATTTATAATGTGTTTGCTTTATATTTTTCCAGTGTGTTTCTGTTGTATTTTGGTTGTATTATTTTCTATTTAATGTTACAATTTGAATTTTCAGTGTAGTATTTAACCCAGCACTGCCTAGCGCTCATACTTAAATGACACTCTTACGATAGCAATCCAAAGATTGTCACACAGGTACCGTCCTGTGGAATACCTAGTTCCTCTCATTTTGATGAATTTCAAAAAAGAGAACTTGAAGCTCTGTAATAAATAATATCTGATGCAGTTTTTTTTTTTTTATATATAGTGGCTTTATTTCTTAAATTTTTTTAAATTAATTAAATGTTGTTTAATTCCAAGTTTTTTTGCATATATATATACTGATAATTTATGGAGAAATAAATAACTTAAGCAAAAAAAGAAATCACATGTAATCTACACCATTCTCGTAACACTAAAGGTTTTAAAAGATAGTATTGACCCTAATATAAAAAAATATAATAAAAACATGTTTTGTATTTTTTTCCCTTCCATCTAAATCACTCAGTAACCAGAAATCGGCATTTTATGCATAATTACCATCATCCAGTAAACAGGACGTTAACACTTTATACACGAATTATTGACGTTCGGACAACAAGACGATGACACTGAAAGAGTTAAAAGCTTCACAAGCCAGGAAAGCTCTTAGGTGGTGAACAAACAACAAACTCTATCCTGACATAGTTATCCAGTTTATAATATCTAATTATTCCAATTGTTTTCTATACTGTACGTGGAAAGGAGACATAGGCATCTAAGAAGTCTTTTTTTCTTCACATTTCCTATACAACCTATTTAATTTTTCTTGGTACGTATGATCGTTGTTGCTACTCAATCTATCAAAGTCTTTTGACTTTTTCATCATAAAAAATGAAGAAAAAATCATAAAATAAAGACCCACAAGCCCTCGACGAAGCCTCTAAGAGCATCAGGGTCAGAAGAGAACAAAAGTTGGTAAAGAGAGACCTGATAAGAAAGATGGAACAGAGGGATCTAATTCAAGACAAGACAGAGAAAAGTGTAAATCCAGCTAGGTTACCTCACTATTGCCACATTCATACTTAATATATGCGAGCCCCTGAAGGTATATATTATTTGCTAATACTGTCCAATATTTCTAATTTTGGTCCAAAAATCTTCCTTGGTAACAATCATAAGAAAATTTTTAATCTATTGGATTCATTCTTAGTTAAAGTAGAGATCTGTGCAGGTTGATATCCAACAGCGTTCCACAACCTTAATACTTACAATCATAAGTGTACAGTTTGTGGGGGCAGAGGGGTATTGATTTGTCTAATAAATATATTATAGAAACACCCTCCACCTTCCAGTTACTCTGCCAGGTATAAATATTCCGTTATTAATTTATTTCTGCTAGCTCTGATTAATAGTACTTATTTATTTATTATATTTCTGGTGATATTATTTTTACAGTATTTGCTGAAGATTTCTATCATTTGTGCAGTGCTATAAAACCCAAACATGTGTACCAAATAAAAAATATTTTGATCTGTGGGCAAATTTGGTTTATATCTCAGAACTTTTTAAAAAAGTTTCTGATACCAAATTTTGGGGTAGCTGTCATAAGGAAACAAACAGTAAATTACAATTTTTTTCAAAATCGGATTCAACGATTTTCATCAAATTTTGGACAAATGTATCTTCATTTAACCAATTCAAAATCGTGACACAGAGAGCTTGGTCTAGAAATTAATAAATTGTAGATTAATCTGAGTTGTAAGTGTGCTCCCTAGAATTTATTTGATTACTAATTCATAAAAATCAACCTGGTTATTTAACATCCTAAATAAGTTTTTCTGAAGTCGAGAGTTTTATAAATTATTGTGTCTCCTTATTCTCGGATACAAAAACGGTAGATTTACTACATTCCAACAAAATGCATAAGCCTGTTTCAACATCCACTGCCGTTGCTCTCTTTAGAACAACGACTGGGCACGACTACCTTCAGGCCCATTTGCACAGAATCGGCCTGGCCCCAAATGACTGCTGTCCCCTCTGTCAGTCCTCCCGAATGGATAACCTTATGACATGGCACCAACCTCATGAACATGACCGATGACATCGCAACACGCTACTGGGAGGCTCGTCGTCTAATGGCTGGAAGAAGTTAAAGTTAAAGTTTGTTTCAACATAAAATTTACAAATATTCAAAAAGTATTAATAAAGTACTCAATTTATCGGAACTTTTGTAAATAGAAGGCACTTACAGTCAAGAAAATAAAGTAACATTTAAATAACTTAAAGTGAAAAGTTAAGTCATAACCATGTGATTGTTTAACTCTATAAATGAGTTTACAAATCGAGTTCTAGCTAAATCACTTTCAACCACTCAAAAATAGTGAATTCAACTCATTTTAATAAAATCCATCAGCTCATTTTCAAGATAAAATTTACAAGAATTGACCATTTAATTATATTTATATTAAAATTATAAAATAAACAAAATTACATTTAGTAATCAAATTAATTGTTATTTCCGATTAATTACAGTATTAAGAGATTTTTTTAGTGGTGTTTAATGGACCCCGCTCCCCATGTTTCTCATACCTTACAGTATATTTATAGCCGTGACAAACTGATAACGTTCTGATTATGCCTATGTCGATATCACTTCACAATAAAACTAGGAAAACAATTGCAGTTACATACATAATAAAAATTTTATTAATGGCACTAAAACAATCCAATAAAAAATCTCATTAACAATGAAATTACAGTTGTTAACTACTAAAAGATTAGATGGCATTGATTTAATAATTTATCGACCTCAATTTTTTTATTTTTTACGTTTATTTCTTTTCACTAATTGTTCTTTTGTCATAATTAATGAAGCGTGTCTACTGAGATAATTCTTTTATAAAAAGTTTCCTTACACCGGTAATCCTCGATTTATTTGTAGGTTATATTATCACACATCTCTTTTAATAATCTTATACTTTAAATAAATTTTCATTGCCCATAATATAGAAGCCTCCCCAATTTTGACGCTATCTTAAGGTTAGCCATATCTTTTAAGAAATATAAATGAACCATATAACAGAAAAATACTACTTACAGAACAGTTTAAACTGATCATCTGTGATGTTACAAATACAGTAAGTACGTCTACAGACACCCTGATTAATCTTAGATTCCCCTTCACAAAAACAATTTAGAGTGGTAATACTTGACAGCAAGGAAAGGTTAGAGGGAAGAAAGCCTTTACCAATGTATAAACTGGAGTGGTTTACATACAAAACAAAGGGTGGAATAGGAACCGAGGAGACAAATTTCAGCCAGAATATACTAAACTGTGTTTCAGTCAGAAATTACAGCCTTAATTATATACAATAAACTTGAGAGTTGGATAGAACAATAAGGCAATATATATCTATAGAGAAAATCAATTTGTTTGAGGACTTTGAAATCCTTGGATTTTAACTAATTCAGTCTGGGATTGTTTCAGAATCACATTGCTCAACAATGTTACACTTTGCTGGATTCCTGGACATGCTGAGTTTAATGGGAATAAATAAGCAGATCTGATGTGTTAGTAATAAAGCATCGCCAGTGAAACTCATAGGACCTAGGCCGTTCTATGGCACATACAACAGGTTGACAGTGCAGGTCATCAACAATTAGGCTCAGAAAGAGCACAAGAGAAGGTGGAAAAGTAACTCAAAGGATGAGTAAAGTCTCACTTCAGGCTCACTTGAAGCAATATAAGGAAAGTACAGTAGATGCTCTTTTATCCAGCATTCTAACAACCGGCACACTCTACTAACCGGCATCAGCCGAGCCACTCACGGTCGGTTTTTTCCGGTTTTGTTTGGGCGGCTCACAGGCCTCGACTGACATTTCCTGCCAGTGCAGTGGCTGCGCACCGTTTTCTTAGTCATCCAGTGTTTGTCTGCGTCTGACGCGATACTATACTACAGTATTGTACAATGCAGTACTGTACTGTGATGTAACTGTCAGTGATTATTTTAGTTTAATGTTTTCTATTTTAACCTTTAAATAAATTTCAAGCATATAAAGTACAGTACAGTAAATGTTTTCGAAGCCCAGTACAAGTTCTTCCAGTGCTAATGAGACCGTAAACGTGTTGTACTTACAATCTTTTTTTAACACACATGTTTATTTTCGTTCGTAAGACCAGTTTACAGTACATACTGTGTACAACCTTAACTAAACATAATGTACAGTACATATGATATTTGATTTGATTTTTATGTACAAACTGTAATGTACAATTAATCATTAGTCATTTAGCACTTTTATACACATACATTACTTTATATTCAATTAAAGGAATGTTCAGCATTTTGTACTTTGTATTTTTCTTCATAACCTTGTCATGTCAAATATGTGTTTTGTTCATTTGGGTTTTGTATAGAGTTAATTTTCTTAGGTATCCCCTTTAAAAACTAGATATGCTCGATTATCCGGCATGGCCGTGGTCCTAAACATGCCGGTTAAAAGAGTATCTTCTGTAGTAGGGTTTGTTACAGGGCACTGTCACTTGAGAAAACACATCTACAGGACTGGCATGTGCAGGTAATGTGGTCTGCAAAAGGAAACTACTGTAGAACACCTTTGAATGTGATCAGGAATGGACTGATGGCTGCAGATCTTTCACATAGGGACTGACAATCTCCTTCAAGACAACTTTGTCAGAATGTCGGCCATCTATTATATTTAAGAGCACAACAAGCCCTTGTGACTGACCAAAGTAGAAGGAAAAGGGTTTTTAACAAAACTCAACTGATAAAGAGAAAGGTTGCAGGTTTTTATTTTATATATTGTTTAGTTTTCTCTCACAATAAATTTCTAATTAGATGTATTTCAATTTGGTTCTGTGGGGTTACATGCATGGTCCCCAGCTGGATCTAGGTTTGATATCTCTCTTCGATATTTCCAATCAGATTTCTCCTCACCAACTCTTGTTCTCTTTCGACACTGACACTATTAAAGTACTCAAGGGCTTGGGATTTTCATTTATCTTCTTTTCTTTATAAGGGGATGATAACTGAAAGGTTTTGCACCTTTGAACAACAAGGAGGAGGGGTCTTTCATATTCTAGCTTTTTATCGCAGCTCACTGCCACCAAAACATGAAACAGAGTATAGACATTGATAAACATGTACATACGAAGACAGTTAGAACACAACAGATTAATTTCGTAATGATTTCTTACCATTATCATTAGAATCCAGTTTTGTTTAATTACTTGTATAGATATTCTATACAATGTAAACTAACGGATAAGGAAGATATAAATATTGAAACATATGTGTGGTGAAATTAGATATCACATGAATGAAGTAGAATTAACATAGGTTAGTTGGCCTATGACTAGTGTTACAGGTGCGTTAATCCTTCTTGAGCTTATGACAGATATATCCACTTACTTTTATTACTACCAAGAGTGGTTTGCGCATATACCCACATACCTTTTGGGATTTCACGGGCATTAGTGGATAGTATGGTCCTTTCCTTTTAGTGTCTTCTTAAACTAGTTCTAATAAGTGTATAATAAAATAATAGGCAATGGCAACAAGCAAAGTATCCAAGTATAATTTTAATATTGTAACACATAAATAATTTCCTTCATAATAGATAGAATAAAACTCGAATACAAGATCTCACAAAAATTACGGTTACTTATAACTAGGTAGTTATAGTTTAGTTATTGTAGCTCAAGTATCACTGAGGATGGCGACTTTGTCGTTAAAACGTGTTTGATTAAATAAACATAAATTTTGTGAGATTTTGTGTTAGAGTTTTATTCTATCTAATATTATCTCACGAGTCAAGCTCAATATTTATTCCTTCATAATGTTCCACAAAATTCATGTTATTCTCACGGGTGAAATGAATGTTTCAAATTATATTTTATTGTTAAATTTTAGTAATATGAACAACAGTAGAACACTGTCAGTAGTTTTACGTGACAGTATTAACTTTTGTAAAGGCATTTAATACCATTAATCCTGATTATTCGCAGAAAATCATAGAATTATTGAATCGGTCAATGTCTGAAGATGATTTTACAATAAGTGATGAATATGAAATGGATGCTAAGTGTGAAAATGAGGGATTATTAGGGGCGAGTAATACGAGTGATTTTGAAAATAGTAAAATAGTAAACGAGAAAATGATAGTGACAGTGAAAATAACGGACATGGATGCAAATATCAGACGTGGTTGTCAGTGGAATAACAGACATGATTGGATGGATCTGATGATGGATTCGTAAGTAAATTACCAATAAGTAATATTGATTCAGGTATTAATATTATAACTTATTATTATTATTATTAACTTATTTTGATGAAAATACAGAAGCAATAGAGTACTTTAATTTATTTTTTGATGAAGATTTGTTGCGAAAATATGTCTTGAAACTAATATTTATGCTAATAAGCGTAAATCAAGTGTACAATGTTCAAATATTCAAATTCAAAAATGGAAAAATATTACTATTTGCAAAATATATGTTTTTTGGGGAATTGTATTAAATATGGATCTAAATCCCTTAAAGGATTTAACAGACTTTATCTCTACAAAATGGATTTAAAATTCAATTTTTTTTTAGCAGAAATGATTTTTGTTGTTATTTTTGAATTTGTATTTGAATCGTGAAACATGATTTAAAAATTAAACCAATTTTAAGCCACATGAAAGATAAATGTAAATTATTTTATAATATTAAGTACAAAATATATCTATTGATGAAAGTATCAAATCTTTCAAGGGTTGTGTTTGATTTCATGTGTACAATCCAAAAAAAAGCCCACAAAATTTGGCTTGAAAACATTTGTTCTATCCGACAATACAAACGGATATATGATTTTATTCCATATTTTGGAAACAAGAAATAATCCCTAACTCTGGATTATTAAAAACAACTAAAATAGTATATTTTTCCCCCTTGCTGTTTAAAGACGAAAAAAATGCTCATCAAAATAGCCTTATAAACAAAAGAAGATGAAATGAACATAAAATAAAGACTTCCCTTCCCCTAGCCCTCGAAAATTCTAATAGCATCAGGGTCGTAAAAGAACAAGAGATGGTCAACCAGATAGGAAAGATGAAAGAGAGGGATCTAATCCATGACTACAAGAAAAAATGTGTAGATCAAGCTATTCTTCTTGGGTTTGCCAAGCCTGTAGTCACTAAAGTAAGCCTCTGAGGGTCAGATAGTATCAAAGCTGTGCCTATCGGTCATAAAAGATGTAACAAATTCTACATTAGGTCAATCACATGCATATTGACCAAAACTAAACCTACAAAAAATCAAATGGATGACATTTTTAGCTTTAGAAACAAACATCTTGCAGTTGCATGCTGGAAGGACAAGTGACTTGTCACCATCATAAGTATTAAATACAAGGTTAGCAAGACTTAAATGATATTAAATGTTGAACTTGACTTATAAGAAAAATTATACAGTATAACAAACACACAGAACACAATTCTTACAAAAAATACGCCTAAGTATCAGACGCGTTTCAACGACAAGGTCGTCCTCTACAGTGATACATAAGCTACACCAATCAAAGTATAACTGGTGTTATAACGAGTTATAGTTTGATTGGTGTAGCTCGTGTATCACTGAAGAGGACGACCTTGTCGTTGAAACGTGTCTGATACTTAGGCATATTTTTTGTGAGAATTGTGTTCTGTGTGTTTGTTATACTGTAGACTTAAATGAAACAAGTAGAAAGTAAATACACTAACATCCCACCAACTATGAAACTGCAAGTTGTAATTGATTACACCAAATACATGAGCGGTGTTGATCGTAGCGAACAACCCAGTTACGTAACGTACAAAAAAAAAAACCGGTGTGGCAAGATATTCTTTTGGTTTTCAGAAGTCTATATAATCAATTTTTATATATTATACAAAACTGTAAAAAAATAAAAATAAAATAAAATCCATGATACAAGTTGATTGAGTCTCTGGTCTTAGAAAAACTAAAAAACTCCAAAACTTTAATACAATATGAAAGAAAACCAGGAAAAATGAGCAAAGACTAGACGACACTCTACATCTCATTCGAAGAAAGGAAAAAGATTCCCACAAATGTCATGTGTGGTTATACAAAAGGAAAGTGAAGAAATGGTTTATTTTTTAAAACTTTTGTTGATGAACAATATTTGCATCCAGACAAATGTTTCAAGGACTATCACACAATAAGAAACTATAAATAAGAACAATGAATTGTTTTTAGAAGAATACAGTTAGAAAGAAAAAAAAATGTTATACATTTTCATTCTGTTAATTATTTTTTGATGTGTTACTTTTTAATGTAATAAACAATCTATTTGTTTACATTTTTTATTCGATTTATGGTTATTTCCAGTCCAAAATAAATTCACAAAGTAAACAAAGTTTTTGTTTTCCAAGAGCTATTGGTGGATATATCCACCAGAAATAATTTTTGGGAAAATGTAATAAAAAACTATTAAAGGCTTGATTGTTGCATGTTTTGAGTATTTTACAGTCGAAAACAAACATAAATCTCGAAAAATAAAAGTTGACTCTAACTACACAAAAACTGTTTATACCTCGGCCCATTATAGATGTAGGTTGGGAAGGGTTACCAATATTTATCATTATAAAATAGTAACTTTTTATCTCTAGATGTCAAGTCATTTGCAAATTGTAGTAGGAAATAAACTATTGTGACAAATGTATTTGTAATCTATAGACCAGTGGCGACATTGATATTAACACAAGACAAGATATTATACACTAACATCCCACCAACTATGAAACTGCAAGTTGTAATTGATTACACCAAATACATGAGCGGTGTTGATCGTAGCGAACAACCCAGTTACGTAACGTACAAAAAAAAAAACCGGTGTGGCAAGATATTCTTTTGGTTTTCAGAAGTCTATATAATCAATTTTTATATATTATACAAAACTGTAAAAAAATAAAAATAAAATAAAATCCATGATACAAGTTGATTGAGTCTCTGGTCTTAGAAAAACTAAAAAACTCCAAAACTTTAATACAATATGAAAGAAAACCAGGAAAAACGAGCAAAGACTAGACGACACTCTACATCTCATTCGAAGAAAGGAAAAAGATTCCCACAAATGTCATGTGTGGTTATACAAAAGGAAAGTGAAGAAATACATATAGCCTAGACTACTGTTGAAAGACAAGTTATACACATGCTAAAATACATTAACCTTCCTTTTGTGTTTCATGTTTTTTAGGTAAGAGCGGTTCATGTTCCTGACGGGGGGGTTTTTTTTAGAAAAAAAAACAAATATTTACTTGCTCTTGTGTTCAGATTAGGAAAAAATGGTTTTAATATAAAAAATTACATAATATATTGAAGTTAGGTTTTGTTTATATGAAAACTTAGCTTTTTATTTTTTCACATATACGTAGTATGGAGAAAGCTATGTCAAGGGTTCAAAAATCTATGCTAAGTTTTTGAGGATACAGTATATACTTTCTGAGGTCCCCTGAACAAAATTTTTTTGTAGTTCTCATAATTAAAAAATGTTCACTCGCCAAAATATATCCTACCAACAATTATTGTAGTACTACTATGAAATATTATATTATGTGAGGTATTAAAATATCAACAGTTATCAATACACATGTCTCCAAGTTATGTACACCAAACGTGATGATAAGTCACAACTAACCTTGGTCCTAGGCATGTCATATCACTTGCAAATAAAACTGTTAGTATTACAGTATAATATAATCAACATGCATGATTAAACAAAGGGTTTTAAAATCACATACTCTATATCACTTTCTACAATAAGTAATTTTGTGTAACTACAAAATGTCATCAGGAAATGTTTTCTTTCTAAGAGTGTTATTATTTTAAAATTATAAAAATCGTAATCTCAAACTTAGAAAAAATCAACAATATATTAATCAGAAATCTAGCTAAATT
The DNA here is from genome assembly GCA_963513935.1 of Aphrophora alni. Taxonomy (NCBI): domain Eukaryota; kingdom Metazoa; phylum Arthropoda; class Insecta; order Hemiptera; family Aphrophoridae; genus Aphrophora; species Aphrophora alni. The sequence goes on from OY740771.1 coordinate 7,985,950, forward strand.
TATTAAGTCTGAATGCTGCAAAAATATTGCACAAATTTTCTCATTTACACATCCCTAAAACCAAATAGAAACTACCTGAAACTAATTTTTCTGTAGTTGTCGATCAAAATGTGAAAATGAACCATAAACACTGTCTTTGAAAAATATTGATATATTTAAATAAGGGCCTAAACATGCTTTGCTTGGGCCATAAATACGTTTTCAGCATAAATCGTATTGTATTCAAATCAAGCTGTAACAATTAAGGATCGTGATTTTTGCTACTGAAACAATCTCTTCAAATAAATAAAGTGCTTGTGAAAAATTGATATTCCCCCCCCTCCCATTTAATGATATGATGTAGTTTTCAACACAGCTTAACACGCTCACACTTTTACATTGTCTGTCTTAGCAAATATATTTGTACGGAAAAGTTGTATACGATTTATCATTATAAAGACTTAATAAGTTTGGAATCAACGAAGTCTGGCCAGTTTAATTTCATGCAGTGCAAACCTTGTAGTGCATGGTTGTAAAGGCTACTCATGCCATTTTATGCTTATGTAATCCATAATAGTGCGTAATTGTTACACTATAAGTGTGTTGTAAAAAACTAAACAGGAAAGTTACTTCATCCATTCTTAAAGGAATGAGATTTTTTTTAAACTTGAGGTCTTCAATAGATTTACAAAGATAAAGATTTCAAACTCTACTGGCCATTATTCCTTTGGATTTCTCCATTCCCGTCTATCTATGACTCCTTTTCAGTTGTTTATCCCCATGCTCTTCATGTCTGCTTCCACATCATGAATTAAGCGCCTCCTATATAAATTTCCTTCTCCCTTTCCTTCATTTCTTAGAGACATTTGATAGGGTAGTCTTTAAAGAGGCATTCTCACTATACACCCTAACCAACTAATTCTTCTTGGCTTTACACTATGTCCCCACTCCAAAATAAATCATTTATTTCTCTGTTCATTAAAATCCCCCACTATCCCCGCTCTCAAACACTGGCCAATAAATTTTAATAATTATCTCCTGTTAAAATATTCTCGAGGCACTTATGCTTCCAGGCTTTTGTTACCGACCTAATCAACTAATCAACGTTTTGTTTATTTTTAATTTTGTTGCACAAGAAAGAAGTTTGAATTTGTTCAAACTTAGTTGAGAATAGTTCACTCTGTGTTCAACCACAATTCTTTTATTAATTTCTTCATTTTATATTTATCTACAATTTTTCATTTCCGAAAATTACTGAACTAGACAGTGATAAATTTAACATAAAATTTGTCAATGTTCAGAAATGTAAACCAAATTATGAAAAGTGTAAAAGCAATTAGACACATACACAACACCTGTGCAGCTGTGTATGCAAGGATTGAGTAAGCAAATCTGAATTTTTTTTTTCTCTCTCTCTCTCTCTCTTGTTGTTTAGAGGGGAAAACCTCTAGGTCGTCATCATCATCTTATAAAAAAAGAGGAAAAAAGAACATAAAATAAAGACTCCTAGCCCTCGAATAGTGTCGAAAAAGAACAAGAATTGGTCAGGAGAGATCGGATAGGAGAGAGAAATCTAACCTAAGACTACATGAAAAAAGGAGTAGATCCAGCTAGGTCCAGCACGGGATTGCCAAGCCTGTACCCACTAGTGAATCCCTGAGAATATGTGAATAATGTTTGAGCATAATATATATAAACTCATAAACAGATGCCCCTACTAATTCAATGAATATTAATGAAATAAACGGATCAAAAATATCCACAAACTTTCCCACCCAACAATCCTCAAAACCAAATAAAAACTAATTCTCACCAAAAATAAGGTGACAATATCATTTCGGTGAAATGTCAATCAAAAAGTGACAATTCTTGTACACTGTATATGACAAAATATTTATATATTTAAATAAGGTCCTAAACATGCTTCACTTGTGAAATAAGCATTTGCTTAACGTAAGTTTTATTTCATCAAAATCGATATTTAATAACAGCAATCAACATTTTTCCTTTTTTTTCCAATTATTTATAAACCGTAATATTTTTTTACTTCCAATTTTGCACACGAGTTCGAGTCATTAATTTTCATATTTCACTAAAATATGAACAAAATCGGTCGAGCTGATTTTAGAAATTAATCATTTTAGAAAAATCCCATGACAGATTTTTTTTGTTTTCATGTACCAATATTTCTGTAAAAATTGCAACTAATATGTTTCTCCAAAATTTTCTCTCAAAAAATCACCAAAATATGCCCACTCCAAATTTTATTAAAACCAGTCCACACATTTGGACTGTATGTATAGTGTAGAGCATTGCAAAAATCAATTTTTTTACTCTGGAACCTCATGAAGGATATACTCAATATTAACATCAATTTTTGACCCATCACATAGCTTTCCCTACATTATAATATGTAGGAAAGTAAATATGGCAACAACCAAAATGGCAGATGTTTGATATAATTTATTAGTAGTTACTCATTATCTAGGATCTACATAAGATATCAAAACCATTATCAGAACAAATTTCTTTTCCTTTAGTCACGTACACCAAACCTACTGATAAGTCATTACAAGCCTAGTTCTAAGCATGACTAATCACCAAACCTAATGAAATGTCAATAAATATTAACAACCTATAAATATAACAACATGCTTAATGAAAACAACTGTGCTTTTACATAACTTTAGTTAGACACCTAAACATAACTCCATATGTTTTAGATCAGAGATAACATGCTGAGGAATCAGCTTCATCATAACAAATAAATCAGCTGGCCTGTCAGATGTTGACCTTATCTTTGATAAACATTTCATGGGTTGCTATTATGATGAGGCATCATATGTTCCTAAAAGTGATAACATTTTTGTTATCTATTTAACCACAACTCAATCTAAAATGGACAATACATCCTTGTCTAAAGCAAGTTATAAAAATAAATATCGTGTTTTGGTGAAGCTTTCAAGATACATATATATATATATATTTTTTTAACTTGTTGGTATTTGAAAACACTGCAGACTACAAAATTAGTTTTGGAGCAACATCTTCCTAGGATGGCAAAGCATGACTTTTTTCCCTTCTAATTTGTAGAAGAAACATCATCGCCTTATTAAAACCAAAAAAAGAAGAGTATAAAGACCCCTTGAATGAAAGAAAGGTATCTAACCCAAGATTGCATAAAGAAAGGTGGGTTCCTCAGGTTTGCCAATCCCATACTCATTACTATGTAGCATGTAGGAAGGACCATGTATGTAGCATGTAGGAAGGACCATGTATGTAACTCCACAAAGCCAAGCCCTTTTCAAAAATTTCCAAAACAAAAATTGTTTTGGATCATTTATTTTTTAGAAGAGGATGAATTCTTCTGTGAAATGAAATTTTTTTTTTAAATCTCATATTTTGGAGTAAGTGTGTTAATAATTCTACAAAATTTCATACTATAAACAAAAAATAATAATAATTTAGTTATAAAGAAACACGTCCTAATAAAATAGTTATTTTTAACCTTTTTATTAGAAAAACAATTTTTATAAATTTAGAACAAATTAGCCAAAAGCTTCATCTTTTTTTTTTAATAGACACATTATCCAAAATTTAAATTATGCCATTTTTAACAAGAAGATTAATTGTGAAATAGGGACATTTTTACAGTTAATTGTTTTAAAATTAGTATAATAAGAATTAAAAATTTATGCCAACCTAAATCACATCAACATCTGTAGGCTAAATACTACGAAGAATTTTTTTAAAACAAATCTTGGATATACTGTACAAGAATTGTTAAATATAGTTATGAAGCCAAGTATGTAATAACATACATAATTTTTCAAAATATATTAACAAAAATATTATCATCTTAACGAGAGTGCATATTTGTAAAAATGTAAGAATTAATTAAACGTTTTCAGTTTTGAGCACAAAAAAATAGTTAGACTAGGAAGAGATCAGAACATATCTAATGGTATAAGAATCATTACTGACAACGCAATAACAAAAATTATAACAACCCTAGAGATGGTTCACTCATAAGGGCTTGTAAATGGTAAACTGTGTATGTGATAAAGATATAAGGGTCAGATATTGAAAGAACAAAGACTAAACTTATGAGTGGTGTTCACAACACATAAAATATTGAGTTGAAAAAAATTAATAAAAATGATGTAATTTGTCATCTGCTCCATCATACTCTTATTATAGATTTTTTTTAAATATAAAAATTATGCAACCTTATACAATGAAAGCAGAATAATTTCCATAATGCCTTGCGACTGCTTTGGTAATTATTTCTATATTAGTACTTATGTCAAGCAGTCTATTTTGAATATTTCCTTTGTTACAGCTGTTTCGGTACTATCATACCATCATCAGACAACAAAACACTTTGAACATGTAAACTCAAAGTGTTTTGCTGTCTGATGATGGTATGATAGTACCGAAACAGCTGTAACAAAGGAAATATTCAAAATAGAATACTTGATGTAAGTACTAATATAGAAATAAGAATCATTGTGAGTCTAATGATATTTAGCAGTTGTACTTTTCATTTTTGCATAAAGTATTTCTTCCAAAAATTTTTTGTTGTATGGCTCTGGTGAGTGTTTGAGGGTTAAAAAAATGGCAAAAACTATAAATCTCCTCTTAATATTTTATAAATACGGTAACTCTTTTCAATTACAATAAAATAAAAAAATAAACCAAGTAAAGTTATAACATTTCCTACTTATTTTCCTACCGCCTATTACCTATTTCCTATTGATGTTCCAATTGAACTATTTTTTCAGTCAACTTTTCTTCATTTCAGTCTGCAGAAATACTAATAAATAATTCTGTTTCAAAATTAATTTAAATATCACAACTTGAGCTATAAAATAATAAGTAGAGCAATAATAGCTGGTCTCGAAAGATCTATATTTATTTAGTCACTTTACACATTCACAAAGAAACATTGGCAAAGTCAAGGCCATGTTGACAGTGTTTATTGATTGTGAAAATGTTGCCAATCGAAAAGACACTCCTCCATGGCTAATAATTAATATAGAGTATAATATCAATTGAAGCAATAGATACAGTATGAAGAAAGAGCCAAAGCAAGTGTTGACTAGCAAGTTATTACGACACACCTCCTCATTCATAACATCTTGTACAGGGATTTTTTCTGTAAAACATGGCATCACCCAGATCCCACAAGACAACAACTGGTGATTCTAAGATACACAGTTTTGAAAAGTGAAAGAAATATCAGTATTAGGATACCTATGCACAGCCCAAAGGTGACTGATTACTGTCAGGGAGACAAGATGCCACAGTTAAAAGCAGTTTTAATATGAGATGACTGAAAACCTTCCAGATAGACTATACTATAATGTTTTATTTTAATCAAGGTATTTACGTCACTCAAAAAATGTATTGCTTCCAAAATGATTGTCTGTCCACCATTTGTTTTATCCATAAAAAAAACAGCTGATGTGCACTCATATAAATGTTATCCTTATCTGCAAATTAATCTCACATTCACAGAATAAAATAACTATGAACTAGATAACAGTTATCATTTCTTGGGGGAAAGGTAAGGTTTAGTTTCATTTCATGATTTTATATTTAGATAGAGAGTAGGCCTATTCACAAAATTCCTTCTTCAAATTAAAGGTTAGCTGTAGCTAGGAAGAATGTTCATAAAATTTTTTCCCTTGTTGTTTAAAGGCAAAAAACCTCTCTTTCCAAAGGTCATAATTATCAAAAAAGAAAACAAACTCCTTAGTCTTCTAATACTCTAATAGCACAAGCGTCGGAAGTGAACAAGAGTTGGTTAAAAGAGATGTGATGGGAAAGATGAAGAAGAGAGACCTAACAGATAACTACATGAAAAATAAAAGGGTCAAATGTGTGCTAAACCCACACGACTTAGGGTCCATAGGTATATAGGGAGTAATTTTTTTAGAGTCAAAGTCTTTTAAGCGGCCTAGCACCAACATATTAATCTCTTCGTCAAATATATTCGTAATCAGAATAACTTCTAATTTTAGCACTATTAAATTTCCTATATGTGGGACAATACGAAGAATATAAATAAAAAGTTTGTAATATATAAGATTTATCATCTTGTCTGTGTAGTCTTACAGGCTTATTAGGGTCATTGGTTTTGCCTACAGCCCCTAACAAAGAGAAATCAATGAAAATGAAATATTTTAATGGCTATGGAATTGTTTGTCTCACATCTCACAAAAACTGCTTCTAAAACTTATAAGCTACACACTTCTCACTATGTGGTTAAATTAAGTTGTATTCATTCATATATGATTTCACACTACAATTTAATTTAAAATACAATTTTTTTTTTAGGTTTGTAGGTCTCGCCATGTTAGAACGGGGGGGATGATATATGACACTTTAAATTTGGCCTAACACCAACATATTAATATTTCGTAAAATAAACATACAAATTCATAGTAACTTCACAGGTTTATTATAAACCACATAATATTCAAAAATGTTTTAACTTAATAATTTTTGCTCCTTTAATTAACACAAGGTCATTTATGTGTTATCGCTATATTTTTCCTATATGTGGGACAATATAAAGAATATAAATGCAAAATTTGAAAAATATAGGATTTATTGTCTTGTCTATGTAGATTGATTGCAACTTACAGACGCAGAGACAGACATGCACATAAAATTATAAGGGTCTTAGATTTTACCTACACACTCTAAAAACCGTGTGTACAATAGAGAGCCTCTGTTTGGATTACAAACGTGGATTGCATAGTGAGAATCTGAGACTTTCATATGATGCTCTTGAAATATTAACTGAAAATAATATTCATCACGCTCACTACATAAATGTCTCCATGCTACTTATACGCCAGAAAATATAAAATATGTAATTTTCATTGTAGCCTATTACAGTTTCCCCATGTATTTCTTATAGTAATGGGTAATTTCTTATAGCTAATTTCTTATTATAGTCGGTAATGGGTCCTTATCAACTTTTTATAAATGTGAGCACCCACGTTTTAAAAAAACCCGGAGTATGGTTCTGTGTGCGAGCAGTAGTGTTATAAATATTAGGTTTCCCTCTGTGATATTTTATTTATAAAATTCACATTATTTTATTGTTCACTTTTTTTTAACATTTTAAGTATATTTTCGAAGTATATAAATTAGTTTGGTGTTTAATCACCTGTTTTACAGTATATATAATAGCTTTTGTGATGTGCTATAGTGAAGAAGAAATGAGAATCACCGACTGTCAGTGAACTAAAAATGACACCAATATGAAATAAAAATATGTGATTCATAAATGTGTTTTAGATGTTATTTTTATTTGTAACATAAAGGTAACTTTCAGCTGTATTTACTTTCTTTAGAGCCAACTGTTTTCTTGTTTTTTTATTTATACAAAAAAAAAAAAAATGTTTAGATGATTTTGCCAAATTACATAAATTAAATTCAATGTTTATACTGTAGCTAATTTTGAACTGTTTTGGAAAATAAAATATTTCATACGCCTATGTAAAATTCATTTCATTAGTTTATGAATCGGAGAAAATCTCTATGAGCAAGTATCCGTGTTATCAAATCAGTGTGAATTCTCGAGGGTTAATAAAGGAATACATCAAATTTATCGCCAAAATATGCTTATACCTAGCAGAACTCCTAAATATAAGCACATCCAAATAACTAAATATTAAATGTAGACGGAAACAATTATATTCTTTAGTGGAGGCAATGTAACTGTTGTATAAGTGGGATATCTTTCTTAAACAGACTCCAATCCCATACACTTATCTGTATCTATATTAGAAACTGTATTACCGTAACAACAACAGTATCTTTTTTGTAGTAAAAATATCTTAATCTTATCTTTCCTGATTACATATTAATAATTTAAATGTATAAAATTAACAAAACAGTTTTTAATATTTAATTAACATTACGCTTAAGAGAATAACAATACAAAAATGACTCATTGCAAACTTCTACAATCATACCAAATTCTTATATAACTTATGTAAATAGAAAGATAAACTTATGTAATACACAGGAATTTATTCCTGTAACTACCCTATCATTTGTAAAAAATGCACATTTTAAATTGTTAATATTACTTAATGGTATTTATACTTCTATGTCTCTAAAATTAAAAGCAAAGTTGCCAAAAATAAAATAGTACGGCAAATTATTGCTTCTAGGTACTGCTGTTTATATATGTTCTGCTTATATTGTTCTGCTGTTTTAAGCATATGGTAGTGCACTCTCGAATGATTCTATGAGCATCTGAAAACTGAAAGCCTCATGCATGACAATCAGAAATTTATTGTCCTCCCATTAGGCCTAACTAGGCCGACAAATTCCTGTATCTCTGTATCTTTAGCCTGTTCAGGAATTTTGTTTTTTTCATCCCCCAACTGTAAAATCCAAAGAGTATCCTTTTCCTGTGCTTACCATTAAATATAAATGTACCATTTATATGCTGGGATCCCTTCCCCCCCCATCCATTTCTGGTGTGATGCAACATTGCGCTGCGGTTTTTTAAATTTCATTTAGCATCACAGAACGCTGATGTGTATTGGTGTTCATAATTTAGATACAACCTCCACTTTATACAATCAAATCATACACTGGCTAGTATACCTAGTTATTGTCTGAAACAATGTTTTCAATTCTTAAACAAAATACTCTTTTTATAGTATTTGATTAATAATATAATACTCTCCCATTCCTTGGGAACAGAAACATTGTCGAAATTTCTAGAACCCTATTACAACTCACTTTGGTGATTTTTAAACAATTTTTGGAGATAAATGAATCAAGTTTCTGGAATCTCAAATAACACGACAATGGTTAAAATACAGACGTAAGACAACATGTGACAAGAAAATCGTTGTTATACTCCACCCTATCTTCAAAAGTAAAATTATCTCAAGAGCAGCAAAAAAAAAAAAGATGAAAAGCAGTATTGAGGTGCGCTTGGAGTATAATGGCTAGTAACCCAGCACCATATGGAAAAAGTGGAGAGCCAAGATTAGTAGCAAATCCGGGTCACAAAGCTAGAATTACTACGACAAAAACTCAATGTGCTGAGCATACATCTCTCAATGAAAAGACAGGCTAGGGTCGGTAATCTGAACAATCATTTATTTATTTGATTTTAAACAGTATTGTGACCCGTTATAATTTATGTTGTTATTCAAAATTTCCGTTTGTATACTTGTGTCAAAAATACTTACAAATGATCTTTTAGGAAAAATTTAAGATTGTTTAAATGTGTGCTATTATTCTCCTCATTTATTCCTGTGATAGTGCAGACTAAAAATGCTAGATCAGATTTTTTTTAATTTTCTCACAAACTGTTCATTTCTTACAGGTAGGCTCATTGATTTTGATTAAGATTTTGACAGTTTTATGATGAACAACCTTCTTTTTCCCCTTTATTTATCTTTACTTAATAATGCCTGTTAGTCTAACAAAGATAGCCTAGTGGGAGTAACACCATCAACCGGGCCTGCACCTGCATAGCCTTCCATGGTTCACTAGTCTAATCTTGCAGAAAGAAAAAAGTGCTATGACCCCCCTCAGCAATCTAATCCTTTAGCACAATAACTAACTGCAAGAGCTTATTATACTCTCAAATGATGTACAACTCGTCAGTCATCCCCTGGAAGAAGCGTGAGCTCCACGAGCTTTAGAATCTTTCTGACAATGTTGTCTTGAAGGTCAAGCCCTAGGCTAATGTTAAAAACCCAAAGGTCTCAATTTAATTTTTTTTTTAATTTACCGGTAAATTTTGAGTTATCTAAAAAAAAATTAATAAATGCCAAAAGATATACCCTATAAACCAAATTTGGTTAAAATCTGTCCACTCAATTGGGCTATAATTTACGATACAGATGACAAGACTGATATCGTTCCAAAAAAAAAACTATTTTTTGTTCAGGAGGCATGCACATTCATTTTTTCACTGATCACATAAATTTCCCTATACTAAACATGTAAACATAAAATGAAATATTATAGCCTACAACGCAGTTTCAAAATTTAAAAAAAGTTCATGCCCTATATACGATATCAGAATAAAGTTGAACACAGTTAGATAATTTAACAAGTTATATCAGTCATATTGATTGATCATTGGACTTAGATCATTCTTTGTTATCAATCATTATGGTTAGAGTTTGCCGAGTACACAAAATACCACTTGTGTTTGTATAACTAAGTGTGATGCAACTCAATGTCACATGTAACAATACAGTATGCTAAATGTGTGAATTTTAAAAGAAAAGAAGAAATCCTACCTATAATTGAAATTTGAAAAATTCTCATCAGGGTATTTTGTATGAGAAAAGTTAGAAGTATGCTACATTTTACCATAATTTGATGAAAATCGTTAAGAGCTGGTTTGCAGTGGGAGACAAAATTTGGAATTTTTAGTTTTGTCTTAAATAGCAAATCCCAAATTTCAGTAATAGATTTTTTTAAAAAGTTTAAAAATATGGCCAAAATATCCCCAATACCAAATTGTACAAAAATCAACCCATAATTTGGGCTGTAGTGAAGTACACAGAAAAGAGAGAAACAAGATTCGAAAAACAACGCTTTTGGACGTAGAAGATCTCAAAATGGATTCCATGAAAAACTCTACAACAATTTTTGAACAATCACAGAACTTTCTCTATATGGTGGCTATTGATAAAAACTATTTTATTGAAACGTAAGGAAAAATTTATCCACTACACTCAATTTCAACAATTTTGAAAATCGGACACAGCTTTGAATTGTTTGTTATGTTGAGGATTCTAAACCTTGTAGAGGCTGTAGGAAAAGATCTAGCAAATTCTTAACAAATACCAAGAATTACGTTTTTACCAATATCCGAGTTATTTGTTATGTTACAATAAAAACTAAGATATCATTAAATTTAGTATGTGATGACACACCAATATACCAACTGCACATAAAACAAAATTACTTCCTACAAAAATTTACATATAGTATTTAAAAACAACAGCCTATGATTTTGGTTCCCCCGAGACTTTTTATTCCATGATGGAGTTATCTATACATTTTACTATTTTAAAATAATTAATTGTTCACTGTTTCTATGATTTAGTTTTATTGCATGTTATAACTGACAATATTAATAATATTTTTACATTTATATTTATTGCTTGATATGTATTTATTTATTGTTTTCAATTTCAACTGCGTGTTTTGTTGTATATGTAATTATTGTATTGGCTACATACATGACATAAAATTACATGAAATTTTATTGTTACCTATAATTAATAAATAAATATGAACCTAACAGCTGTTAGGGTTCATTGGAGTATTTACAAATTTACTCATGAACTATAACTTTTTTTCCTCACAAAAAATGACGACAATCACTTTTGCCAGTTTTGGGACTATCAAACATTTACACCACCCTTTATGATTCATTTCTCCTTTTATAAACTGATAAATCTCTAACCAAACTAGCGATTTTTGGGGCGATGGCAACCAATGCTTTCTAGTTGGGTATTTGGAGGTTACACTTTAGCAAAATTCGATTAAAATCGTAAGAACTGATTTTTAAAAAATTGAAATATTAAATTCTCATTATAAAGCAACCACCCTCAAATCTTGAGTTATGAAAATATTGGGGAAATACCTAGAGATTCCATATTTGATTCAAATCGGTCTACTCATTTTGGCTGTAAAGCACTGCAAGCACAATCATTCAAAAACCCACCTTTTTGGGGAACATAAAAATGGATACATCCATGAAAAAATACGACATTAATTTTTTATTTATCATATAGGCTAATTTTTTCACTAACATATTTTTTTAATTTTTAATTCGCTATTACAAATGTCAGTTTTGTATTTGATAATAAAAAATTGTTAATAAACAATGGACACATCTTTGAACAAATATTTAGGTTTTTTTAAATAGGGTTGAAATTTGCTTAGCTTGTGCATCAATGCATTTCCATTAGTGCATTTGATTAAAACCGAGCTTCTAATGACAGTAGAAAAAGTTCATTTTCGATTTTTGGCAATTATTTCTGAATCATAATAATTTCTTACATGCATAATATTTTCAGTTATGCACATATATTTAGGTCTTTAATGTTCATAATTCACTAAAATTTGAACTAAATCAGTAGAGCCGATTTTGATAAATTACATATTTTGTAAGAATTCCATGGCCGATTTTATCAAAAAACTCACAAACCGGTATATTTGGAGAAATGGCGACCAATGTATTTTGGAGGTTACATTTTAGCAAAATTTGTTCAAAATCGTTTGAACTGATCTTGAAAAAATCTAAATGTTGAGTTTTCATTTTATGACAATTAATTACCCTTATATTTTAAATTATCAAAAAATTGATTAAAACCGGTCTACTCATTTGAGCTGTAAAGCATCTGCACAGACAGCACCAAAATATACCTTTAAAAAAATCCATAAAAAACTCAACATTGCCTCTGCGACTGCGGTTTCCCTATCTATTAAAAATAATAATGCTCTGTTGCACATCTTATGAAATAAAACAGCTGTTTTATTTATTTTACAACTAAATCCAGCTAGGATTTGCTGTCTACTATATTACAGTAGGCTAAAGCATAAGATTTTCTGATATCAAATCACTGCACAGAGAATTAATAAGCTAAGTATAGCATAATCTCATTTAGAATGGCTCATTAAAGCCTTACAATATTAGTAAACTGGTGAAAGGCAAAAAGCATATCTTGGCAAGTAAGCATTTAGCTAAGGCTGATTAAGAGTGACATTGCCAATGCAACAAGGTCATTTGTCATTCATACTGAAAGAAAGCCCAACTCTGCAATAACATGCAAACTAAACAAATAGCTGAATATTAAATATTACTGTTCATGAACAGACACAAAATGTGCACTATAGTAGAAAGGAAATGACATCAGTAACCATATTTGTGGTAATTATATGAGTCATAATCAAGTATACTGTTTTCCTATATTTGTTATATAGGCCTATCATTTAACCACAAAACGGCCTATAGTACATTCTAAAATTCTCTCTGTACTATGTATTTTTAATAATCAAATTATTATTTCTTGACAAATTACATTTTATAACTCAAATCATTATTTTGACATTTGTGCTTGATACAATATATGGTACAAAAAATACACAAACTTTCTCACGCACCCATCCACACAACCAAATACTAAAATAACCAAACGAAACTATTTTTGTTGCTAAAATTTCCGTACAGTAGTTGTGTCAAAAAGTGAAACTGAATCATGGAGACATTTTTTTTAATTTATGCAAATTATTTTAAACAACAATTATTAGTTTAAATTTAAATCATAAACTCCTCATAAGTTTAAAATTGTTAAAATCGAGTTGAAACAACTGTGATCTAGGCCTAGGTTAGTTTGTTTTTTAAATTTATTTCGCAACAGTAATTTTTTATTAATTGCAATTTTGCACATTAGTTTGTCACTAATCTTCACAGTTTACCAAAATTTTAACGAAATCGTTAGTAAAACTAATTGGGAAAAATTAAGTTTTTATAACAGTTGCATAGCTGTTTTCTTTACTAATAACTCAGGTTCGAACAAGCTTTTATAGGAAGGCAGCAACCAATAGGTTTTTCGATTGATAGGTAAAGCTTTACAAAATGGATCATGATATTAATTAAATGCCAATTTCATTTAGTACCTTATAATGACAAAGAAAAATAGTAGGCCTATGTTCTTTTACTTTATCATGATAAAAATATATAATGAAAAGTACCAAATTCAGATGCGAGTGTATATAGAGGTTATATAAATATCACCATGGAATTCAAAATTTTCTTATTCACTTCTAAAAGAGCCACTTTCAAAAGCCTATTTTAAAAGAAACTAATTTTCAACTGCGAAATTTCAACATAAATATTAGGCTATGTAAGAATCTAAATTTTTAACGATTAAATTCAAAAATCAAATTATAAGACGGTGTTAATAAATGAGACTTTGACTATATTTTAATCATTGAAGTAAACATCCATAGTTAAATAACTAAAAGAGGTACTTACGTATTAACGCCACCGCAGCAGAAGTTGCTAATGTGCATGCACCAATATTTGCTTACTTTGCGATATAATTATATATCACGACAGGATTGGCCAGGTAGCTATATATATATATATATATATATATATATATATATATATATATATATATATATATAAACACCTGGCCAAACCTTATATATATATAAACACCTGGCCAAACCTTATATATATATATATATATGAGCTTTAAAAGTGAAGTGCCGCCAATCTACGCAGCCTAAAATTTTTGCGACAAATCATAAAATGACAGTATATGAATCTCAAAGCTGAAAAAATGGAATTCTGCTCCCCTTAAACCAGTTTGCTCTTTATTGGCGCATGTGCATTAGCGCAAGTTCTGCTGCGGTGGCGTTAATACGCAAGTACCTTAAATAACTAAAATACAACTATCAAGATTCATGTATCGTATGACATATGCGCATTGTATGACATATAAGCCATTACAGTTTCTATTAAAATACGTCAATTTAGATAATTAATATTGTATATTTCTTGTAAATAATAGTTTAATTATATTAACATAATAGATTCTAACCTAACCCAACCTGACTTTGATGAAAAAGACAAGTTAGGTAAAATTAAATTATTGCTAAAAGTTGTATTACACATGCACAATTAATTACTCTGATCAATAATCATAGGTACCCCTTTTATTGCGTAAACAGCTGATCATCTGTAATTACTTCAGTAACAGCAATTCCCTAGACATTACAATACCATTTTAATGCGAATTTGGACTTTTTATTTCAATTTTTACAGTGTTCCACGCTCAAATAAAATTCCTTTTCAAAATAAGGTTTGTACTAGCCTAAATGAATTTGTAAAATATTTTTTATCTAATCTTTAGATCGATGTAGTAATTGTACAAAAAAACTTATGACCAAAATAAACCAGACAGATAGAAGACCAACATCATTCTAGAATCCACTTAATGGAAAAACATATGAAAAAGTTAAAAATAAAGAAAACTTTTATAACACAAAGAAACTAATTGTACAATGTATAGCTGATAAAGGAAATGACATCAGTAAACCACATTTGCTGATAAGTATAGTATAATCAACCATACTGTCATGGTTTATCTGAACTTGTTTAAGACCTACTAACAAACAATAGGTCCTTACAGTATGAACAAAAAGCCTCTGTATTGAACAATTCCACTGGAATAAAGCAAATGTATTTTACAAATAAGTGTGATGATACAAAATTCCACAGTTATAAATAATATAAATATAGAAGGATGAAACCTCATCTCACACAACAATAAAATTGTAAATAATCATATTTCCATTGACATTAAATCATTCTTATCAAACATCATCATAATAATTTTAATTTGTAAATGTATAATGAGACAAGTGATAAAAAATAACAATAAGAATTAAAATGTATTGAATAGAGGACCGTTTTAAATAAATTACCATTTATACCATTTTATAACCAAATCTGATAATAAAAGGTGCTTAATATTTAAGACTTAGCATATTACTTCTGTGATTTTTTAAAAATTAGGCCTACCTATGTATTTCACAACAAACTGTAATAATTTTATAATTTTAATTGTTAACCACCTTAAAATAAAAGATAGGGGAAGGTGTTGTACCTTGGACATATATGTACCTTGGACCTATGGTGTTTTCAGCCCTATCTGTAGGTTCAGAAGAGAACTTGTACTCTTAGTTTGTGGTTTTGCCACCAGGGATCCACACTAACGTGACTCAGTTGGAATTAGTGTTGAATTGAAGTGAAGAAAAAATAAATAAATTTTCATCAAAGAAAAGTAAGTATTTTTATCTTTATAATTACTTTTCTGAAACTAGTTGTATTTGTTTTTATAATGAAATAGTAGTTTAATGACATTGTACATCTCCTTGGCTACAATTTCATGTGTTTCAATCCATGTTTAGCTTAACCTAAAACTTTCTACTGGTCAATTTTCTCAACATGGCCAAGTGTTGTACCTTGAACCTAGTTGAAGTGTTGTACTATGGACCGGTCCAAGGTACATCACTTGTTTTAAATAAATTATCTTGCAGATGTTTCTTATGTCATAATTATTTATTTACATGACAATTTTATTAGAAAATAATAAAACTCTAAAGAATTGGGTATCTGAGATTGTTCAAAAGAATAACTTGATTATTAAGACATAGTTTATTTGGTATTATTTGGTATTATTTTTAAATAAAAAGTTGGTTTATGTTTCCAAATGGCTCTTGTTTTTTTTTTACTTCCTTGTGTAACTCCCAAAAAGTTAGGACAGACTATGATAAGCACCGCTTATCTATGACGCCGCTTATCATAGTCTTCCCAAAAGTTATATAGTAAGTTTAAACGAAGGCTAATTAATTTGATCTTTTCCAGAATCAAAATGCCTAGAAGCAAGAGTGGAATGAAGCGAAAACCTGTGGCAAAAGAAGACATAGAAAAAGCATTGGAGTTAATACTTGAAAATAAATCAACCGTTTATGGGGCTGCAAAAACTATGAATTTATCCAAAACTACACTATTACGCCATCTTAAAGAATTTAAGGAATCCGGACTGGAAAAGTACTCGTATAACAAAAATAACGATGTAAAAAAAGTATTCTCTGAAGAGGAAGAGCATCTTTTGGTCAACTACATACGAAAAGCTGCCCAGCTCCATTATGGCCTAACATTAAGAGATGTTAAAGTTTTGGCATACCAGTTTGCCAAACTGAACGCAAAGCAATATGACAAGTCTTGGGATACAAACCAAATGGCAGGGAAATTTTGGCTACGGTCATTCCGCAAAAAGTATGCTAAAGAGCTTTCTTTGAGGCGGCCTGAAGCTACAAGCTTGGCACGCTCAACAGCATTCAATAAAGCCAATGTTGATCTATTTTTCAATAACTACAAACAAGTTTTGGAAAAGCATCCTGCCATAGCTGCTCATAACATATGGAACTGTGATGAGACAGGCATTTCCACGGTTCATGTTCCCCCCAAAATCCTTGCACCTAAGGGTGTAAAACAAATAGGTTCCATGACTAGTGCGGAACGTGGAACAAATATAACGATGATTTGTGCAATAAATGCTGGTGGCGGCTTCATACCTCCCATGTTAATATTCCCGCGAGTTAATTTCAAAGACTTTATGCTCAAAGGTGCGCCTGTTGGTAGTATTGGTGGTGCTAATCCTTCAGGATGGTCAAATGAGGATCTTTTCTATCAGTTTCTTCTGCATTTTTTGCAACACACCAAATCAAGCAAGGAAAACCCAACAATTCTCCTCCTTGATAACCACGAAAGCCACATTTCAGTCAAGTCCATCCAGTTATCAAAGGACAATGGAGCGTCGTTGGTAACATTTGTTCCACATACCAGCCACAAGATGCAGCCACTAGACCGTGGTGTATTTGGGCCATTTAAAACATACTACAACACTGCTATGCAAGAGTGGATGTTAAGATCCGGCAATGTTGGTAAACCAGCAACAATCTACGATGTTGCTGAACTGGTCGGAAAATCTTTTCCATTAGCTTTTACTCCAGCCAACATAATTCATGGCTTTAAGGTATCAGGTATTGAACCTTTTAACACTAATATTTTCAAAGACTACGAATTTCTTCCCTCAAATGTAACCGACCGTCCACTTGATTCGGCTGAAGGATTACCGAATATTATAAACCAAACAAGTGTATGCCAGCAAGAATCAACCAGTTTCAGTGCAATCAACCTCCAGTGCCAGCCTTCCACTTCCAGTCTAGGCCTAACTAACCTGGAAGCTTCTCCTCAGTTAAGTGTGGTGTCTCCTGAAGCTATACGGCCTTATCCAAAAGCGGAAGCCAGGAAAAATACACGAAAGGGAAGGCCAAAAGGCAAATCTTGTGTTTTGACGGATACACCAGTAAAAGCAAAAATTGAAGAACAAGAAGCTTTAAAACAAGCTAAGAAGCAGAAAATAGATAAAGCTGTTAAGAGAAAACCTAAAATAAACACCATAAAGAAACTTGTTTTCAGTTTCGACTCGGACGAGGAAGAAGAAGTTGAAGACTTATGTGACGATATTGGTTATTCTGATGAAGATTTCGCAGAATTATTGGACCCAGACAACGACATTATAGGCGTTGGAAGTTTTATTTTAGTGAAAATAGCAACTAAAAAAACTGTGAAATATTTTGTAGCGGAAGTTGCAGGAATTAAGGATGAATTCTATGAAGTTCAGTATTTAAAGAAAGACAAAAACTGCTCAAAATTTACAAGAGAGGATGATACAATATACCAAGTAGACAAGGCTGATATTCATTTCAAACTTCCACATCCCATACTAAGTGGAGGATCAGCGCGACAGCTTGAAAAACTTACTTTCGGAGTGAACCTGGCGCAATTTAATATTGAATAAAAAACTTGTTTTTAAAGTGTGATCCAGAAAGTGATTGGGGGTCTGGAAATTTAAAACAATAGTAAGATATAAGAATATTTACAGGACAATTAGTGTAGACTTCATTTAACTATTTTTGACTTGAATCAATTATGATTTTTAAGGTTTTAATAATGATCCAGTCAACCTAACATCTTTATCTTTTATAAAAATATGTCTTTAGGGCTATAGGTATTAAGTATTTTGTAAAATTAAAAATAATACATTATTTTTATCAAGTATTAAATTGGTTTTTAATATCTCTTCCCTGGTACAAAAAGTGGACCAAGGTACAACATACCTAGGACCGAGGTACAACATAGGTACTGTACCTTGGACCTAATGCAAGCTTTTTTTTAAATGAAAATAAATGTAACAAAAAATTTAAAAAAGAGCTTAAAAAAATAGTAGTTTTGTGTATTAAGGTCCAAAAATTCCTATACACTCACTTTTATTGTTTATGGACTACTTATATCCAAATGAAAAATAAAAAGGCTGAAATAGGTCCAAGGTAACACACCTTCCCCTACAGATATTTCCACCATTTATAATACTACCAACATTGTATATTACAAACTTTTTTAAATCTGTACTACCTTAAGTACTATGTGAAAATTAAACCTAGGAAAAAGAAATTCATGAGAATTAATCACGGGTCATATTATATAATTAGACATTAGGCTAACCATAATTTCACCCACTCAGTTGAGAATTTATAAGTAGGAAAAAACTTTCAGGCATAATTATGATTTGGCAATATTATTTCTATGATAAAAGAAGACAATGAATCAAAAAATGAGATCTTAAAACCTAGGTTAAATTAGGAAGATAATATGTTGACAACAATTCAAACAAGTTCAATTAGATTTATTTCCTCTAATGTTACAATTATTTCATTTTTTTCCCTCTCCAGTGATAAATTATACAAAACGTTATTTTGTGTTCTCTCCATATCCAAAAATCCTAAATTTCCATCTACCTAGCCTACCTACATTTTGGGATGGGGTTAATTTAAGGGCAATTGCAAATCACTTCCAAAATTTTTAAGATATCATCTTCTCTAGGCTAAAAGGTCTACAAACAATGTGAAAATATTATTTTCAAAAAAATAGGAGTAGTTCAAAATTTCAGTTCAACCAAGAGAAAAATGGAAATCAACAAAAAATTTCTAGTAAAATGTAAAACGGTCAACAATATAGTAAAACCATACATTCCTAGGACAGTACAAACATAGCCTAGTTAGGAAACAAGCAAATATTTTGAAAATAAAAACTAAAAAAATACAATTTTCAATTGCATGATTTACACTCATACAATATATCTATCACTCAATATATCTGACTTCAAACACTAGCTTAAACTATAGGCTTTTACAGTCAATATAAATTGTCAAATATTTCTTACCAAAACTTCTGCATTAACTAAAGGCTGTTCTTGTTTTTCAGCCTTTTTTTCGCTAATTGGTTTTGTTATCACTGTCATTGTACCAAAACAATGAGTATAAAAACACACAAGAACTTATAAATACAAAATTACAAAATGTAGAACTTGGAACAGAGAACAATTTACAATAAATTGACAACTCGGACTATGCCTTTAGAATAACCAACACTTTGTGTTGTGGTTGTTACGGTCATGAGATAAATTCGTGATGTTGCGAAATACATAACAAAACCTTGAACAATAGTTCAACAAAATGCCAGAATAAGCGCTAGCTATCGGAAATGGTAAATATAGTTTGAAACGAATTATACAAGTAAACGAAACAAAGAATAAAGGGTTGTAAAACGTTGCACTAACTTTCTCATATACCAAACCAAGCCTTAATATAAAAATTATTCGTCTTCTTCCCTCAAAAATTCCAAATCAGGAGTTATCTAATAAAACCTAAAAATAAACCATGAACGACTTTCTGTAACGTTGATATTTTGATAATTTATTATCAGAAGCATTATACCAACCACAAGTATAGGAAATTACGTTCGGTAGTTATTTGGAAAATAACTCGAAGCCGATTACTTATAAACTGACTTTTTTTTAGGGGCGATGATCACCAATACATTTTGTTGGTACCTTTAATTTAATTTTGTTGGTACAATATGTCGGAGGTTACCCCCTCGGGACTGTGTATAGAGAAAACGTTTCGTAGTGGTAATGGTGCTAACCTGATAGTGAATACTCGTCATCTACCCTTCATCCTTGTGAATGAGAGTCGGTGATATGTCAAAAGGCTCCAAGTGCACCGGCTCTCCTAATACACTATACTAGTTTTATGGAAAAAAAAAATCAATCATGTCTGTTATATATGTTGATAACAGCTCGGTAGAGATTGATCAATAATTTTAAACAGAACTTTCTTGAAAATTTATCGATTTAATTCAAGTTTATTACACTAGTCGAACATAGTGTTATACCTGTTATAAAGGAAAACAAAAATATGTTTACAATTTTTTTTAAATAGGTTGAAATAACGTTGATTAAATTTTGTTTAAATAACATTGGTCGAATATTTTCAGGCCAAAAATGATCCATGGACAGCCGGTATTGACGACAGTACATTTCAAAATAATTAACAAAGCCAATGGCAATCAAATTATGGTAAAAATATGAATGAAAGATAGGCTAATTGTTAAATTTGTATACAAAAGAATACTACAGTTTATGAGCAAAAGCAAATAAAACAACCACAACCGTATAAAATATTGATTACAGTGTTTATTGAGACTTCTTGTAAGGAAAGTATAATATATTTATGTACTTCAAATGAAGTATCTTTTTTTTCATTTTTGTAAATATATTATGGTATCTCGAAAATATTTTACGCAAACTGTTTTGAAACGGAGAAATATATTAATAACTTTAAGGTAACATGATATTGATGGCTTTGGTGTCCGACTTCCAACCCGTAACGAAACTATACGTTCATTTTCATTTTAAATATTTTTACACGACTACGCCAACATATTGAACGACAGTCTTGCATATAAAATATCTAAAGCTCATAATCATACACAAATTTTCTCACTCACTCATTTCCAAAACCCATTACTATTCATAACCGAAATGTATTATCTAATATTAAGTTGACTTTGCTGTCTAAATTCCAATCATTAAACGAATATTATCTTTATTCTCATATGCTGATTATTACCAACCTCTTATATTACATAACATTTCATGTGAAATATGTATCCAAAGTGCAAGAACTTTTTCACTCATGCATCCTCAAAACCAAATTTTAAAAACAAAACTGTCACCGAAAATATCAGTTTAGAGTAGGTAGTTGTCAATCAAAAAGTGAAAATGTACCATGGACACCATCTTTGAACAAAATATTTATATTTAATAAGGGCCTAAATTTGCTACCCTTATGTCAATAAACATGTCTTTCACATAAATCATATTGGATAAAAGTCGAGCTTTTAATGATTGGCGGTTTAAATTCATTTTTGTTTTTTACCAATTATTCCTGAACCATAATATTTTTCTATTTGCGATTTTGCACATGGGTTTAAAGTAAGTATTTTTTTACATTTCACTGAAATGTGAACAAAATGTCCAGTCCATTTTGAGAAATAAGGTACATATTTTATAACATCCTCATGGCTGATTTTTGTTTTTTTTTTACCGATAACTCATGACTAATACATGTTTTGGGGGTCCTTAGAGGCAACACGTGAACAAAATTTGATCTAAATCTTTAGAGCCGAAAAAGTAATTTTGTGTTTTTTTTTATGGCAGTAGGATATATGACCAAAATATCCCCACAAAATACAATTTATTATAATCAGTCCACACATTTGGGCCATAGAGCACTGTATTAATGACAGAGAGAAAAATATCATTCCAAAAACAATTTTTTTAGAATCCAGGGCACCTCAATATTGATTTTTTGACCCATCATATAACTTTCTCTATAATACATAAATGGGAGAAAGTGAGAAGTGATATTATTCATTATTTTCTTTTCAGATACGGTAGTATGATTATGCAAGATAGTATGTGTGTAATGTTTTCCTAGTTTTTCCTTTGGGGATATTAGGCTTCAATCACACCATTATTTTCCTTTCCTAGAATTAATTACTAGAGAATCATAACTATCTTTAACTTACACCATCAGAGGATCATTTATATAGGGAGTACAGGTTTATTGGCAAATCCTATCTATATTTTTTTTCATGCCGTCTTAGGTTAGATCCCTCTCGTTTGACCAACTCTTGTTCTTTTCCGACCCTGACTCTATTAGCGTGTTGTTCAAAGATGGGGGCGGTGGTCTTTACTGTACATTCTTTTTTTATAAGGCGATGATGACCGAGTGGTTTTTAATCTTTAAACAACAAGAACAAAAAAGTGTATTGATTTGGATTTTAATCTCCATATCTTACCACAATTTTATTAAAATGGTAGAGCTGTTTATTATTATGACTATTTTTTATTTATGTATGTTTTAAATAAATCACTGGAGCACTGTGTTAATTGTATATGAACAAGGAAAAAAACCCCAAACCACAAAATAACTGTTGTTATTGTATAATTGTTGATACGGGGATGTACATACATCAATGTATATAATTAAACATATAGTTAGGGTATGTTATGAAAAACTAAAACAGAAAGTACATAGTCTTTTCTTAAAAAAATAAACATTATTTTGTGGTTTGGGGTTTTTTCCTTGTTCATATGTATGTTTTATTAATACTTGAGCCAAATTCTCCTCAAATTTGATCGAATCAGTCTAGACATTATGGAAAAAAAAACTACTTTTACATGACTACTTTACTTGGTGTGTAATTAAAAACTTGTTTACATTGAAAACAACACATTAGGGACTAAAAATCTATTATTGTCATTAAGAAAATGTATATATTTGAAAAATTATTGTTATTGCATAACACATGTTTACAAAAAGTAATTGAACTTTTACAAGTAGAGAGCTACTCAGTTATTTTTACAATTCAAGAATAAGTACATAATTAAAAATGACTGATGAAAACATACATACAAACACAACACTTAATATTAAAAAAAGGATTTTTGTCCTGTAGAAATTTACAAGTATCCATGTAGCATTTCACTAATAATATTATTTTTAGTTTTGTTCTAAACACAGTTTCATCCATAACTTTAAAATCATCCCCTAATAAATTATAATATAAAAATACCCTGGTAACTAATATATTATTTTACATATTTTCATTTTAAATATATTATATTGACTAATATCATTTTGTAGTACTGAATAGTTTAAGATTATATATTTCGCACTTGTTAATTCCACACTGAAATATGCATTGTTGATACGGGGCTGTACATACATCGATGTATATAATAAAACATATAGTTAGAGTAGTATGTTATGAAAAACTAAAACAGAAAGTTCATTGTCTTTTCTTAAAAAAATAAACATTATGCTCCTGTGTAAATTAAGCTAAATGTAAATACATTTTAATCGGAAAACTAAAGTGAAATTTAAAATGATAACAGTACGTAAGGAAATTAGCTAGGGTAACAATGTCAGAAAAGTTATCTGTATCAGGTACCTAGATCGTTTATTATTTTACCTAAATATATATAATTGCTTGATGAAGTTAAATAAATGGCTGTTTTAAACAAAATGTTGAAGAACCTTTTTATTTTGTCAGTACTAGAAACAAATTTTATAAAAGTGATATTAAAACAATTTTGGATATTGGACATGGGTGCTACATATAAGCTGAGATCACATATTTTGAATTATAAATCTGCATATCTGTCTTTTGCTCTTCATATTTAACATCATTTTCCATTATTTAAAAAAAAAAGGAGATATTAACAACATAAACAACTATCGTGGCACTTCATTTACAGACGTGGTGGCAAAATTATTTACTGGATTGGTTTTAGATCAAATTGAAGGGTGGATGGAAGAGGAAAAGAAATTATGTGAGTATCAGCCAGGGTTCCGTAAGGGCTATTCTATGATAGACAATATATTTTCTTTGATGAATATGATTCATTTAAAAATAGTAAAGAAGAAGCGAAAACTATATTATTATTTTTTTTTTTTTGTGGATTTTTCTTCCGTGTTTGATACTATTAATAGGGAACCATTATTTTACAAATTACCCACTTATAGTTTTTCCTACAAAATATTAAAAATTATTAGAAATCTATATAACGGGCGTTTGGTGTGGTAACGGAGCGTCTGAAACGTTTGTAACTCAAAATGGCTAATACAGGGATGTTTACTTAGTCCAGTATTGTTTTTACTTTTCATAAATGATATTTATGGCATTTTGGGAGGTGGCTGTGTTGTTGGAGACTGTCGGGTACCAGCTTTACTGTATGCCGATGACATTGTATTAGTGGCTCCTACATCGGTAACTTAACAAAAAATGGTTGATAATTTGAGGGTGTATTGTAAAATGTGAAATCTAAATGTTAATTTGAATAAGTCGAAAATAATTGTTTTCAAAAAAAAGAAGTAGGTTGGGAGCGAAGGATAAGTGGATTTATAAATGACATGAAATTGAATATGTCAATAATTATAAGTATTTAGGAGTAACGTTGACGCCGACACTCTCTTTACAGACACATCTCTCCCAAAAATTGACAGTTGGTAAAGCCACAATTCGTGGCGCTTGAAGTAGTCCAATATTCCATATGTTTTAATAAATGTACACTTCTGTGTACCATTACATAGATGATGCTTTTCATTATTTTCAATACAAAGATCAATAACAGTTAATCATTCCAATTCCAACTTAAATAGAACTTTGCATCTAATCAATAAATTAGACCCGACCAATTGATGTATTTTATGATAGTTTGCCCATTTTCAAATTAGTTTATAACTAATTTATGTAAACTAAGTTACTAAAGAAGGAAACTCTGTAAACCTTAATTGGTCTAAACAAATACAAACTTTAAATTTTTGTTTAAAGGCAAACAACCTCTTGGTCATTATCACCTTATACAAAATGGAAGAAAAGAACATAAAGTAAAGACACCTATTCCTCAAAAAATGTAATATGCTAGGGTCGGAAAAAAAAACAAGAGTTGGTCATAAGATTCCTGATAGTAAAGATGAAAGAGAGAGATCTAACACAAGATTACATGAAAAAAGATGTAGAACCAGGGTGATTCTCTAGGGATTACCAAGCCTATACTCCTGAGGATGAGCAAATAAATGTATGTTTTTCCAATGATAGTAAACACAGAACTAGCTTGGCCTACAATGTTATCTGTGAGTAATTTCTGAATTACCCTAAGTATTATAAAAAAAAGTTTATTCTAACTAATTTTGTTTTCAAGTAGATCTATTGAGACTAATAAAATTTGTTAACATATCTTACTTCCGTCTACAGTCGTTTCTACGTCCTTATTTGAAGGGACTATCGATTTCAGAGATCATGCCTCCATTATGAAGTCAATTACAAACGGTTATACAGTTATTCACATAGTCACAACACAAAACACTTAAATGACTTAACACGTTACGATAAATGCGTTAATATAGTCTATCATTGGCCAACTGATATGACCCTACGCATTTATCGTAACGTGTTAAGTTATTTAAGGGCTTTGTGTTGTTTTTAATTGTGACTATGTAAATAACTGTATAAATGTTTGTAGTCAACTTGATTATGGAGGCATGATCTCCAAAATTGATAGTCCTTTCAAATTAGGATGTACAAAGGAGTGTAGAGGGAAGTAAGGTATATTAACAAATTATATTAGTCTATATAACAATTCTTGGAGGCAACATATATAATGTATAGGTTGATTTCTTTATTTAATTTTACTTGCAATTTTTTGTAATTAGTTATAATGACAAATGAGGGAAATCAAATTTATCTCATAGGTCCTCAAAAAGGACACTTCTATTAAAAACTTCAACATTAATGTTTTTAACCGATTACAAAATATTTTCTTTACTAATTATATGGTGAATCAGTATAAAAGTAACATCCATTCGACACACATAACACCGAGAAGACAAAAGAAAAAGTGTCTAAAGAGTATAGACATTTGTTGAACCGTATTTTGCTTAAACCGTATCATACAAAATAAATTGCTTAAAAATAACTTCAGCATCATATTTAAAACAGACAATAACTTAGAAACACAATTAAAATAACTGTAAAAATGATGTGGGACTCTAAGGATTTTCTCTACTACAGCGATAATAAACAGTGAAAAACATTGCACAAATTTTCCCACCAACCCGTCCCCAAAACCAATTTATTTTTGTTGAACCAAAAATGTCAGTTCAGTAGTTGTCAAACAAATACCATGAATGACATCTTTGAAAAAATCTTTAAGGCCCTAAACTTGCTTCACTTGTGTCATAAACATGTCCTCAACATAAGTTGTATTCAATGAAAATCGAGTTTTTAATGATGGCAAAGTAATTTTTTTTTTTTTTTGCCAATTATTACTGAACAGTATATCTTTTTAATTGTGATTTTCCACACAGGTTTGGGTTATTAATCTTCACATTTTACTAAAATTTTAAGGAAAGCGATAGTGCTGATTATGAGATATTTTATATTTTATAACAACTCGATGACCAATTTTGTGTGTTTTTCACCAATAACTCATGAATCCACATTTGTCGACAGTTAGCAACCAATAATTTTTTGCAGTAATTAGTGTAAAATTTTATCAAAATCGTTAGAACCGCAGTAAAGAATCGTAAGAACCGATCACAAACAGATCGCATATTAAATATTGAAATGAAATTTAATTACCATAAATACCAAAATTTTTATAAAATTTTAATTATTTTGTATCTCTTTCGTACATTAAATACAATCAAATAAAACAGTAGATGGAAATAATGAGATGATTATTTAATTCCATCTCATTATTTCTATTATCATGGAATTCCATCATGTACCGACTGTTGTAACATTAAATTATATAAAACAGTAGATGTAAATGTCAGTAAGAGGTTATGCAACATTTTTGTCGTGCAAGTTGTATTTCACTTTGATATATGGATGGAGTTGTTCCTAGGGAAATCCTTAACTAAGGTTAAAGTTTGGGCCTTTTATCCCCACACCTACTTGTCCTTTCATTCTGTACCCATACTGTTGGAGGGATCATTCATCCAGTTTTGGTCCACCTTCCTCCCAAACCTGTCGGTCTGGTAAAAAGGTGAAATTCTTTTCAAAAGTTACAGTCCTAGTCATTTTGGCAGACTAAACTTAATGGTTTCTTGTAGGATTTTCAGTTGGCATTTTGTTGTTCGTCCTCCACTGCCTGAGTGCCTGAGAGCAGCACTGCATGCATACTTCTTCACCTGTAGGTGCAAAGGGAGCAAATCCAGAGCTGCCTTCATGGAGGTACATATTGCACCTGTAATTCCTAGTCATCTTTGAAGCTTTTGTGGCTTTGTCACAGATTTTTCTTTAGTTTTCCCCGCCATATTTCCGCAGCATAGGTGACCATGGGTCTAATTACCATCAGTTATATCCAATAGGCCATCTGTGGCTATTAAAAAAAATGAATGTGATGATAACTGGGCAATAATAACAACTGAGTGAACTTCTGTGATAATATGAGGAAGAGAGGAAGGCAGTATTGAGAAGTAACAAGTAAAATAAACTTTGAAAACCACCAACTCACCATTTAAGAACTTTCTGTGTTTGCACTCATACAGTTTTTCATTAAGTAATTACTAAAGTTTAGTGCATGGTGGATGCCTAAAACACTTTTAGAACAATAGAGACCATAGTAAATAGGGTTGGTGTGTTAGCCTTTCTTGAACATAACAACTAGAATACCAAAAATTATGTTTTTTTACAATATTGAATGGATGTTGTATCTTAGATATTGACCTTAAAATGTAGAAGAAAAAGAACCAATGGAATTTGATTATACTAATAACAATGCCAACATGTCAGAACGTGTGCCAGAAAAATCATTGTAACTGTCTTTTGTGACAGAAGAGGAGTTTTCATAGTGAATTTCATTCATGGTTCATGCCATCAATCAAATCACAGATTTATTGTGAAATTAATAAACAGTTAAAAAACAATCCATAAAGTTTCTCATTCACCCATCTCCAAATCCAAACAAAACAGACAAAACCACACCAAAACTAAATGCTAAAGTCATTTTATTAGTTTCGAAAATGAACAATTGATACTGCCTTTAAAAAAAAAAAAAATTAAATAAGATATTAAACTTGCTTTGCTTCATCAACTGTAATGAGCTACATTTGTGGAAATGATAATCACCAAAGGAATGAAAACACAACTTTTCACGAAAAACCACTTGTGTGTAATACAAATACAAGATGACATTTAAATAAGTAATCATCCTTAGTTGATATATGTACACACACCCTACTGACAGTGGACTGTGACTGTCAGCTCTGCTTGTACTATAAACATATCCTCAGCATAAATGGTATTTGATTAAAAGATTCATTTTTGTTTTTTGCAAGTTATTCCTGAATTGTTTTTACTTGTGATTTAGCCCACGGGTATGGTTCATTAAACTACACATCGGTAGAGTCAATTTTAAGAAATTAAATATTTTATAACAGCCCACATAACAATTTTTGGTTATATATAGGAACCAATATGTTCTGAGTTATTAGATCAAAATTTTGATGAAAGTCGTTGGAGCTTATTTTGATAGAAATTGTAATTTTGTGTTTTTCTTATGACAGCTACTCCCGAATTTTGAGTTATAAAAAAAAAAAAATGAAAAAGCCCCGAAATATGGACTAAATATCATCACATATCAAATGTAATATCGATCTATGTATTTTGGTTGTATACCATTACACATTCCAAAAACCAACTCTTTTTGACCCCGGTGGCATCAAAACAGATATATCTGCAAAAACTGTACATTTATTTCTTGATTTATCACTGATGTTTCCCTATACTCTATGCGGGAAAGTGAAACGTTCAGAACAAATGTTGCAGTACCTATTTTTAATTCTAGTATGACAACACTAAATCGCATACTTCCCATTAAAATAATCTAACAAATATTGATACTGCAAGAAGTATTTCTTTTGGTTTTCTTCTAACATTAACTGTGAGTGTCCTTGGAGGACTCCAAAAGGTAGTCTACAATATCAAATATTTATTTGGCTGAAATATTTCTTCAACTATCTGAATATGTAGTTGTTACCTGTTTGACAAAGTGGAATATGACCGTAACAGACTTGTTCCTCCGATGCTCTTTTGATTCCTCTTGATAACTGACAATTAATTTGTATCGATGAAGGTTTCTATCCATATTGGTTCATTTATATTATATTGCATTATACCTCCATCTGAAGTACTGTAGTTAGCATCCACACTAAAAAAGAATAAAGATAGACAATCTTTGCATAAGTAAACATATATTATACAGAATCCATCTGTAATACCAACCAAGTTAAAAACAATTATACAGTAGACTCTCATAAATCCGGACTATTGTGGCGGACAGCCGGTCCGGATTCCAAAAAATCCGGATTTCCCGTAGTCGGAGATAAGTTGGCCGCGGGACTGATACGAGCGGTGATAAGCTGCACATGCAATCGCACCGGCCCATGCCGATACCCAACGACACTTGTTACACTCTGACACATTAACTAATGGTACTGTTACTGTAATGTACATAATACAGTACTGGACTGCAATTAAGTAAAAACAAGGTAGGACGTGTCAATTATCTCAGCCGCACAGAAACTTCCACTGCTCGTGAATCATTACAAAATACGTCATTCATAAAAATGCGGAAGATCGCGTGAAAATTGAAGGCGCTAAAGCGGCAAATTGTTATTTAAAAAATTTTACCATCTGGTCCGGATTTTCGTGATCCGAATTTATGAGAGTTTACTGTACTGTATAGCATTCAGGTAACGTATACACCTTTTCACACACAAAACTAAATAGTCGGGAAACAAAAGGTATTCATTACCAACAGTTTTTGCTCTGTATTTCTGAACAAATAATAAAGTTTGTTAAAAAGAAATAAAATGTAAAAAACATATTAACTGTTGAGCTTGACTTATGAGAAAAATTATACAGTATAACAAACACACAGAACACAATTCTCACAAAAAATATGCCTGATTCTCACAAAAAATATGCCAAGCATCAGGCATATTTTTTGTGAGAATTGTGTTCTTTGTGTTTGTTATACTGTGTAAAAACATATTAGTGTACCACGTACAGGAAAAAACTGAGAGTAGTTATAAACGTATAAAAGAGTAATTTTAAAAATTGTTTTAAGTTCGAAACTCACTTGACACTAGATGTCAAGTTATACCTCAACTAGCAAACATTAAATTTGCCATTGTATACGGAGAATACAGTGCAAGGAATTTAGTTACAGTATTGTATGTGTTCGTCTTCGAAGCTCTATAAGCCTCAGTGACCTTTCACTTCTACAACTATTTGCCTGCAACTCCTTCGTGGCTTCTATTTCTTTCTCATGCCATTCTCTTCCCAACAAAATCTGTCTCGGCAGTCACATTCTGTCCTTATATTTAAGCTAACTCAATTTCCTTGCCTTCATAAATGATACAATGTCCAGCAGGCTGTCTACTTCTACATTCCTCAAGTTTCCCACTCTCCTCACTTAAACGCCGGACCATTGATAGTAGTTACTGTATGCGGTAAATGTAAAATTATTAGCTTTAAAATAAATCCCTTAAAAGGAATTGAAAATATAAGTTTGTTACAGCCCCAAAACCAATATCTTAAAATAAACTGGCACCTTTTTGAGCCACAAAAGCGTGGGGGTGCTGGCGGTATCTCCCCTGGCTTGAGTTGGCCTTTTACCAGCTTTGATTTCCAACTCTCCACAAATGTGTTCGGGATAATTTTGTTTTTTTTTCTAATTAGATTTCTTGTATAGATTCCACCTTGCACAATCGGTCTTATGTCAGGCTTGTAGAAACAAAGAAAGAGTGGAACATTCACTGCTTAGATAGACCTAAATCCAGCCAGAGAAGTACTCATAATAAAATTCAAAGGAGGTAACTGTTGAAATATTATCAACAATGGTCTTTCAGTACTAATACACCACTCTCCCAATGTCTCTCGTAGATTCACGGTGCTAAATCCCAAACTGAAGAACTCAATGCAATCACATCTAGTGATAATGCTCATTGGTAAGGTAAAATCTGCTCAAATAGCTCTTTGACTAAATGTCCAATTTAAATTCTTCCCCCAAACATTTGATTTGATGTTTTTGTATATGTTGAGATCATTCTGTACTGTATGTTGGAGATGTCAACCCGCATTCTTTTGACTCTGATTGTTTATCTATTGGTTTAAGAGGGACGATAACAGCAACGATTTTTTCACCTGAAAACTACAAATAAAATTATCCATTGGATTTTGAATTGTTTTAATTTTTGACAGACAATTTTGAAATGATTGTGTTATTCAAGGTTTGGGTCCTAATTTGGATGCCACTCTAGGTATCTCATAAGCCGTTTCATTCCAAAATATGCCACAATGACCAGGGATCCACTGGAAGCTCATATTTTGTTATTGAGCTATTGGACCAGATTGAAAATTTCCTTGACTCTATATAAAAGGTCTTGATCTATATAATTTAATATGCGCAATTCTTTAAAAACTATAAATATCATAACCATAATGTGGCCCACCAGTGGGTAAGAGAAATGTATATATACAATATGTAATAGTCTACTATATGCGACTATGCCAAATTATCATAGCCAAGTATCAACAATGTAATTATATACCAATGATGAGAATGAACAAAACCTTTCTCTATCCTTTAAAAATTGAATTGATAAAAACAAATTAGCCCCTACTTCAATTTGTTAAAATAACTTTTTTTAAATTATTTAAACCAGAAGTTTCATCAAAATCAGTAAAAAAAAACCAACAATGCTTAATTAGTTTGCTAGACGTAACATGCCGTCAACTTTTCATTCCTATTTTTACTAATGAAATCAGTCACCTCCTTCGTTATCGACTTTCTACTATCATTTTATTAATTAATCTAATATTGTGAGAGTTCGTAACTTTCCTACTCACACATTTTAAAATTAATTTTGTACATCTCTGTTATGTCCACTACAAGTTACATTAGATGGCTAAATATTTGGTAACTTTATGTTTTGAATTGTAAACATAATCTTAAAATTACATTGTTTTCTGGTTTTGTGAAAAAAAAATACCTATAACAGTAAATTAAATAATAGTTTTTATCTAACTTGGGTTATTATGAATTTTAGATTCTGTTTGTAGAATTTTCAAATTGTATTTTTTTAATTATTTTGTGTTTATGATTTATGTTATACAAATTCCATACTAAAGTGATCACACAAGAGATACACATTAAGATTACAAAATCAACATACATAAACAGTATATTATTTATTTAGACTCCCATTTAAGGTTTACAGTTTTCTCTTTTACACAAATGAAGTTCAAAAAAATAACAATCTGTAATATTTATTAAATTATTCATTAAACAAAACGTTTGTTACATTTTTTGAAAAGTATTAACAAACTCTCACAAATAGACCTACAGTTGGGTCTAATTAGATAAGTTCTATTAAAGTTGGAATTGGAATGATGAATTGTTACTCACTACTGTTTATATTGAAAATAATGAAAAGTGTCTTTGCAAAAGTATACATTTATTAGCACATTTGGAATATCGACTAACAGCACACACCTGATTAGAGGCGATAAATTTACATTTAACTCCAGCTTCTTTCCAATACACCCCTTGTGTACTGCATGCAGCTCTT
The DNA here is from genome assembly GCA_963513935.1 of Aphrophora alni. Lineage (NCBI taxonomy): Eukaryota > Metazoa > Arthropoda > Insecta > Hemiptera > Aphrophoridae > Aphrophora > Aphrophora alni. The sequence continues at coordinate 8,019,139 of OY740771.1, forward strand.
TTTGAATAAACAACCCCATATCATCATCTACCACTCTTATACATTTTGATGTCATCACCATATAAATAGATATTTTGAATGAAGTTTTTCTTGTAGTAAGCCATTCATAAGTAATCAAAATAAAAGTGGATCTAGAAAAAAGCGTGTACATACATGCATAAACTCTTAAAATTATCAGACATAATGTAAAAATATCATTAATTATAGAGTAAAATATTCCTACAAATGGTAAATTTTATTCAAGAGCAGTACTATAGATCCATTTATAAATTTTATGTAAACTGTTAATAGATCTCAGACCAATTGGTAACTCATAAATTTGTAAAACCATATACAGTGTGTCCCACGAAGAGGTCACTATTTTAGAATTAATATGCCGGACATATGGAACACTACAAACTTTGACACTTTACAGTTATGTTTCATAGATGTGTAAAAAAAAAAACCTCGAGTTTAGTTTTTATGGTCAAACAAAACAGGGGAATAACAAAATAATGGTACGTTTTCACCAAAATAATTTTCATAGATGTGTAAAACTTGATAAAGAAAAATAACAGTAATAAATTATTAATGATCCAAATTAGACTTTTATTTGAATTTATGTCCATCAATAGCTATGCACTGATAGCAACGAAACAAAAGTCATGAGGGCTTGTGAAAATTGACGAGCTATTCAGATATTCTGATAATTTGAACCTTAAAAAAAAAAAAATCAAAGTTTATAAATTATTCCACTTCAATCAGCCTTATTAATTCATCATCTGTTGCTATAGGGTGAGAATAATAATAATTCTTCCAAAAAACCCTATAAGAAAAAATTGCAAACAGTCAAGTCTGGGGATTTTGGAAGCCACTCCATGAAATTATTGCTGTCACAACCTATCCAACAGCAAACCATCCTGTTGGAAAAAACATCCCTCAACTCCAGCTGAGTAAGATAAGGAACTATGTGATCTGTTAATATTTATGTGTATCTGTCACCAGTCATTGTCTGATAGGATGTCATACAATAAAACACCCTCCTTGATGACTGCAACCCAAAAAGTTATTCCCTCCGATTTCAAGCCCTCTTCGTTTTAGATAATATGTGGATTTTGTATGTTATAATAATTACAATTATGTCTGTTTAGAGATTCTGTCCAACAAAATTCATCTGAGAATACAATTCCTTCATACCAACTCATATGTATGTCATGCCATCTTTGTCAAGCTTTTCAATTACCTTCAAACAAAATTCCACTCATCCGTCTGAATCATCTTCCAGCACTCAAAGAACTAAATGTATTTTATAAATATTTATTTTGTTTTTCTTGGCATTCCAGTAGCGGATGAAACTTTTCTAAATGAATTAGGCCTGTTTGGAGTAATTAGTTTCAGTAGAGTAGTACATGCAAACTTCATTTTCTGTTTGCAAAATGAAAAATAAACAAAAATTTATGGCATATCTTTGAAACTGATCCAGTTTCTAGTACCATAGTTATCTATTTAATCGATTTTTTTGATGGAGGAATCACATTTGGGTACATTCTTTGAAAACACCTTACCGCTTCATATTCATTTCCAAAAGCAATAGCCCAAGAACATTTCACTTTTTGTTCAATTGAAAAAATCATTGTTTTAAGATTAGATATCACACAAACTTATTGAACACAACTACCAAACTATTTATTGTTGTGTGTTAACAAAACAACAGCTCATCGAGATTTAGATGCAATGCATATTTTAATTGCATTGTGGCAGAAAGTGGTTTTATCCAGATGATTCATGTTCTTTTTGTTATTCCACCATTGTTTTGATTGATAATAAAAAATGAAACTTGAGGGTACTTTTTTACATATCTTTGTAATATAACTAAAGTGTCATGTTTCATATATGTCCAGCATATTAATTCAAAAATAGCAACCTCTTAGTGGGACCCAAGGTGGTAAATTGATCATAAATATAAAATTAAATTTTGAAAAAGTTGCTTTCAATGTGAATATTTCTCTGCATTTGCAGTAATTGTAACAGTAGTTATTCTTGAATTTTAAAGATTAATCTAAAGCTGTTTTTGACAATTTACTGCAAAGCTAAGATTAAAAAAAAAAGAATGATAAATGTACAACTAAATTTCTAAGATCTAGTGCAATTTTCTAAAGACCCTTAAAGCAAAGTTCAATTTTTAGATAGAAGATCAATAAAATTATCAAAATTCCATTTTAAATCCATATAAAAAGTTAAACCAAGAAAATATATTACTAAATGATTAAACGTTACACAATTCCCATAAATATATACACTTTATTTCAGACGCGTTTAGACGACAATGTCATCATCACCAGTGACAGTTACAAAGCAAAACTATAACTAAATCAGAGAGAGGTTACAGCTAACATTATAGTATCCAGTAAGGGGCATGTCTATATTTCATATTCACCAATGACGATGCGATGTCATAAGTAGGAGGGAGAGACAGATGGAAGGAGTTGGAGTGCATCCATGTATAAGTGATATGATTTTTTTCTCTCAAGTGTATATTCAAGAAAATATATTTCACTCCCTTTTCTCATAATTGCTTACAGAAAACTACTCTTCAAGGAAAGAGACTAGATTTGAAATAATATTATATAAGCACTGTATAAACAGTAAAAGTAGTAAACTAATTAACAAAATAAAACAGCTGTGTCAACTAATTTAGAAATTAAATTAGTCACCAAATTAAATGGATTTAGTTTACGAATTCTGTTAAGACTCAATAAAATCTATCAAAAGGAAAGTTTATTTTGGTAAACAGCAAGATTTGGGCAAAGGGGTTGAAAGAAAGAAGAGTCCGTGACATTTTACTATGTTGGCAGTATTGCCTTCTCCATTACAGAATAAATTATGCATCAAGTGTAATTATAAAATCCCTGTTGCATTATGTTGTTCCCACATAAAAGTACTACAGTCAAAAACTTAATGTTTTAAAAAGTTGTCAGTTTTGAGAACCCGCTCCCCAGATAAAAAAAAAGGATTTTTGAAATGATGTCCATCTGTTGTATTTTCAGTGCTAAACGTGAGACCAATTAATTGTAATCAAATTTGGTATATAGACATATTTTGGATTACATCTCGGGTTTTAATTATATTTTTTAATAACTCAAAAGTTGAAGGTATCTCCCATAAGAAAAATACAAAATCAGTTCAAATGATTTTGATAAAATTTTGGTGTCTACCTTTTTGAATTGAAGCCCTTATATAATTTCTTTTCAAAGACGGAGTTCATGGTCAATTTTCACATTTTGATTGACAACTACCGAAATAACATTTTTTATAATAAATTAATGTTGCACCAATTATTTTTGTACATAGAATAAAAAAATCTGGTCTGGAAAACATTTGGGTATGGACTTGAATTTTGGTACAATAATTTTATTCCCTCTGTCCTATGAAAGTGGGAAATCAAATATCTTACACACTAAGGGCCTTATTTAAAGATCTTACAGAGTAGGGGGAATTATAAAGACACAGTAATTCTATTGAGTCAATCAAAAATGGGAACTTGGACCTTTCATCACAGTGTACATAATTTTGTTAATATCTTTACAAATGAAGACACAAGAGTAGGTGACAGAAAAACATAATATCAGCAACTTTCATGATATTTGACAAGTTTAAAATGGGTAAAAAAAATCACCAAACTAATTTAAATGTAATCTTAAGCTCAATCGTAATAAACAGTTGAGAGTTCTTAAAATCTCAATCAAACTTCATACAGAAATATATTAATAATGTCCAGACTACCTTAATGTGCTATGCAACCAAACCAAAAATATATTGATTATTGCCTAAAGTCTAACCCATTTAAAAGTAAAATATCACAATTTGTAAAAAACAAAAACAAGCTTTTCTTAAAAAGTAACAAAAATTGTCCTTTTTTGATGCTATTAAATAAATACCTCCAGAGTTGATACCAGAGTAACGTTCTTGATATATTTTTTTAATGTAGTTTCATTTTTACAGCTTATATTGATTGTACATATTTCACCTATATTGGCACCCAAATACATTTCAATATAATTATTTTAAAAACGCAGTTCATCAACACATTCAACTGTCTTGTGGAATAAAACATGTGGCAATAGTAGTATTAAATTTAGTTTTTCAGTTTTCACATCAAGGGTATGCACTTGTGTACAAATATATTTTGTCTACAGTTGTTGACAAAGTGGCATTTTGTCCATTTAAATTAGTTTGCAAAACAGCTGATTTCTCAACAGTTTCACTTTGCCCACTCCGAATGGCAACCGAACAAAACGAAATTTAGGTTAAGTTTATTTGAATTGATTTATAATATACAGAAAATGTCCCGTATGTAGATTAGATTAATTCTTACATGTAAAATAACCTAAATAAATAACAAAACAACGTTTTAAAGTTGAAAAAGGAAGTAATTATTCATGAAGATGATTGACAGTGTATGTACACGGAGAGTATTTTTTGTTTGCCGAGTTTTGAAGTTGGCAATCCCATTTCCTCAACAACACACCTAAGTTATTTGTAATATTCATAAATAACCTCAGTTTTGACGTGAGAACTTCTACTCAGTGTTGTTTAGCACTACTGCTATATTTTGTGTAGTTAGTTTTAAAATATGGACAGTTCAGAGGATGAAAACCTGTCAAAAACCCCGCCTAAATTAGCGGAAAAAGCTAACAAATTTGTACTAAATCTCCTTCCTGTCAAATAAAGGAAAAAGTATGACCGCCAGTATGAACTGTTTTTATTGCCAAAATAACAACTGTAGACAAAGTATAATGTGCAATTCGTGAGCAAAGTGTCTTTTTTAAACTCGATAAAATTGACGCACAAGGCTTAAAAAGTGCCACTTTGCTCACTAGTTGCACAAATAACTATTGTTCAATTATTACAATTTACATGATGTTAAGATTTTTACATCAACATATGAAACATACACATACCTCCATAAAAACGTAGACGGTTACCAATTCCCAAGTATATATTCCAGATTTAAAATTAAAAGAAATAGAATCTGAAAATGTAGGGAGCAAGTGTTATTTTTCATCACTTAGAAATAAAAACTATTTTTGTTTCATTTTAAATTGGACCAACCAGATTTAAAAAAATTGCCCAAACAACCAAAAAGAAAAACTACCAAATCGGTAAAAAGTTGAATTAAAAATAAAATTTACAAATATTATAAAAACATAAAAATACATGAAATAATAGTAATCTTAAATCACCTTAATGGTAGTTGCAATCTATTCTTGAAAATTTCATGAAAATCTTAAGGATAGGAAAAGAAACAGGCGATAAATAACATATCAAAATCAGTATTGCAGAACGATCTGAACAAGTTTTTTAATTTTATTAAAACAATACAAAAACAAAATTTATAAAAAGATCGTAAATCTTAATTACAAATGTTTAAAATAAAACCTCAAAAATTTAGTTGAAAGTCACCATGTTAAGATCAATCCCGCCTGAAAACATAAAACATGATTCTTTTAGAGATATTAAAAATAAATAATAGTTTTTATAAAACTACAATATAGCAAACAATTGACAAGTAAAACTAAACTATTTGATAGGTTAGACATCAAAATATAACAGCAACATTTAAAAATAACAAGGAATAATAACATGGAATAGCGGAACATTGATATAATGAACCTCGAATTCCTAGATAACAAATTTTTTTAAATCCCCTTCAACTTTCCGTAACACTCAATACAAATTATACCTCTATACAAGGAAGAAAATACTATGAAAACCTCAATACTATAACGAATTTTTTAACATCGGGGAAATACAGTTAAAAACCTCTACATATGACGAATGTGTCAGACATGAGCCTATAATGGCGGCACCTCCCTCCCCTATTGTTTTGGCGAGGTTTTTGCAATGCTGCCGGTCAGCGACCTCTTATCTTCCTACTGGAGAGGGTGCGTGCATTACCTGTGTTGTTGTTTCTCGTGTTAGTGTTGTTCTGTGGTGTAGGGATGACCGACAAAAAGAAGAGGTGTGCGGCGACACTTGAAGTAAAACGCAAGATTATAAAATGTGTAGAAGAAAATCTAACAAAGAAGAGATTGGAAATCGCGTCAGAATTTAACATTCCTCCCAGCATGTTGTCTACAAATTAAAAAATAAATAATTGAAGATGAAAGCAAACTTTCATCAAAAGTTAAACGGTTCAAAGCGTGCGAGTTGAAAGCCGCTGAAGACTGCGTGAGTATTGTCTATTATCGATCAGACTAATGCACATACACAACACAACTTTAGACGTTTATTTTACTTTGCTATGAAATTGGAACATTATGAAATAAATATTTCACTTCATTTGTCTTTAAGGATCTATTTTTATCTAATCTATAATTAATTTAGTATAATTTAAGAATTACTTACATGAAATACAGTCTATATATGATAATAAATGATAAAAATCATCATATTTCAATAAAAACTAATACGACATTCAATGTATATACACCATTTATATGAATCTTGATATTAGCTCCCTTTTAGGTATTTTTTATCTATAGATGTTGTTTGTATCGATGGTTAAAATATAGTTAAGTATTGTTTATCAGTCTTGCAATTTGAATTTACCATTCTTATATAATAATTACGTGAATGGGTTCCTTTTAAAATTGGGTTTAAAACTGACCAATTTTTAGATATGAATATGCGACTGTTGCATATACTTTCATATATATATATATATATATATATATATGGCGAATTTCATATTAAATTAAAACTGCAAAGAAGTAAATATATTTTTAATTATTTACTTAAAATATATTTTTTAAATTAATCTCATGATAGGTAAAGTAAAGGTAATTATTTACTATTCCCTCCTCTCACTCTCAACTGCTTCCAGACGAAGATTAAACATTGTATTTAGGTTGGTTATTATTGTTACCGGTTTCTTGGAACCTGCTGAAAGAAATAGTCGAATTATTGTCATACTTTGTCAGTGAGCATCTGTTAGTCTGTCAACCATGGCTTGTAGTACATCTAACGCTACTTCTTGGGGTGGGTTCAAGTTGACTGAGTGAATTTATTATTCTCATTGACAAACAAATAGATTTGGTTAGGTGATCATATAGCCACCTAGCCAAACCTATTTGTTTGTCAATGAGAATAATAAATATAGTTAACTCGGTACTTACGTATTAACGCCACCGCAGCAGAAGTTGCTAATGCGCATGCGCCAATATTTGCTTACTTTGCGATATAATTATATATCATGACAGGTTTGGCCAGGTAGCTATATATATATATATATATATATATATATATATATAAATATATATATATAAATATATATACACCTGGCCAAACCTTTCGTAAGTTTATTGAAGTTAATAATTTGAAATTAGATCATGGATAAACATGAGCTTTAAAAGTGAAGTGCCGCCAATATACGCCTAAATTTTTTGCGACAAATCATAAAATGAAAGTATATGAATCTCAAAGCTGAAAAAATGGAATTCTGCTTCCCTTAAACCAGTTTGCTCTTTATTGGCGCATACGCATTAGCGCAACTTCTGCCATGGTGGCGTTAATATGTAAGTACCGTTAACTCGCATCTACTGCAAAGGGTTCGCTACGTGGCTATATATATATGAAACCGGTGTTAACAATAACCAACCAAAATATAATATTTAAACTTCCCCTGAAAACAGTGATGTAAATAATTACCCTTTTTTTTATTATTTACAACCATTTACCAAGTCCCTTTAGAAGAGGAGACTGATACAAAAATACAGCTTTAAGACTAAACTATATTAGTTATAAGATAAATATATCTGTTTGAAATCATTTGGTTCTTTATAAGCATCCTGGCTTCATAACAATTTAAATTGGTTTATTAGGTAGCCTAGTTAAATATGAGCCAATATACAAGGTTTATCAATAGTTGATACTAGATATATTGTGCAAGTAGGCTAAATAATATACAAAACTTGTAAAAAAGGATATTTATAATTTTTTTAAATTTACAGAACCAAAAATCAACCCTTTCAGTTTCTGCGCCTAAATATTTGATTCCGTTAAAAACAAACGTGTATTAGATATTTTAACTTTAATCAGCTTATAATTTAAGCAAGTAACAGGTTAGGTAGGTGCCTCGATTTCATCAACAAATTAAAATTATTAACATACATATAAACTGGTAATCAGTTACAAACTTGACTCACATTATCATTGTAAATACACATAACCCAAAAAAGGTAAATGTTTTACTTTTCTCACTGAGAAATCATAATTTAAAAAATATCAAATCCAAAGTATTTATAGGTTGAAACATATGTCAACCTTGCGTATGGTTTGTCGCATACACATTACACAATGAGACTACATTAGATCGCTATTTCATATCACAACACGTTTGTCCCGATTGCCTTTCGTACGTTTAGTGAAGTTAATAATTTGCTTACTTTGTCATACAATTAATTATATAACATGATAGGTTTGGTTAGGTAGCTATATATATAAAAACGGTAATTATATAGCAGAATAGCCTCACTTCAAAATCAATTTTTGTGGGTTTTATTCGTCAAATAAATGTTGGAAAAATATTGTATTATCGAAAGTGTCGGAAAGATGATTACATAATATAATTACACAAGAAAATCTTAATCAGAGTCAAATTCTGCTGCCAATTCAGTAGAAGAGGAATTTATTGAATTTAAATGTATTTCACTCGTAATTCGCCATAAATGATGAAAACAAGTATTATACTCATTGTACTTTCTTTTAAACATAAATTCGGCTATATGGCCATGGAAATGTTGTTTTGAATTTCCATATCACAGCACATTTCCTCGCACTTCCCTCCATTGGCATTCAATTGTCTGCGTATGTGCTTCAGTGTCAGGAACAACAAAATTGTAGGAATGATTCACGGTCAAGTGCTGAAAGCCTTCTGTATCTAAACAATTATAAGATGTCCAACAATCACTAATAATAGTTGTTCCTGATAGCACATATTCTTTTATAATTCCCACGTAATTCTTTTATTTTGTAATTTCCCATGTGATGGTACTGGAACCATAAAAATATCTTTCGTATCACGTTGAATCCCACCAAATAACCAATTCCCATCTATGATCCTACCACGATTGTATTTGTGTTTGCCAATTTTCGCTTCACCAATCTTAACAATCTTGCCCACTGTAAATATGTAGGACTGTATTATTATATGTCACGAAAGGTTTGGCCAGGTTGCTATATATATTTTTATATGGCCAAACCTTCCGCATGTTTATCGAAGTGAATGTCATGAGTATGAAAGATAACACAGAGTTAATTTTAACTTTTCTCAGCAGAATTTGACTCTGATTAAGATTTTCTTGTGTAATTATATTATGTAATCATCTTTCCGACACTTTTTTTTCGATAATAAAATATTTTCCCAACATTTATTTGACGAATAAAACCCATAAAAATTGATTTTGAAGTGAGGCTACTCTGCTATATAATTACCATAAAAACATATATATATTATAACCACCTGGTCAAACCTTTCGTAAGTTAATAATTTGAAATTAGATTATTAATACGGAGGAATCACAGCATATCACATGATCTGTGATCACGGATGTCAGATATTATAGATTGCAATATCTTTAGTAACATAGGAGATGTAAATGTGAACATCTAACCTATAAATACATCGGATTTGATAGTTTTTAGATTGTGATTTTTCAGTGAAAAATAGTGATCTTCAAGGAAAACATTATTTATTATTAAAAAGTTAGGTATGATTGTATAGATGATAAAAAAAAAACTCCCAATTCCTTATACGATTTTCTTAATGGTAATTATATAGCAGAGTAGCCTCACTTCAAAATCAATTTTTATGGGTTTTATTCGTCAAATAAATGTTGGAAAAATATTTTACTATCGAAAAAAAGTGTCGGAAAGATGATTACATAATACAATTAATTACACAAGTAGTTTTTTCGTGAAAAAATTATCTCTGTGTTATCTTTCATACTCATGACATTCACTTCAATAAACGTACGGAAGGTTTGGCCAGGTGGTGTTATATATAGCAACCTGGCCAAACCTTCGTGACATATAATAATACAGCCCTACATATGCGTACACTGAAGCACATACGCAGACAATTGAACGTCGAGGGAGGTGCGAGGAAATGTGCCGCGATATGGAAATTCAAAACAACATTTCCATGGCCATATAGCCGAATTTATGTTTAAGAGAAAGTACAATGAGTATAATACTCGTTTTCATCATTTATGGCAAATTACGAGTGAAATACATTTAAATTCAATAAATTCCTCTTCTACTGAATTTGCAGCAGAATTGACTCTGATTAAGATTTTCTTGTGTAATTATATTATGTAATCATCTTTCCGACACTTTTTTCGATAATAAAATATTTTTCCAACATTTATTTGACGAATAAAACCTTTAAAAATTGATTTTGAAGTGAGGCTACTCTGCTATATAATTACCTTCTTAATAATAATGGATTTTGAAACATGAAAATTGTTTAGCAATGTTAAAAAATATCTGATGAGACAAACAAGATAAAGAGTTTAAGTCTGAATAATTTTTAAAGATGTGAGGGAAACTTCATTCTATAATTACTGGTAAATAGCTCAAGTTGGCTAACCTTCGATACATAATTAACATTCCCAGTTTTTATTAATTATTGTTTGTCTTGAAGGGACAGAACATCTTAAAACTAAATTAGTTGACTGTCAAATTGTTAAAACAAAAATTGTCATAGTATGGCCTGGGCTTTCCATAAGACTTCAATTAGACCAGACCCCTTTTAAAAGTATTTCAGACCACTAAACCTTATACATTTTAGAAATTTCAAGCATTTTATATTGAAAAAGAAAACCCTGTATTTAGCATATAATAAATATACCCCTTCTTATAAAGAAATAATCAAATGGAATCACGGCCTAGGTTAATCCTGTATGCACGTGGTTTGATGAAATGAAGTCAAAATAAATAAGGCATATTTATATAAGTATGAAACTTACATTTGTAAATTTGAAGAAAATCTACTTAGACCTCGCCCTCATCTTTCTCCTCTTACGCTTCAACCTTCGCATACGCTTCTTCCTCCACTAAAACAATATACAAAACAAAACCTTTGAAGTTTGAAGCGTAGTAAAAAAATTTAATTATCAAATACAATTTTCGTAAAATGTTTACAGAACTTTAATAAAAAGTATTATGAAGAATATTATATCATACCTTTGCTCTCATACTGTGTAAAGTTTACTTGCAAAACTTCACGAGATTTTGTAGATGTATTGCGATTCTAATTCCACGTCCAAATCGACCAGTTTCCAGATGAGAAATGGCCGTCAGAAGGAAATAGAAAAGAGCAACATGAGAGCCAATTGCAACGTGAACGGAAATAGAAGTACCAACTTAGCCGATGTAAATAGGTAATAGGCAAAAATGATTATGCTGTGCATTTTTCACTTATATATATATACAATTTCACCTAAAGATGTGTATAAAAAATAACAGACAACTTGATTATTACACATCTTTTATAAATTTCGGCTCCTGTTTTGTCAGTAAAAAAAAAGGATAAGAGTAAAGATATTGAATATACAGTAATATGGATTTACAAAAATAAAATCTTATTTTTTACTAATATAATATAAAATAAATTGTGACCTTTATAATTTTAAAAATGTGTTCAAATTATCTCTAAAAATCAAGACATCAAGTACTCCTACATAAATATTATGTTTTGATTCTATAGAATTCGGCCCTACAGAAATCACTCTTCGTAATCTAAATGTAAATAGTGTAACAATTAAATCTTGAAAGAATTGTTTTAGTTTCTTAGCCAATTTAAGATTTCAGCTGAGAAAATCAGATGATTGCTATTTGTAGTGGATGTTATTGTTGGCTGACGGACGTTTGTAGGTTATGTTTAATGTTTTTTAATTTTTAGGGTTATAGGAAGAAGCGTACAGCTTCAATAAGTCTGTTGTTATTAATGATAGTTTAATAAGTTGCTATATCCTAGAGCAAATAATGTCCAGTTTAACGAAGTTTTCAGTTTATGTTAGTAGAAAATTATTCTGTTTCACTAACCATTGTAGTCATACACCTAGTTCTTGTTTACTTCAAAAACATTACAGATTTTATTCAAAAAATAATAAACCAGAAGAAAATGACAAGACCAAACTTCAGAATTATAAAAAAAATGAGTCACAAGTTGAGGATAATGAAAATGATGATATAGGAATAGGACTTAATTATGGAAAATACAAAGTATTTAGAGATACAGATTCTCCTGTAGTGTTAGATGTTGAAGAGGAAAGATTATTACTTCAGAAAAATGAACTCGAATCAACCACCTCAATACAACCCGAATTTGATGGCATAAATTTGAATAGTAAGTTGTTAAGCTATGATCTCTAAAAGTAATATTTTCTACAAAAGAAATTGGCTCAACCCAATTCTAAATATTTAAAATTATTAACAAAAATTGGGCATTTACCATGTATTATAGACTTATCCCAGCTTGGTATTAACTTTCTACTGAGTGAAAAGGAAATTAATGACCCTTGGTTATTGTTTACGAAGAAAATTACTGGTATTTTTGGTGATTATTTAAATAATGTTCTACATTATATCTTATTTCATAATAATAAAATAAGTTTTCAATGCGGAACTAACTTTTTCACCAAAAAATCACAGTTTCAAAACTAGAGAATTCACTGCATTTTAGATCTTCGAAGTCAAGGAACATTGAGGGTGATTAGTGCTTGGATGGGTGACCGCTTGGGAAATAATGCACAACTTCTTTTTTTAAACTAATTTACGCGTAGGTCAGATAAGGTAGCTATATATATATAGCGTGCTCCTTAGTATATAGTGCCACCTTACTTGACCTTGTATGGTAAAAATTCATGTACATACCTATTTACTTGATGCACCTTAACCTAGAAAAGATGATTTCCCCCCCCCCTGAAAAGTCAGCTCTGCATTGAAAACTTATTTTATTATTAAGAAATAAGGTATGTAGAATATGATTTTTTTTTTTAAATTACCAAAAATACCGGTAACTTTCTTTATAAACAACTACTATCACCCTTTGTTAGGTATTATCTGTTATGATACATGAATAATAATTATGAATTTACACAATAAATTTGTGTAGCGATTACTGGTAGATAAACAAATATAAAATAATGTACTTATAATAATAATAAACTAATTTTAAAAGCTGCCAACTTTAACAGACTTTTCACCATTCTGGATAATTATAATAGGGTATTTAAGTGTGATTTATTTAGTTCACTTTGAGCATTCAATTTATTATTATTTGTGCATTAACATTTTACTTTTTGTTCATTAAACTATTCATTAATAATCAGCATTAAAATTATCATTTTGTGCATTAACATTTTACCGTAATTATGTATTGCACCTTCCCCCACATTTTAGTCGCTCAAAATCATGCAAACTTATATTATTTACCTTGTTTGTCATTAATCAGATGTTTTTTGACAATGCTATACAATTTTCAAGTCTCAAAATAAGCCTTGATTCCTTGGTTCTAAAAGTGTCAGTTTCTTGAATATTAATGGATTTTGAGACTTGAAAATTGTGTAGAGTTGTCAAAAAATATCTGATTAATGACAAACAAAGTAAATGTTATGGATTTTAGCCAATGTAGTGGAAGGTACAATACATAATTACCTATTTTACATTGTGTGCATTATATTAGCACACACATACACAAATTACTGGTAATTATATAGAGACACTGCCATATTAATATATAAGTCGCATCAGCATAGAAAATAAAATTATCATTATTTTTTCAGCACATTAAAAATTTTTTTTTTTTCCTTGATTAGGCTACAATGAATTGAATCTCCTTCATCGTTCGTCACATGATTCAAAACAAAAGCACTGTCATAGTCATCAGGAATCACTATTAGTCTGAAACCATTTGTCCAACTCACAGAGGCATAATTGTACCAAAAATTATTTATTTCCCAGATGTTCGGTGGGTTATTAAACCTTTTTAACATGTTCATGATGAGTTTGATATCTACATGTATTCCAAAGATTTTTTTGTAGAAATACTCTCTCTTATGAATGTTCATGAGCTTGAAAAATTGCTCTGAATCAGATATTAATTTTATATGAGAAATACACCGTTATCCGAGGTTTTTACTTTCTTACATTGAAAATATTTTACTTTACGGTACTCTGCTTAGTATTATTTGTATTTCTTAAACAACATAGTTGGGATTTAAGAAAAGATCAGCTTCACTCTTGGACTGGAAAGTTTTATAAAAAACCCATTTTTTTTGTAAAAATTTTAACTTCATTTTTTTAATCATTTGTTATAATTTTTTAGTTCCAGGTCATCTATTCAGGGCATCACCCATATTAATCTGATAGAGAAAAGAAGAAATTTTCACCAGCTATTTTCTGAACATTAATCTGTTATAAAATTCAACTACAATAATAATAATATGCAGTGCTTTTAAAAAATAATGTTCTGAAGATAGAAAGTAATCCATGCTTAAATATGAAAACACTTTAAAAACTAACATTTAGTATCTTTTGAAGGTTAATGTTATTACGTACTAGGCACATTTTAGACTGATTACCTTTTGTGTTTTCTAAACAAGAAAAATGGACCCTATTTAATAAATAAAAAACGAAAATAAAATAATATCACCATCAGAACACTGACAGTAGGCTCTCTTCACACAGATGATATAATAACAGATTTGGTTGGAACAGGACATTAGCCTAAAACATAGACATGGTAACTTATGGCTCGAACAAGCAAGTCTGAAAACAGGAAGGAATGTGTGGCACTGACATTAATGGTCGCTCTCTTAAATCGAATGCACATTTAGTAATTTTAAGGGATTCAAACATTTTCTACGAACCATATTGAATAAAAGAATCATATCTGAATTATAATAGTATAATTTCAATTTCCGAATTGTCATAATCATTTGTGAAGTCTACAAAATTTTATTTTATTTAACATACATAGTGTACATTTAATATTTCTCAAGCATGAATTCATTAATAAATTAACATTTAAAATAATTAATTATCCCATTTTATTACTAGATTCTTAATTATATTAACTATTGTAAAACAACAAAAAATAATGCACACAAATTTTTGTTTTCAAAATGTTAAGTTAGTTTCTTGTGTGTTTGAATGTTATTTATAATGCTCTTAATCATTTCATGTTTCATTAAAAATAGTCTACTATTAAATTGTCCTCTTTACAATATCTGATATTAACCTTAACGTTACTTAATTTGTCTTTGATTTAAAATATTTATTTGTTGTATAAATAATTGCCGTGTATATTTAATAAGTATATCTATTTTACTTGATTAGTCAAATTTTGTGAATGTGCATTGCTGTATTAATTGGTAGAAATTTTAACTTATTTTGTTAATGTAAAATAAAAAATAATATATAGATAGGTAATATCTTTCAAGATTCATACAGACGATGCAAAATATATATATATAGACTCTAACATACATATAAAAATTTTCAAAAGGGGATCTGGGTCTTACCATAAGTGCTGCAGCTCATTTTTTGTATTTGTCAAAAATACAACAGACACAAAACATTTTAAAGAAAATTTGTATCTAAATAACTTTTAATGTAATTTGTTTTTGAATGCCATTTCTATATAATATCAAAGTATTTTAAGGCGGCACTAAAATGTTTATATAATTGAATTTAATATAAACCCAGATACAATTAATTCATAAGTCTGTTAAACTGCTTTCATTTTCAGGAGGTATAACTGGAGTATTTGATGTTGAAGATCTAGTCGATGTACTGAGGAGAGATAATGCCCAAGATATATTTGTTGCTACATTACCGGAAACCACAAAATATGTTGATTATATTGTAGTTGTAACAGGTAAATCACGGCGTCATATGATTGGCCTAGCAGAGTTTATTAGAAAATTATACAAAAAGAAAAGATTGTATTCTGATATAATTCCTCGCATTGAAGGCGAGAGTTCGAATGACTGGATTGCTCTCGATTTAGGTAATAAAAAAATAATTATTTTCATATTACTTAATTTCTATAACATACATTTTATTCTCTTTAGAATTGCAGTTCATTATCAATTTATAAATATCTTAAAAATAATAAAACAATGAACAACGTATAAATAGATCCACAATGGGTTAAGGTTAATCTGCATCATTGGTTTATTGTGAATCCTGTGTAAATAAGTTGAATAGCTGCAACCTCTACATAATCGTTTAATTTTAAAATAAAATTTAAACACAATTTCTCGCAAATTTGTGTATATGATTTATACTGAAGGTACTTTGTAGTGCTTCTTATTACCTAAATGAAACACAAACATATTAATTTTAATGTAGCGGCAGATATTTCTTGTTGAAACTCCATATTCAAGGATTAAATAAAGCAATAAAGCTAGTTATAATTGTTGTACTTGATATATTTTATCATTTATATTAACTACTTCTGTTGTAATAACTGACTCATAATAAAACATGGTTATGCATTTAATTATTTTATTTAAACTAAGCATTTGTATTTTGATTGTGTCTTTAGAATTTAGTTTTAACATATAGCATAATAAAATTTCACATTTTTCTGTGAATTTAGATTGGTTTGATTGAATATACGAAAACCAAAATCAAACTACAACAGATGTAAGCGGAAAATGGTTGCATGTATGAGCAGATTAGATTTGTGAACGGATAATGTTGAAGTGTTATAGAATCAAACTAACAATAAAATAGTTAAATTAATATAATATTGGTTTACATACCTATGTCAAAAGTAGTTCAATTTCTTAATTATTGCTACAGCTGTTTCGCCTTAATAGAAGGCATCCTCAGGTGTGGAACACCTAACACAAAAAATACATTCACTACATAGATATATACATACATACACATAATATGATATACAGAATTGGTGAGTTGTAGGGTTTTCATTGTATATGATTTTGAGAGTGGAGTCTGAAACGTTCCGTAGAGGAGCTTCATATTATAGCCATTCTAAAAGTAATTTATTGTATTTTGCTGTTGGATCATCCATTAATAGTTGGTAAGTATTATTGTCTGAGAGTTGTTTGTTAACTTTATTTATGTAGTCTGCTTTTTTTCATGACCACTATGGTTGATCCTATGTCTGCTGGTAGGATCATGATGTTTTCGTTAGTTTTCAGGTGATGTATTGCTGCTTTGTTTTTAGGCTATTTAAAATTGACAGTTCTTTTAATCTTAGCATTGTATAATTGATATATAATTCTATTGGATGATCGAGAGGCAGTGGTGGGGGAACCCGGTTAGGTGACGGTTTGAATTTCAGGACGCAGGGATCTGGATTTGCTTTTTTTATAGAAAAGGTGGTGATTGTGAAAAACATTTTCAATTCTGAGTTGTCTGGCAAAACTAAAAACATCCTTTCCCAATTTAAATTAATCTAGATGGTAGTTTGGGTATAAATGAGTCGGGTTTCACTGTCGGTGAGGGTATTGTTGGAAATATTATGGACTGTGTTTGACCAGGTGATTGGTTCATGGTTTTCATTCTTGGTGATGTAGTAATTGTTATCGTATGTTTGTGACTGTGTTGGTAATTTTGGTGGCTGTCTAGTAAGTACAGGTAATATGAATCAAGTAGGTAGGCTCGGTTTCTTACCTATCAAAGGAGGATCTACAGTAGATGTTCTGGGTGTAGGCCTATTGGGTTGTTCAATCGAACCATGAAAGTGAATTTGTTTTTATACAAAGTTTAAAAAAGTTTTAGTTTAGACTGTGCAAGGTTTTCTTGAAGGTATGTTGGTTTTTCCTAATGTTTTATATGTTTCTGGTCTAAGATGAAGATATTTAAAACTCAATGATTTGCGTGTAGAGGTCATAGTGAATCCGAGGTAAGCCTGTGTCTCCTATCCATACAGAATCTAAACTAATAGGCTATGTTCCCTATTCCACTCTAATCTAGATTTAAAAATATGATATTTGAGCAAAAGCTGGAAAAGTCGGGGAATTTTTTGATGAAATCAGGGAAAACTTAAATTGGACAGAGAAAAATAGTTAAGAAATAATGATTTGGAAAAGAGAGAATAATATTATTAATTATTGTAATGGAATAATTAACATAAGAGATAGACAAACGCTCCAGTTCCATACAAAAATAAAACTATGTCAGTAATTAAATAACAATGTTTTCAGAGGACTAGGCTAGCAGAATTCTCTATGTACTTGAACAGGGTTTTCAAAGTTTGGGTTTACTAGAGAAAGACATGCAAGTTAAGTATTACTGTCTGATATAGAAGTGTCACTTACACGTTTATAAATTCCTATAGTTTACATGTTCTATATCTAACATCCTGTAGTTGTGAAATATTCCACATTAAAAATATATTGTAGTAAGTTTTAATTATATTTTTTTTACAAACAAAATAACTTGATTTAATTTTTTTTTTTTTTTTAAAGTTCATCAAACAGCTAAATATTTTACACTGTAAGAAATAAGCAAGACTCATATAATAATTTTTTATGTCAGAAACAATAAAGACATTAACAATGAGAATTTTTGTTGAATGGCATTTGGTTAATGAAGTAGAATGAGCAAAATATTTTGGACTTAAAATTAATACAAAACTGGATTGGAATGCCTACAAGGCAACGAAGGGCATGTTTGGGTAATTCTGCACAATTAATTACTTGGTCAACCCCAAATTTTTTCATATTTTACTACGATCATAAGGACGTTCTCAGAAAGCAAGAAACATAAAATTTAAGGCCCGCAAGGCCATCTGCCGAGCGATAAGAAGATTCAAAGTCCACGCGATAACAGTGGCTTGCAGCAGTAGCGCGGAAAGCCAGTTGTGACAGTATCGTTATGGCTAGTGGTTCCTCCGATAATCCTCTTTTATGTGACGGGTGTGAGAACACGGTACTTAGTTTCACGGTTTTAAGTGAAGATCAGGAAAAATTAACACTTTTTTGTACGAACACGGCGTTTTGCAACGTACCAAAGTGTGTCCAACATGTGGCGGGTCGATGACGTTAAATGAAGAAAAACACGCGTTTAACTGTTGGAATAGTCAGTGAATAGTAGTAAAAAAAAGGTCAAAATTCAGTGTAAAAAATACGTGTCGCAGTATAAAAATACGTGGTTTGAGAGTCATAATTTGTCACAGCAAACTATTTGTCGTTTTGTTGCCATCTGGATGAGGACGTTGAACCCGGCGATTACTGAGGTAATTTCTATTTTTTTTTAGTTTCACATACATCTCTACAGGCCTATAATGACAGGTTTGGCCAGGTAGCTATATATATAGGTAGCTATAGCTACCTGGCCAAACCTGTCATTATATATAATTATATAACGGTACTGTCACAACTGGCCTTCCACGCGTCTCCCGCAAGCCACTGTTATCGCGTGGACTTTGAACCTTCTTATCGCTCGGCAGATGGCCTTGCGGGCCTTAAATTATATGTTTCTTGTTTTCTGAGAACATCCTTATGACCGTAGTAAAATATGAAAAAATTTGGGGTTGACCAAGTAATTGTGCAGAATTACCCATGTTTGTTCTTAGTATACTTAATAAATATTGTGATTTAGTAACATTAAAATCAGTCTACTATGCTCTTGTACATCCATTTTTAAGTTATGGAATTACACTCTGTTGAAATTAATCGAAGAGGAATATAAAAAAGGGTTCCTAGAATCCAAAAGAATGTAGTCGTAACATATTGAAAATACGAAGGCAAGATTCATATCGTAATACATTTCAGACATTAGTGTTCATGACATTTCACAGCACGTTTATTTTTGAGAGTATTTTACATACATATTTGTTTTCGCCATTCCGACTACTGATTAATAATTAGATATATTAATAAGACTTACTGTCACAATAGTCTATATTTGTATGTAGTTATATCACTACGGCCGTTTCGGCTATTCAGCCATTTTCCCGTTGTCTTAGTTTAAAATCACAAATTACGAACACACGACATATAACAAACACACAAGTTCTTTAAACATTTAAATAAATGTTAGACATGATGCAGTAGACAGTGGGCTTACTGCATCATGTTTTAAATGTTTAAAGAACTTGTGTGTTTGTTATGTGTCGTGTGTTCGTAATTTGTGATTTTAAACTAAGACAACGGGAAAACCCAGCATAACACTTGAAAATGGCTGAATAGCCGAAACGGGCGTAGTGATATAACTACATACAAATATAGACTATTGTGACGGTAAATCTTATTAATATATCTAAGTATTTTACATGTTGTGCTAAATAAATCAGACTTCCAGAGTTTTGAAACATTTTCATTCCTACAACACACATAATTTTTATAAGTTCTGTAATATATATATATGAAAAAATAATGACTCATTATAATTCCATTATTTCTTAACTACACTCATAATTATTTTCTATTAGGCCTAATTTCTCTTTTAATGTTTCAGGAAATATCGCTCTTCATATTTTCTCCCGAGATGCCAGACCTGTTTATGATCTAGAATCATTATGGAGTTTGGGAGCAGATTATGACCTCCACATAAATGCTGCCGAAGATCCCCTTATTACTCTACTTCAAAAGCATGCAATTTCACTAGATGATTTAAAACCTGCTGATAGTTTGAGATAGTTATTTGTTTGTATATACAAAATTGTAATTTTTAATGTTTATGTTAATAAATTGGATTGTGACCACATTATAATGTATCTCGTTTTACTTCGACAACAAGTTATTTTTAATTTAATTTTGATATTATTAATTTAAGAGATATTTATGTTCGCACTTAAAATGCGTAAAAGATCTATTCTAGTTATTCAGTGGCGGCTTGTTACATGAATGATGCTTCCACTTATATTTTTCTAAGATGGTTCCAAAATGTTTGAACCTGAAACTGGATATATATTTATAAACTCAATGCCTCAAAAGTAGTAGAATTAGAATCTGAAAAGTGAGGTTGAATTTGAAATAGAGGTTTGCAACGCATATATAACATAATTTCTCTCCCTCTGGTGTTGTAAAACATTGGATAGAATTTACTGATTGCCATAGTATCAGCAGTTGTGATTGGTTGGAGGGGATCGAGAAAGAAGATATCTTTTGTCTGCTTTATTTAAAGTTCCTCTGTTGTGTATAATATTGTTAAAATACCATTCAACAATAATTATAGTTATTAGTATTGCTCATGGAGTTTTGTTAATTTTGTGTATTTTAAAAAAAAACTCCATTTAATCTTTAGCAAGATTCAAATAAAATTAAACCCAATTAGATAATAATAAGAGAATATTAAAATTACTTGCTTATCGGGAAAGGTATTTACAGTACATTTAACAAACATTTATTCAGTACCCTACTGATGATTTGGGATTTTTATTTAAATAAACTTAGTTTTTGATGTAAAAATCGTGTGTTTAACATGACACATATAGTTTGATTCATAACTAGATTTAATGGGTCAGAGTATTGATATAATCTCTTTAAAAAAATACCAATATATTTAATTAAAATATCAATTTATTAAATTGTTAACTTACTATATATGATTATATTTTTACATAATTACTTTCAAAATTAAAATGGACCAGAACTGAGAAATATATAATTTGTGATTCTACTACATACTGCCAATATAACAAGAATAAAATATATAAGTCTATTGAACAGAGTATTTCAGTTATCTAAACAGAGTAAAATAGAGATTCCTTGGAAGATGCATATGAATTGATAATGTTTGTCATAGTTTTGTGTTTTACAGGATATACCAAATTCATTAGGAAATAAGTTAACCACGTAAATCAAAATTGGGTTAAATCAAGTCACAGACATAAATATACTTGGTTATCAAATAGTCATACACACTATAGGTAGTCTAAAATACTACAAAAATAAATTTTATGTAGATTGAAATAATTATGAAAAAAATATCTAGGTACTTTCAATATTTTACATTTGGTTATGTTGCCATCATTGAAGGATGCAATAGCATCATAGGTCCCAAAAGCAAGGGTGGTGATGGTAACAAAACTCTTTTTTGGCATTCTGGTCCATATAACATTGTTTACGCTTTCATTGACGTTTTGAGATTTGCTGTGCAAACACTTTCGAAGACGTTCTGGATTAGCTAGTGCTTGAAATGTTGGCTTTATGGCCAGCATTATAGGCTCTGGTATGCTTATTTTATGAGAGTAGGTTGTTTTTAGTAATTTGGCCTTATTATATTTACACCGTGTTCTCCTCGTGGGCACAAATTATGCTGAGGCTTGGCGTCGGTGGAAACTTTATTTCAAATTTTTTTTTCTCAGCTTAATATACTTCAAACCTACAAGTATTATATATCACTGTGTTCAGAAAAAACTATATTTTAAGAAAAAAATATAAAAGAAAAAAATTATTGAGGGTCTGCCTCCCCTTTTTTTAAATGTTCTAAATTTGTGTGTTGATTTTTTACAAAGAGGGTGATATAGGGTTTTCATTATTATGCTATTTTCATTAGCTTGGTCCTAAACTGATTTTATTTTATCTGTACTACCTATTTATAATAGTTTTGCAACTGCTAATTCTGTTTCCTCCTCCATATTTTCTGGAATGGCTAGACATTCCCCCATGCCACTGGTCCAGCCTATACTAGGTCCTAATTAAATTGTTTTTAAACCAAAAAGACCTATTACTGTCAATCAAAACAAAACAAAAATATTAGAGATTCAGGAAACCAACTAAAAAAAAAGAATTTGTTTTAACTACTAAATTCTACATAGGTAAGTTAGTTTTACATTTTGTTAGTTACTATTACTTACACAGATAAAAAGGATTGTCAAGTGTCAACCACTAAAAACAAATTACTCTCTAGTATGAATATGAATGAAAAACAAACTTCCACTTCCTATCACTGTTGTAACTTGAAAGTAGTAGTACACTTTTCTTATTTATTTATTTAAGCGGGAATTAAATTAACCACGACCTTTTACATTTGTTATTCACATCTTAATATATCCATTCTGGTTGTCACGTGACATTTAAATGAACAAATATTTGATTAACTTAAATAATATAACTTCAAATAATGGTAAAACAAAGTAAGTTTAATTAAAAAAATAGAGTGATATAATAATTCCAATAACAATCATTCCAACTGTATATTCTTTGTTTAGTAATGCTATATTATAGACGATACTTAACTCATGGTAAACTAATGGCAGCTTCGTTTTCCACTTCTAAAACGAACAAAAACATAATGGCTTTAGTCAGCTGTTTTTTTCGCGCCTTTTGTTAAATCCCGCCAGTTAAACCCCTGTCAAGTTCATCAAAAACCAAATGTGTACATTAAGATTAAGTGGCGCAGTTACTCAAGTTATTCTCTGAACAGTGTACAACCCTAGTATTATATATTGTAACACAAGCAAGTAGATCGCAATAAAGTTATATAAATACTAGAATATTTTTTAAGTAATAATTATTAATGTAAATATTGTTTTATTTATTCAGCTTATTCATATTAAATCGGAGTGCCAATCTTAACCTAACATTTTTGTAAACTTGCATTTAGATTTTTTGTACTACTTTCCAAAATATCTTAGTTGGCATAACAGATAAAAGTGTTAAGTTTGCAAATTGTCGTTACTTGGTATTGCTTAATAGTTTTGTATTACCTTCTCAAGCTTTAAATAATTGCTGATTTGTTTGGTAAGTAGTTTAAGGCCAGTGATATTTTGACTTTTATTAGGTATAAATTTAAGAAAAATAGTTTTGTACTAATTCTACTATAAAAATACTCAGTTAAGTTTTTGTTTTTAATTTAACTTATTAAACATAGTCAATTCAATTGAAATCATTTACTACAAGAGTGCAAACAAGCCTAGGTCATATTAACAATTTATACTCAAGAAATTTTGTGTATTTCATGAGTACATAAATGATGGCAATAGTCCCAATTAACAGTGTGAAACATCTAAGGCAAAAGTGTAAGTCTACAGAATTTTGACTGGATGTTTTAATTTAACAATGAGATATTTATTCATAATAGAACCACATAGGAGATCATAAAATATTTTAGGGTTCCCTCAGGAGCTCACTTCGAGTACCGTTGTGGCAAACACGAGGACCCTAGCTGGAACTACACCTTTCTTCATGTAGTCTTCAGTTGGATTCATCTCTCCTATCTGGTTTATCTTTATCAACTTTGAAGCTATTGGAGTATTCGAGGACTAGGTGTTTTTATTTTATGCTTTTTTCTTCGTTTTTTATAAACAAGAAAAGAAATATACTATATATTTGGCTAGCTATTTTTGATTTGAGAAATTTGCATCATCATAAATTTTGGATGAGATTTGTATTTCAAATAGTCTAACTTAGGCTAGGTTATACTTTATTTTTATATTTATGACATTTTATCGAATAAGTTATTTATTTAATTTTCTAATAACAGTGGAAATATTGTTTAGAGACCTTGTGTAATATTGCATTTTTTTTATTAGTAACCATATATTAACTTTTATTGTGATTGAATAATTTATTGATAACTAGGACTTTTAGATACAATTATTTATTTAGTTTCCTTTTATATTTATTTTGGAATAGTTTAATTTGTTTAGTAATATGTCCAATTTCAACTAATTTTAATGAATTAATTTTAGCAAAAAAATGTCAGTGAGAAAGTCAAAAATTCAAACAAAAATCCCGTTTGTGGAGAAGAAAAAAACTTCTCTTCGTTTTGGAGGTAAAGAAAACACCATTAAAAGTGTACCAAAATCACCAAAGAAAATTATATACAAGGCCAGTGACAGTGATTCTGAAGATGATTTGATTATTTCTCATCTTCGAAGTAAAAGAACATTTAGGTCTCCGAGCAAAAATAAAGGTAAGTAGAAATGATTTAAACGAGACAATGCTTTTTTAACTGTTCTTTTTGTAATAAGTATTGTCATTTATTTCTTAACATTCCTGAAGCTATGTTTTATTCCCATCAAAATAATTACAAACATCAGCATAAAGAGTTTTTAGAGTAGTAATTTAAATGAGCTGGTAACTTAGAAATGGCGGCAAATCATACACCTTATTTCATATTTTGTTTCAATTGCTAATAAAAGCTTAAATTGTATAACCATTATTTTGTGAAAAGAAATCCATTTTGGGACTTGAAAAGTGTCTTCTGACAAAAAATATAAACTGATTGTTTGCATAGCCTACAATGTAAATAATTAATGATTTCATAATTTTTAATAATAAAATCCGATGATAATGTACAATATTTACTCAATAAAGTCTAGGAATTGCTGTTACTAAAATAGTAATTTGGCGAGCTCTTAGATATTGCACAATAAAGTCAGTATCGATTATCAATCAAACTGTCCATGTGTACTATAACTTTTAGCAGCAATTTTACTTTAACTTGAAATATGAATATTATGCTTGTTGAATGTGAAATGAATATAATAAAATTTAACCGTACTTAACTTGCCTTTTATTGTCGAAAGAAATGTTAAGTAAGGGTAAGTCTATTATGTTAACATAATTCAACTACTATTTAAATATTCAATACTATTATATATGATAGGTATTACAACTATCATAATCGTTATGTTTTAGTACAAACTAGGCTATAATGACTCATGACGATCGCATGCATTGTACGATATGTAGCCTATATCTTGATATTAAATGTTTAACGTAAAAGTTTAAAGTCAACTAACTATTTTAAATCTTTTCTTTTAGGCCTACTATTATAATCTCGAATAAACAAAATTATTTGACTAATTATACTATCACTATTATAAAAGGTAAATTATATGTTTCAAATACAAAAAATTTTAAAAAATTTAAACTAAATGGTTGGTTTCATGGTCAAAATGTTACTGTATTGAGTTATAGTGGCCTATAAATATTTAACCCTAATCAACAAATATAGGCCTAGGCCTAATCTGGTATAAATGAAAGATGGTACCTACTTCGATTGTTTTCAAAGATATGAAAGGTAACTTTTCCAAGACAGGAAAATTATTAATTAATTATGAAATTGAACAATAAAATCTATAATATCCAGCAGTATAATTTGAAATTAGACTTTTGTAGGCAATTACTACTCTTAACTGTACCAAGAAAGTTTTCTGTTTTGTACATTGTTCATTTGTGAAAATACACATACAAAAGTTTACATGTTATTTCTTTATGTAGTGTTTGTTTATACATGCAACCTATATTGTTATTGCTGATTCATGACTCTTTCTCCTACAATTTCATTTCATTTTATTTAGTCCTCATGACAATATACATTGCATAAGACAAGTCATTAAATTTCATTACACAAAAGATTATAAATAATCAATAGATTGGATTTAAAAAAAACAAACAAAAAACATCCAACTATAAAAGCAATATAACATGTATAGGCTAGGTACAATGTAATTTAACATTATTATATCCTTTTCTACTTTTAAATATAAACAATAAAATATCTCGAACAATCCAAAAATTATATAAACATTTGTAATCAAATGCAATTTTACAATACATTAAGAAACAAATATACAATAAAATTTACATAAATGACAAGGATATTCAGCAGGAAATCACACCCATCTACAAAACAGAGAGTCAATGCAGAAACTCCTCCACATAGTACAAAGATCCAGACAACAATAGTTGTCTAAGGCTGTTTTTAAAAGATGGGTACTTATGTATTAACGCCACCGCAGCAGAAGTTGCTAATGCGCATGCGCCAATATTTGCTTACTTTGCGATATAATTATATATCACGACAGGTTTGGCCAGGTAGCTATATATATATATATATATATATATATATATAAACACCTGGCCAAACCTTATATATATATATAATGAAAGTATATGAATCTCAAAGCTGAAAAAAATGGAATTCTGCTTCCCTTAAACCAGTTTGCTCTTTATTGGCGCATGCGCATTAGCGCAACTTCTGCTGCGGTGGCGTTAATACGTAAGTACCTAAAAGATGTATAGTTTGGCAAACTTTTTTATGCTTAGGGGGAGCTTATTCATCAATTTAGCACCTGCTCGTGAAGGAAGTTTACTGTACACATTTAACCTGTGCTGTCTAGCACAATAATACAAGCTTGTCTGTTGCTGTAGTCATTTATATCCATATTTTGAATATGATCACACTTAAATTTTAAAAAATAGCAACATTTCAAGTATGTATATACATGGAAGTGTAAGGACTCTGAGCCTCCCAAAAGCACTCTTACTTGTTTCAGTTTTCTTCAGTAGTGCTATTAGCTGAATTGCCTTCTTTTGCAGGACAAATAGTCTATGCATATTCTGAACTGATGAGTTTCCCCACAGGAGAATTCCATAGTTCAGATGTGGATAAATAAACCCATAATAGAAGTTAAAAGAACAGACAAACCACAGTACAATTTTTTAATTTCCTAGCGCAAAAATCGCTGAACTAATTTTAAATAATTATCTATAATAAGACCCAAGAACTTGACTGAATTTACTTCTTCAAGCAAATTTTCGCCCACATGACACTTGGCATCTGATTTTGACTTTTTTAAATATTAAAATACATGTACTTTGTCTTGGCTGGATTTACTGTCAAATTATTCTCTTCAAAATATTGACTTGTAAAAATGCTCTAAATTTTCCACTTAATTTCCTTTCATACTCAAAGTTATGTCATCTGCAAACGGAATTAGGCTATCCACGTATATTTATGATGACAAATTATTGATGTAAATTAAAAACAACACCGGACCAAGAACTAATCCCTGAAGGACGTTATTTGTTAAGTAATAAATTGAAATTGACACAATCGACACAAGTTTTTCGAAAATTTTACTGAATGCTGACGGTAAAGAAATAGGTCTGTAATTGCTAATATCATCTTTATCACCCATTTTAAACAATGGGAGGACCTTAGCAGATTTTAGTCTGGATGGGAATTTACCTTGAGAAAACGAAGACTTAATTAAAACCTGAAGAGGTCTAATCAACTCCTCAGAACACTGATGATACAAGGTGAAACTTCATCAAATCAGCAGTTCTTTTATTCTTCATTTTCCCCAATCACCTTGATGATATCCTCAACACACACAGGCGAGAGAAACATAGATGATCTCCCACTTTTCCCACAGCCTGACACAGAGTTGTAAACACTTTGCTGGGTAACACTTTGACTGAAGAAATCATTAAAAAAATTGGCTATGCATGATTGTTCAGTATACTGCATACCATCAATATTTAACTTAATATTACTACTATTGTGATTTTTATTTCGAAATGTATTTACTATTTCCCAAGAAGTTTTGCTAACATTGTCAGAGTTGCTAATATTTTAAAGAGTATTCGTAAGATTTTGCTGCAATTATCACACGTTTGTAAACCTTTTTGTATTTTACATAGAACTGTTTAAAATTATGGTTATTTGAGATCTTGTAAATTTCATAATATGCCTTTAGTTTATCTATAGAAATAAAAATACCTTTGGTTATCCATTTTGAATTTTAGTTCTGTTTATTTCCTATTTTAAATTGTTTCAAAGGGCAAGCTACATTCAGAAGAAAAAACTGATTCAAAGAAGTAATCAAACTTTTCGTCCAGGCTATTGTGAGAATTGAGACACTCCCAGTTTTCATTTTTCAATAGGTATTGTAAAAGATCTACATTCTCTGGGCAACAATCCCTAACCTTTCTGTAATCATTTTTAATAGGAATGGGTGAGAAATCAAAAATATCATTCGCCTGTGCATAATGGTCTGAGATCCTAGACTGGCTAATTTTTACCGATAAATTGTCTGAAGATATATTTTTTATATAACATTGTCAATAATTGCCGTTACAGGAGGACCCCATCACCCTGGTGAGAGTACACCACCCAAGACCATGAGTTGCCAAAACTTTCCTTAGTCCATCTGTACATTTGGATTTTGTGAGAACATTTATATTTATGTCACCACAACAAATTTAGAGCTTCTTAAAGCTAATAATTGTAAAAGTAAGTCCAAGTGCTTAAAAAATAAGTATATATCTCTAAATGGAGCCGATATATCCCGATTATGGTCAATGCATCACACAAACCACAACATTTAACACTATTTATTTCAAAGTCCTTTTCAATACATAATTTTTCAATGTGTGTGGAAGTGGCAAAACTAACATCTTTACGAGCAAATATTGCTACACCTCCACCTTCGAAAATGGAAAATGAATTTACTAAAATATACTGATCCAATATAAAGCTACTAATATTACTTTTATTGAAATCATGCTCAGTGACCACAAAATGTCTGGCATAGTTTCAGAACAAAACAAGTTTAATTCCAAATTTTTGTTGGTGGCAAATTATGCATTCTGGTGAATAATATTGAACCTGGTCTTTACCCTTTGGCAAACTTAGATGTGATTCCCCACCTAAACTCCTGTTTAGGAACTTTAATCTTAATAATATTGTCATTTAAATTTAAGGAACTGTTACTCTCACAGCACATCCTGTTTTTTTATAAAAAATCTGCGTCTACCGAGTTTACTTCCGTCACTTTTCATTCACTAACCATCTTTCTAACAAAATGATCTTAGGTACACAATGTTGAACCTTAGTTGAATGCTGCACATTAACTTTCGGCTTGGCTATCAACCACTTCTCCAACAATGTAGGTTTTCTTACAAGTTTCCCTAATGCCTTGCTTGAATTTAAAATCAATTCTGTGAACCTATTTGTGACTTCATTTTTCCCCTTTGAATTTATATGATCACTATTTGTGAAATGATTAGAAGAGAATTTTTTCATTCAAAAAGTTAATAGAGATTCTGCTTGAATTTTTATTTTTGTCTTCATTAATTTTAGAATGTAGGCTATACAGTTATTAGCAGAGTTCACTAGTTATTTTTCTCGAAAGTATTTTCGGAAGCAGGTATAGTATTTATAATAACATTGGTTTTGTGCGAAATTGGGATAATTTCACAGACTGATTCTTTTATGGTATTGCAGAAGTTCTTGCCTGGAAAGATGTCATTGAAACTACCAAATATTATGAGGTGTCTTGCTGCATTAAATTTGCATCAACCTGTTTAGCCGATTCAGCTATCTTTTTTATGGGAGCACCTGGATGTATAATTCCGGTAATCTCATACTCACCCCCTAAACGTTCTGATAGCATTTTTGAGATGTTTCTACCATGACTATCACCCAGATCGATATTTTTTTCTTTAATTTCTCTCCTGTAGCTTTAAGGATTTGCTTAAGTTTTTATTTGTTTTATGTAGGCCTAAGCCACTTTTAGGTAGATGTAGTGGTAGAAATGATTCAAGATCGGCAAGCGGCAAAAACCTATTTTGAACATTTAACTCTTCCTTACTGCACTATTTTTTATGGTATTTACTGTGCATCTTTTGTTTGGGCAAATCCACCTCAAATATGAGCTATTGTTAAGTTCTCTCAAAAGTAACTCATTTTTTTCATGCTCTTCGAGAACTTTAGTTTTAGATAAGTGTTTTGTTGTGTAACTTAGTTCAACTCTGCACTCATTTTTACCATTAGATCGCTTACTTTATCAAGTTCAAAACGTAACAATTTTACTTGATTCAGTAGGCCACTATCCACTTCTGGATCATCAAACCCTTGAAAACCTAAAGAATTCATACTATCTGTACTCCACTATATAAAATCAAACAGTGAAATGTTTGAATCAAGCCAAACAAACAAGTGATAAATAAATAGAACTTGCAATGTTTATGCAAGATTGTCATAATATTATCCACTAGTTTCTTATCTGGTTATTCAATAATAATTGTTAAACCAAAAATAGACATAATCAAATACAGCTCTTATCTGATATGCCTAAGTCAACAAAGCAAAATAGTTTATAGCATGTATCAATTAATTTAAACAGTGATTTTTGAGTATAATAATAATTATTATTAATTTTTTAATGCAATTATCACATTCCTCCAACTAAACCATTTATTTAGGTACAAATCCCTGTCAATCAATCCACTTTTCCCCCAGCAAAACTTCACTTTTCCAGGAGCACTATATTCACATTCATCGACTTTCAACTGTTATGGTCAAAAGCCATACCAAATAAATAATATTGTCTTCTTTTTAGGTGAAGAAGGATGCAGCCCACCAAAACGTGACTGTATAAATACGCCAACTCAATTATTGAACCATCTTACTGTTAAAAGTCCTTCAAAAACTCTGTCACCAACAAAGAAACAAAACTGTTTCTGTCCTAAGGCATTGTTTTCTAAAGGTAAGCACAATATATATGAAAAATCTTCTGTTATTCAATTTATTATTAGATAAATGGTGGACAAACTTTTAACTCATTATTCATCTACTGTATGTAGTAAAAAAGTTCATTTATGTATGGCACATGTGTTAAGTGACAGTGCACATCTATTTTGTTCACCCTTTCTAACGAGGATAATATGTTTATGTATGTGCATGTTATATGTATACAGTTATTAGTTTCATTTTATATATATATTAATTTGAAGACAATGAAGTCACAAGACGGATAAATAATTATAATTTAAAAAATCAGTGTTATAGGTAATTATAACATAAAATTAGGTTTAGTTTAAAAAAAAGTTTTTAATACTTTGTTGGTTTAGAAGAGAGGCTCTTGAGTTAACCCTTCACACCCAACTTTTACTAACTACACAGTTTTTTATACTTAATTCAAAATCGTTTTGCTAAATAAAAATGAAGCTTGAGTATAGTGTATTTTATAATTATTCATATCATATGAAATGAGCTCTATTTATTTAAGCTCAAGTTATGAACTTATTAGATAAATCTAGTAATTAAAATCAAGTTTTTAACACGTTCGCTACCAGCTGACGCATATATGCGGCGGCCGGGTCACTCCCACAGCCCACAAAAAAATTCATGAACTTCCCTGTAGACTGGTCCTAATGGTTGTGACCTTCGCCACAGACTGAGGTAATGCTGTATGTCAGTGTTGCCAACTGTCCAGTG
Source organism: Aphrophora alni (assembly GCA_963513935.1). Taxonomy (NCBI): domain Eukaryota; kingdom Metazoa; phylum Arthropoda; class Insecta; order Hemiptera; family Aphrophoridae; genus Aphrophora; species Aphrophora alni. The sequence continues at coordinate 8,051,128 of OY740771.1, forward strand.
ACGTCAGTGATAGTCCTAGCTACAGACCAAGCGCCGCATATATGTGGCGGACTATCCTGTAGACCGTGCCTAAGCGATCTAACCTTTAAAATAGACCGTTGCGAAGAAATTTCTCATTTAGTATGAAGAAACCAATGCCGCAGATCTGCGGCGGCAGTCTATTTTAATGAGCCCAGCCGCCGCAGATCTGCGGCGTTGGGCTAGGAGTAGGACACGCCCGCCGCAATATTGCGGCGGCAGTCTGTATTTACGATTTTTTTTAAACATTGTGGTAGCGAACGTGTTAATTACAAGGGTCAATATTTCTTTAAATTTTTTACCAATTACTCCTAAACAGGACTAAAAACTGTCATGGAAACCAGGGAAAGTCGGAATATTATTATAATTTAAAAAACTGTAACAAAACCTAAAATTCAAAAATCATATAAAATATTCAGCATGATCATTTACCTTAAAAAGCCCTGGTTTATGTTGTATAATGCTTCTTTTAAATATAGGACAAGTTTCTAAATTCAGCACTTGATCTTACTTGTTTGTGTTCATTAAGCGGAGAGCCAACAAACCATTTCTGTATTCAGCGATGCAGTTCTCGTGAAACAACGATACTGTTTCTAATTCAACGCTGTTATAACAGCATCTTTCAAACAAACTTTTAAGTTGGGTTGCCGTTGGATCGCGGTAATTGCAGAAAGAGGATGGGAATCAGGATTTTTCATCTACTTTTGAATTTAAGGAAAAGAGGTTATATATTTGGTCCCCATAATTTAGTACGATTTAAAAATATTACCAATATGTTTTACTAGACTATGCTAAGATGTAATAGTTTACCGTTTATGAGGTTTTAAAATAAATGCAAAAATTAGGCTATATAAGGTTTATATTGTGCTTAACAGATTTCATAAATGATAATTAGGTAATTTAATAGTAAAGATGAGTTAATTTATCTATTACATCCATGTTATAATTAAATTAATGGAATAAAAGTCGGTGGATATGTGTGAACAGATGTTGTTTACTTAATTCTAAGAAATTGATGGTTTGTTATACAGTTTTCCTTGTACAGAAAAATACAAAATTAATAAAGGAATTTTCAAGTATTCTGACTTTACTAAATATATACAAATGATTAAATTGTCTGATATATTTTAGTTCGTTTTGCCTCGATTAGCTTTTATTATTTAAAATCTTTGTATGTAGTCTATATCATATTTCTTTCACTGTTAATTGAAGTTCAATGACTTAACTCGATATCTAAAATCACAGTTTGTGGAATGTTCAAATTTGGAGTATATTTAGATTGACCAATATGAGGTAGGTAACTTATGATGTAGATTTCACAATATTTTAAAGCTATTCAATTTACTTTTGACTCACCAATTCTTCTCAAAACAGCTAATTATTAAAGTCTTACTATATTGGTTATTATTTCCTCTTGATTTAACTTTAAATTGAATTTTATGGAGCACTAACAAAAATGGAGTATGAAGTCCTTTCAGGTGTGATCTAAGAATCATTTTCTTGATTGTTGTCCACTGTTCTTGTTTTTATTTTTCTCCTCTTTTTGTGAACCATAGTAACCAAGATGTCAATTATTACTGCACTTTTGATTTTCATATCATTTATATACACATATTGCTGTTTTTGATACATATTTATTTTGATGAGGTGGTATTTACAATTTATGATTGATTATGAATGTAATATGATTGAACTATTGTCTATGGTAATTTTGATTTATAATTTTTAAATTATATGGTGATTTATTTTCAAAAGGGTGGATTCAGGGTATGGTGATTTTTAACAACTATTTATAATTAAAAAAAAAAAAGTTATAGCTACGAAATTTAGTCAAACCTTGGCCAACCTAATAATTGTGGATAGTCTCCGTTGCTGCTGATCCCAATAATGCGTTTCTAAATTCAACACTAAACAGTTCCATCACTAATCAAGCAATGACGTTATATTGAAATCTGCTAGATCCACAGTTTCAGAAATTTAGAAACTTGCTCATATTAAGCACAATTTGTGGAAAAATCATAAATTGATAGTTTGTTAATGAGCACTCATTTCCACAACATACATGTCAATATGACAATGTTGTAACGATGAAATTATCATCCTCATCTGAGGATGACAAATTAATTATTGAAATATTGTCTTGTTGTGGAATTTAATGTTTTCTTAAATATAATTTTTGGTTATAGTGTTTGTACAATTTTATAGTTTATTTCTGGTTCTTATAGGTTCAATAAATGAATTCCATGAAGCACACAGAGCATTACACAGTAGTGCTCCTACCAGTCTACCTGGTAGAGAAGACAAATTGGCAAAACTTAGAGAATTCCTCACAGAACATTTAGAAAAGGAAACATCAGGAACATTGTATGTGTCTGGACCTCCGGGAACAGGAAAAACTGCATGTCTCAATATCGCCATGTCAGATCCAAAGGTATTAGATTTTAAAACAATTTGTTAATTTGACGAAATTGGACTAATGTCAAACAGTATGTTATTTTTACACATTTTCTGTAGTTTTCAAAAGTTAAATTAATTTTGTTTTTATGTCTACATTAGTGAAATTAATCATTGTTGAAAAATGATTCTATAATTGATTTTATAATCGATACAACATCCAATGATCCTTGTGGTTAATACAGTATAACAAAACACAGAACACAATTCTCATTAAAAAAATACGCCTAAGTATCAGACGTGTTTCAACGACAAGGTCGTCCTCTTCAGTGATACACCAGCTACACCAACCAAACCACAACTTGTGGTTAATAACAATATGAAAGAAGTAATCCCCAAACCATAAAAAAAAACGCTAACTTTCTAACGTTAATTGTGTTAATTTGGGGATTATTTCTGTCATATTACAACCGTTAGTTTAACATTTTAGCCGATTTCCAAACATATCCTACCGTACATGTTTTTAGCGTTAGATCTCTTTCTTATCTTTTTTGAGGTCTTTCTTGCCCAACTCTGATTATTATCCAATTTTGACACTATTAGAATATTCGAGTCTTTATGTTGTTTTTCTTTTATGTAAAAAAAAAAAAAAATCTCACTGTAGATTTTAGAATTATTTTGTTATTCATAATAATGTATTTAGTATTTACTGATTATGGTATTATGATGTGATCAAGGAATTCTCTGTCTATAAATGAAATGAAACATGAACCTCTTTTATAATGTTGAATACGAGGTGTGATCAAAAATATGGTGAATAATTTTATTATGAACAAAGTAATAAGCTTACATTAAGTATGAATTAATCTCCTTGGCTAGCAGTGCACTTATCCCAACGTTGATTCCATGACTGGAAGCATTTCTGGAAAGCTTCTTTCAAAGGAACCTTCAGCTGCTCCGTCTTGGACTTCTCAATGTTGGGAATAGTGTCAAAACGTTTACCTTTTATCATATTTTTAATTTTTGGGAATAGCCAGAGAGTAAAGCAGATATGGACAGGAACATTATTTTTTGCCAAAAACTCACAGATCAGAAGCGAGGTGTGGCATGTTGCATTGCCGTGAAAAAGGAGGAAACCATTGGCCCATTTTTCTCGCCTCTTTCTCTGTTCATCGTTTTGGATATGTTGCAGTACACCCTTGTAATATTCGGAGTTTACAGTTGTACCCCTTGAAATGAACTCTGATCGCCCTCATTATAAAAATTAAAAAAATTAACATGACCTTTACGTTCGACTTTGACTGACATGTGCCTTCTTAGGGCAAGGAGAGTCATTCATTTTTTGCTAGGAACTCTGATTTTTCATCTCAGGATCATATCCATACACTCATCTTTCATCTCCAGTTATAATATTGGCCATGAATTCTGGATCTGCTTCAAGACGATCCTCCAATTTCATGCAAACTGACAGACGCGGTAAACACTACCTCACTCCCCAGACTCTGAGAAAGTGGACTGACAAGTCACAACTTGTTCAAACTTGACACTGACTATCTCAAAGGATGGGTTTTTGAACTTACAACTTCAAAGGTGTGTAGCATCAGCAGTTGTTGTTATAAAAATTTACTCACCGTATTTTTGCATCAGACTTCGTATCTCAAAATCAGTAATTGATATATATTTTTATCATATTTTAGTAGAATTTAAAGGTTTATGACCCAAATCAATATGTAGATATTATATTTTTTTACTACAATGAACCTTGAATGCTTTTGGTAAAATAATAACAAAATCAGTACTTTACTTTTTATTCTCTAACAGAATAATGTATTGTCTGACTGATAGTTTCCTTCATGAATTTTAAAGCTAATGTATTCGATCACAATTATTGGAAAAACCTTATCACTTGCCTTGTCAGCATATAGTATAAATTTACACCCTGTAACGGCCAAAATATGATTTTCGTATTACAAAGAAACATTTTAGTATTTCATGAATACAGCTGGTCCAGTTTACAGCTGAGTGTGTATTGAATTTTGACTGTGTTATAGTTTCATATGTGTGTGTGTGTTAACAAAAAATGTATAGTGTGTTTTGGTACAGTTTATTTTACGTAATTGTAAAGTGATATCTATCTTTTAATTCGAGTGATCTTTGGAAGCAAAAGATGATGACAAGGAACGTCAGATGTTGACGTGGATAAGCTTAGCAGAGACTTGTGGATCTAGTTATTCTGACTAAAGTGCTCTATATTTTATATGCTCATGTGAATGTTGTTATTTTTACTGAAATTTATTCACTGTTACGTTTCTTTAAACATTTCTGAAGGAAACTATAATATAATATGTTTTAATTTGATGAATATTCAGTATTTACATTATATTCAATATTATAGCATTCAACCCAACTGTGTATTTATTGCAATGTTCAGAAATATTGGTTTTATTTTGCCAAAATAACTACAGTAGAGTCTCGCAAACTCGGCACTCGATAACCCGGCAGTCCGGATTACTCGGTGCCCCCGACGGGAAAAAATATATTGCTAAAAACAGCGATGTTCGTAAAAGTTCGGCAGATCCCAAAGCGGGCATTAACTTCGATCGCTCGAATCGTTGATGGTACTTTTCCCACATTAAACTCGTCACAAAGCTTTTTTACAGATTCCCCTCTGTCAAGTCTTTTTAACACATTTAACCGCGTCTCAAACGAAACCAACACACGCTTCCGTTTTCGTAACTCGCTCATTTTTATTTACTGTATATACTGTGGGTAGATCATAAACCGTCAAAGAAAACTGAAAAGAAATGTTATATTTTCAATAACGTATACTAAATTGATTCGTGGAAAAAAAGCGGCTCATCAAACGTTTTTGCAGGTGTATGTCTGCTATACCGACGGGTGCCAATGCCGCGGTGTTTTTATGCCGCCGGCAATGGGATACCGCTATCGACAAAGTCGTTTGACTCGCCGCTTTGGTGCTGCAGTGTTTTTACACCGCCGACAATGGGATACAGCTATCGACAAAGTCGTTTGATATCGCCGCCGCTTTGGTGTTTCAATTACAATTTATTTTTTGCCCTTATTCCCGATAACCCGGTATTTTACAAACTCGGCACACTTCAAGTCCACATTACTCTGAGTTTGCGGGACTCTACTGTATTATAGATGGTATATATTTTAATTTGTAAGTGCTTATTTTGTTTGACAGTTTTTTTTTTGTAAATAAATTTGTGCTACATGCTGTAAAATTTGAAATTTGTTTTGTATATATTATTATTATTATATCTTTATTGTCATTAAGTATGTAAATCATACAATAGGCATTGTCAGTAATGTTAATAATAAACAAAGGTGAAACTTAATATTAGTCTAACAAAGTTACTACATTTAATTCAGCATCAATCACAATGTTTGCACAAAGGAATTAATTTATATCATACAATCGGATGTTCCAATAGAATTATACACAATTTAATTTTAAATAACTTATTGGGGATGATTTTAAATTCCAAAGACAATTTATTAAAAAGACTTAAACCTAAAACACTTATTTACTATACAGGACCTCTATAATGTGACTATTTTTAGTATTGTACATATGAACTTGTTAAGTGTATTCAATATCAGATTGAATTAATTTAATATAAGTCAACAAATCAAATATATATAAATTTATCAGTCATAATTTTTAACTTAAGAAATATAGGTCTACAATTTTCTTCTAACCAGCATAATCTAATACTTTGGTACCCCCACACTGAAAATGGTTAACAATTACAAAATATTTTATACAGTAATATAGAAATATTCTTAACAAATTGCTATACAGCATGATATAACCACTTTGTCTTTATTAATTTGGTATTAATTCAAACTATACGTTTATAAAGTACTAGAAAAACAGCTTGCCCTACAGGCTCCACTGATTGCTCTTAAGCAATAAATAATAAAATCTTGTAACAAACATAATCATGTTAGAATTTTATACTTTAGTTATCAGGTTAGAGTTAAAATTAGGCTACATAGCCTATCAATTTGTCCTTGGTATTACCTAATGTTACACAAATAGGAAAACGCACAAAAAACACTAAAGTTCTGAAAACATTTCACAAACACTGTTCACTTTCTCAATCAGTAAAGAGTATAAAAAGAATACTCAATCAGTTCTTCTTTTTATACTCACTCCTGATTCACAAAGTGAACAGTGTTTGCGAAATATTTAAGAACTTTTGTGTTTCTTGTTTTGTTTTCCTATTTGTGTAACTATTAGTAATACCAAGGATTACTTTCCAAGGTAATCCATACTTTTGTATGGATGGTATCTCCATCCATACAAAATCAATACTTTAGTTATTGCAATTTATTACAGGTGAAACGTGACTTTAAGATTGTTTATATTAATTGTACATCAATGAAATCAGCTAGTATGATCTACTTACGTATCTGTGAAGAATTAGGCCTCAAATTAAAAGCACGAACTGAAAAATCTTCACTTAGTGCCATTCAAAACCATCTCTCTTCCACTCATCGTATGATGTAAGTAGAACTTTATTACTGCTTTGATTTAACTTGTAATTGCTTTTAGACACTTTCTAAAATAGGATTTAATTTAAATAACAAATGAAAAATTTATGCGGCCCAGCCAAGGACCCCACCATGTATAATATATAATTGATATTTCTTGAAAAGGGATCCTAAATTGTAATTTTCTGTAGAGTAATAGATGAATGTTGAGTTAGCGAGATCATTAAGAAGAGGGGGGGGAGAGAGAGAGAAAAGACACAGAGTGATTTGGAGTCAGTCAGCCTTGAGTCTGTTTAGAGTACGGTCGGCGATCATCCTGCTCCGCAAGGTCGATCCACTTTCGGCGTATAAAAATTCTAAATTAACCGTCTTCTCTTTTTCTGCAAAGAGAGTTTAGAATTATATAGATTTAACTAATAACAATATTAAACTAAATAATTATTTGTATTAATAAAACTCTAAATCATTTAACACTAAACTTGCGTTGCGTGTAATTCAATTATCGCCAGAGATCGCACCCTCTAGCCATCCTGACAGATTTCGGCCAAAGTGGGCGCAGTCTTCAGCCAGCAGAGAATTTCTGATTTTTCAGCAGGGGGTTTTCTGCCGCCAAAAAGACTATATTTACAACTAGACTAAACTTGGTTAGTAGCTATATTTACAACTAGACTAGACTTGGTTAGTAGAAAACCAGAAGCTTCAACTTGTTGATTATAGCTTACTTGTAAGTTATTTGTATAATGACATCACTTGTATATTCTGAAAACAATTTGTATAAAAAAAGCAAGTTTGTTTATTAATGTATAGATAGAGTAGTAAACTAGCTGGCACTATTCAGAAATTCTGCAAATTCATCTTGAGAAATGATGTAGGCCTAAACATAGGCTAATAATAAATTTATAAAAGGTGATCAAAACAATCATATGGTAATCAACTTTATCAGTTGAGTATACATTTTTTTATTAGATCGAAAAAAGCTAGTAATTTTATCATAGTTCGACATGTAATCTAATAGTTCAGAGTTTTAGAGTATATACATTGGAAAACAAGAACAGTGTTCCAAAATCAAACCTGCAATCAACAAATCCTCTGTTATCGTTCATTGTAAAATTGAATACTGTGTCTTTTAAATAACTGCATTTGGGTTTTTCCGTTATCCTCCTGCCACTGATTTAGCTCTTTCCAGGTTAAATTAGCTTAATTTATTTCCATCAATGTAAACATAATTTCATGACAATAGTAACATTTAAAGAAAAATATAAGGTAAAATATATCATAAAGAGGAAATAAATGGAAACGTTTGATTTGTTTACACCGAACTAGTTGAGCTACCCAAAATCTTGGTTTATTATTATTAGTGCAAATTATCATTGTTGTCTACCAGCTGAACCTTTTTTGATATACTGTTGCTTGTTACAATGTGAATGTTATCAACTACTTATGGGATGATAACAGAAAACTCAACATAAAAATGAGTGGTGGAAGGATATAGGAAAAGAACTTTGTGTTTATCAATGTATCACATGACTTACCTTTCCCAATCTCTACAAGGATCCCAAGGGAAGAAGCGACGATTGGTTTCTCTCTTCAGGCTTGAAAGTGTTTTAATAACTTCAAGCTGAAAAAGGTGATTTAAGATGTAACCGAGAAAGAAGGAAACTGTCAAAATGTTGTAAAAACAAGAATTTCATTACTAATTTTGGGAAAAATAAGTAATTACTTATTAAAAATTTCCTAATGAGTTATTGTAAAAAACATTATGTGATGAATAGAGGACAGAGGTCTGACGATAAAATACAATTTATGGAATTTCCATACTAGACTGGCCTCCAGCACACATAGAACTGTTGAGTCACGGGTTTGTAGCTATATATAGACTTGCGCTGGATGTAATTAAAAGTTTTCAGTCACGTAATGCAACCATGTAATTATATTTGTCTATATGATTGTATGCCATCTTATATGCTACTATATATACTTCCTGGCTCATTATATTCTAACAGTTTTAATGTTTTCAGTTTATTGGTTTTGGATGAATTGGATCAGCTCAGCAGTAGTAAACAATCCGTTTTATATTCAGTGTTTGAATGGCCTTCACTACCTGCCTCTCGACTGGTTCTTGTTGGTATCGCTAATGCGTTAGACTTGACTGATCGTGTTTTGCCACGATTACGAGCGCATCTTAAACTTCAGCCTGAATTGCTTCATTTTGCACCTTACACACGTCAACAGATTGTCGATATCATCACGGAAAGATTAACCCAGGTAATTTTTTAATAAATTTGTAGGTGATTTCTACTAAATTTTCTCTTTGTAACACCTTGCTATAATGTTTACTTGTTGCTTCTGGAACATCCATAGAAAGTTCAATGTATTATCAATTATGGTTTTTCCTTTTGTGGGGGAGCTTAAAACTCGTCTATATTCAATAGTTGTACCTCAAACAATTTTGTGCGAGTTATAAAAAGGATATAAAAAATGTAACATTCACTACCACTTTTTGTGGAACTTACTAGATTTATAAAGTACTGAAACTGTTTTTTATTAGATGTGGGAGTATTCCAAGTAATGTTAATAGTTAATAGTTCGAAATACACATTTTAAAATTACTAAACCAAATAATATATTTTTCACTAAAACATTTGATTTTATAGCACCTAGAACATTAAAACCTACAGATGTTATGCATAGATTCAGCAAAAGGTTATTCAAGCTGCCTGAAGTGGATTTTTCTTTTGAAAGTTCAAAGATAAGGAAAACATGAGAATGACATTTAAAAACAGATAGAGTTTTGGACAGTGACACTAAAATTATCGAGCTTGGCCTGGTAATTTTTATTTACTGTTTATAAGTTAGACTTTTAAATTTTCTTTTTAAATTATAACATTTCATTAATGTTTTGTTTCATGTAAATATTTTTATTCTTGTAATACTGTGTTGTCATCACTAATTAAATTTGATTGTTCCCACCATTCTCATTAAGGTACTTGTCTAATACACCTTAGTTATAATGTTTTGTAGAAGTTTGTGTGGTGAGTGTAACTGAGAATTATGACGTCTTTGAAACATTATCTTGTCAACGTAGTTTCTTTGTAGTAGAAATTTGTGTTTTTCATCAACTATTGATTTAGTTTTAATATATTTAAATGACTAAAATTGAAAACTGTTTACAGGCTGGTGTAAACGAAGTTTTCTCTACAAGTGCGCTGCAGCTGTTAGCAGGCAAAGTGGCCGCAGTGTCAGGGGATGTGAGGCGAGCTTTAGATATGGCGAGGCGTGTTGTTGAATTAGCTGAAAATAAAAATATTCTTCAGCCCCTAAATGGTGAGAATGAAATGAAGGACTCGACATTATATTTTGAAGTTTATAGTCTTTTATTGACAAAGATGATCTTTTATAGTATTATGTGTTATGTCGAGTCTTATACATTGACATTATTGACTCTGAGACATTTAGTCAAATAAATGAATAAAAATTATTATTGACAGTTAATAAATAAATCTAGGTTATGAGTTTTGTAATTAAAATATAAAATTTAAAGTTTAAATCCCTCTATAAAGCTTATGTTCTAAATGATATACATTTATTTAAAGTTAAATTTAATTTTGTTGTTCTACTTGTTATTTAATTACACTTATACATTTTTTTTTCTCTGTTCTATTTTTATATTTTTATGTATTATTTTATTTGATATACTACCTGTATATTATGTTGACTTGTCTTATACAAATGTAAATTTGTCTAAGAGACTAATAAAGAACAATTCAATATAACAATGTTATATCCTGACATACTTTTGATTTCATTTTTACTCTTTTTGCTACCCACTTCTTTGCAGCTTAAGTGTATACTCTGCATCATCTTCATATACATATACAAGTTATTGTGTTCATTATCTTAAAAAACTTTGTTGTGCAACAGATTGTGAAGAGCCTTAGTCTACTAGATGGCTTTTTAGTTGGGAATGTGTGGCTAGCACATTGAAATTCCCATCACTGTTGTTCTACCCTTCACAACCAAAATTTGCTACTGATTGTAGATTCCCAATTTCTGTAAATGATTAAGCCTGCATGGGGATTAAACCCTATAACTCTTACTCTTGAAGCCAGAACGGTATCCGTAGATCTGCCGGAGGCTCCTATTATCTTAAACTTATATAAATATGCTCTTAAGCATCCGTGTGCAGTTAATGCCTTAGATAATCTTTATCACAGTAAATCAGTGTAAAGATGCCTAATTCTTCCACATTGTAATTTTAACTTTTAACCAATGCTTCTGTCCAAATCGGGGATTCCATACAAAACTATATAATCACTAATCAGTTAAGCCTACTTTTTAATCGCAAGTTTCTTAAAATTTGTATAATTTATATTAAGAGAATTAACTGTGCAAAAGAATAGTATTGAGGGCTAGGTTGAAATATTGAGGGGGGGGGGGTTAAGGTTGTTGAAAAGGAAATTGCAAATAGAACATTAAGAAATCTTAGGCTTAGTTCTTATAAATGTGAAGAAATGATATGGGTTTACATGAGTGCTTATATAATATAGATTGAAGGTTTTGCTCTAACAATTTTACAAAGCTTGTGTATTTGAAAGATGACATTGAAATGTTATTCATTTTGTTATTGTTCAGATAATATTATAATAATAATTCTGCACATTTTATATAGCGATAGATTATGGTGTATTAATTAAAATACAGATTATAACCTGAAACTATTATTCAGTTTCATGAAATAAAACTATATATCTAGTCAACTCCATTAAAGGAAATGATCCATCAAAAACATCATATTTTCATCATGTATATGATGAATTAAATAATTTATTAATTGTAAACTTTTGTTGGTTCTACAAAACAGGTGGTACAAAACAGATGGTAGCTCTACAGGAAGTGTTGTCGGTAGTGAATGATGTGTACAATACAGCTCAGTGTTTTGAAACTTCAGACTCGGAGAGTTTCCCTATTCAACAAAAACTACTCATTTGTACGTTATTACTTATGATACAAAACTCTAAAGCTAAGGATGTCACAATTGGTAAGGTAAGTGATCATCTGTTTAACAATATATCTAAATAGTAACATTTAACGATACAAAATAAAAGACATCTGAAGGTTATATCATTTATACTTTATGTCATTACCCTTAACCCAAAATTGTATTTTCTACTAATTGTACCTCCTCACTTTTGTTCCGTTCGATTCATTGTCAACACAAATTTTTGACCCCTCATGAGGATTGATTGAACCCAGAACACAAAATGAGAGCACCAACCACTTAACCAACCTGGGACTCATTGGTGTTTTTACTTTTGTCAATATGCCACTATACAACTTTCGAGATGAACCTGCCTCAAGATTTACATCTTACATAGTAATTAAATTACAGGACATTTTGTCAAAATTAATTAATTAGTTTCATCTAATATTCCCCTTGTTACAGCTCCATGATGTCTACCGCAGAATCTGTGAGAAGCGTAACATTTCATCAATAGATTTGTCAGAGTTTCTTTCTCTTACTACTTTAGTATCAACCCGTGGTATACTTAGGATAGTTGGCAAAAACCACAATAGACTTTCTAAGGTAAGTTGAGTGTAAAATGTTTTGAATGTCTTGAAAATTATACTTTAAATATTCTTTCTTTAATCATTACTGATAAGCTAGGTAAGAGACCTTACCAAACATCTCTTTTAAACATTTGCAAGTGATTTTAAAAAAAATTGAAATTACTGTACTCTGGAAGTATTAAAACAAGTATTATGTTTCAATCTTGAGAATATTCTCGAAGTCTTTGTAGATTGAATGTAACATTATTTATTAATTTCAGTCAACTTGTGTGTGGCTGGGGGCCTCAGAGCAAAGATACCAAAAATACAACATTATGCTTTAATATAACTAAGAGACATATTGTTAAATGAAAGATCACTTTAGGCAAAATATTACACTTTTAAGTTATTCTCTTCACATGATGTTACATTTTTGATAGCATGTCTCTAGTTTTCTTATTCTATCATCAAAAAGTCTATTGTCAGCATTTTCAACTATTAAGTTTTTTTGGTTCATCTTAATTTTCAAAATGCTGTGATGCGGGGTACTTAATTTATTAAAAATACTGGTTTTAGTCATTATGTGCAAAGTCAGAGCTGCAAAGCGAGTAGTTAAAAATGTCCTAACAATTATTTTTTTCATTATTTCAAGAGTTTGATCTGCAATGTGAGGTCAAAAATTATTGTGAAAAATCATAATTCCAGTCGACAGTTTCCCAAATCTCTTGTTTTTATTTGTCTAATTTTTTTAGATTGTTGCAATATTTATTGGCAATAAAGATGATTTCACATTCAAGGAAATTAATAATCGAAATTCCTTTTGTATCCCGAAGACGGTGACATTTGTTGAGAGTATTTTCTGTCCCAGTCTTCTTCACTAATATTATAAAGAGAAAAAGTTTGTATATTTATTTAAAAAAATTGTAAAATGTATTCACCATTGAAAAGCTTAGTTTTTCTGATGGATATAGACTATAAATTATTACAGTATGAAAAATAGGGGATGAACAAAATGTTTAACACAATTTTAAATAAAATTCATATAGATTCGAAACATGTTTCTTATTTTAAAAGTTTTTTATGCTTAACATCTTTATTACTTTATGCTCGTTAGACTGATGAAGATGATGTAGTAACAGATGGAGAAAAACAACGCCATCAATCAAGATTGAACCTTTATAATCTGTGACAGTTCACTAGTTCGAATTACTGAATAATGGAAATAATGACATGATTATTTAATTCCACAAAACAGCTTTAATTGCGACATATGTTTCGCCGTTAGGCATTTTCAAGCAACTAAATTGAAAATAAAAGAAGTCTTCCAATTAATTGCTTGAAAATGCCTAACGGCGAAACATATGTCGCAATTAAAGCTGTTTTGTGGAATTAAATAATCATCTCATTATTTCTATTATCATGGAATTCCATCATGTACCGACTGTTGTAACATTAAATTCGAATTACTGAAGTTCGAAAAATGTGTCTTCCAACTGAGCTACACTGCTCCTTTCTTTAAACATTTCAACTTATTAAGTAGTACTGAACAGGGCTCGATCTGAATTGTTTAAAATGATATAAATAATTCTTTATTAAATAATATATCTTTAATCTATTTTGAAGAAGCAGTAACTAAATTATTTTGTTAAACAGGTGGTTCTCCAATGGGATGAAAAAGAAGTCGCAGCTGCATTAGAGGATAAACAATTGCTGGCCGCCATTTTGAATGATAAATCTTGCGTACTTCGTTGAATTAATTTCACTCACAAAAAGTGTTTAAACTTGTAATTTATTGTAAGTAAGGTATTTATTTATTTGTTGTTAGCTCATAAGTTTTGTAAAATACTTTGTTAGATTGTTGCAAAGTCCATGAGAGTGTTTGTTTTTACTACATATATTTTCATTCTCCCCTATGCAGTAATAGGTCTACATATTTTCAAAAATAATTTAGGCTGTTGTTTAATTTGAAATTTTTTTGTATATACGTATGCGTATAACCCGAAGTCCTTGTATGCTGCAAGTGTAAGACAACATAATCATGATTTGTTATCTGGGATGTTTCCTGTTATCACCCATCAGTTTCTTTCAGGATTTGAAGAAATTCATCTTACAAAAATGTGTTCTATAAATTCCTTTTCTTTTTGCACAATTGCCAGATTTATCATTCTGGTTAAAATGAAGGTATTGTTGTATGACCGGTCCTGGCCTCAAAAGTATTTGTAGACTTATATCTCTATAAGTGATAGCTCTGTTTAAATTAATATGAAAATATTTCTGTGGGTGCCGACCTCTTATTATTCCTTCCATTTCTGTCAAAAGACTGCAGTTGTTTGCTTTTTACACCCAGAGACATCTGTATGGATGACATTTCTGAATTAACTTTTGAAATTTTGTATCTGATTTTTCATCTCCTTCCATGGAAATATAAATTGAAGAATCGTGCACATTTTACTGCAACTGGGCTTAGACATCAATTTGTGTATAGCGACTATTTCACAATTACAATGAAAAATATGGAAATTTTACAGAAAATTTGGGTTCTTTTATGGGCCATACTCTTCAGATACATAAATCTAATTATAGATTACCTTTGACGGTTATTGAAAAAGCGAAGGTAGGTAGTAGGCTCTTACAAATTGCAAAGAAATCCAACATCAAATCAAAGTCATTTTCAGCAGTGGATAGGTGTAGAGAAGATGAAAACATGACATGTCAGACTTCCCACAATACTAACTATGATGACCTAACTCCTCAAAATAATCTGCCCATCCACTGCAAAAAATCCTGACTGCACTCCTGACTATTGTGATTCTTCAGACACTGAAACTGTCACCTTGGAGCCAGTTAAATGGTATAAATCGTAGTCGAGAAGATAGAAATTTATATGCTAAAGAATAAAGGAAATGACCAATTACATCTTTGTATACTTTTATTAATACTTTTTTAGATGAAAAGTGTTAAAGTTAAGCACTAAAAAAATAATAGATAAGTGTATCGTATAATACCAAATTATTATTTATTCTTATTTTTTTTACTTAAATTTTTCTTGTTGTTGAGCCCCAGCTATTTATTTTTAATTCTAATATTGGTAATTATTATTAGACTATTGGTTTTTTTTATCAATTTAGTTTCTATACATTGTTTTAACATGATTATTATTATTATTTAATTTACCATTTTTATTATTATTTGTTGATACACTATTATATTTCATTTCCCCCCTATTTTATTATACATTTTGTCTACCTACCTATTATACATTTTTTTGACATCACTGTAGATTTTCAGAATAGTTTTGAACAATCAAAATTTGAATTATTACAGTTTTACTACCTATTGATCAGCATTTTCTTATGTACTAATACTCTAACCATGTCTACCAACATAAAAATATTTAAACAAGTTGATGCTTTTACTTAACTAAATCATTGAATTTGCATCTAAGAAGTCCTATAGCATATGACAACGTGAAGGTCAATATGCGAGTTGTAGTTTTGGGATTTAGGTTCAAAATGCACTAGTGTGGGAGGAGTCGGAAAATCTAGAAATGGGCCGTTAGATGGCAGCATTAGAGACTCTAATTTCAGCTTCCAACATATCATGGAGATAGGTAAACTGTTTATTATGTAAAATCAACGTCTAAATACTTGCTTAGACTTTGGATAAGGGTGTTTATGAAGGCGAATTTTACTTTATCAAGCTTTGCCTGCATTTATGCTTTAGGACTAAAAGGTATTTTATCTATACCTACATAATTAGGCCTACTAAGATAAATTTCATGAAAATCTCTGTTCAGCAGATTCTCAGAACTAAAGAGAATCGTAATTAGGCTACTATATCTTTAATCATTTACGTTTTATTAATGTGATGGCCATTCTTGCTTATGATTAAACCGCGATTAGTAACAGACCGTTTTACCCAATATCACATGCCTATTATACTGCCAGGAGACATTTTATTATTAATTGCTTTAATATTGAATAAATAAATATAAAACTAATATATATGCACTTGAAATGAGCAACAATCGTGGAAATGTTACTCACCAGCCCACTTCAGTCACCTCAATTGCAACAAGATGATGTTTCAACAAACAAGTAATCATTTTCAGTTGTTATTGCTACACACACACATTTTTGACTGTCAAACCAATCTCTGTTATTTTATATCCACTGTTAGGATTGGCTCCTCTAAACTGCCTGAGTTCTTTAACTTTCAATATAATCAAATCAGTGGTTCAGTACTTAATTAATCTTTATTAACAAATCAAATTTATATCTATCTCTTATACAATTAAAAAAGAATACACAATAATAAAATAGTGGGATCAATATGAAAAACAAAACACGTTATTGTCTCTGTGAGAATACAATATTAACAATCATTTAAACAATATTCAAAACTAAATATTCATCACACAAAACCCAGAATGATTCTAACTATTATTACTTTTTGTTCAATTGAAATGACTGAGATTACAAGTGCCTTTATATTGTAATGCTTGCACACCTTGTAGAGTCTCAAAATCGGCCAGTCCCTTTCTAGTCCTTCCGTTTGGATTCAAACTCCCTGGGCTGTCTTCTACCATGGCTAGCGACGCAGCCGGTATCTTCTAACCTAGACTCGGGTCGTGTATTTTACCTCACAGTGCCGGCCCAAGAAAACTGGGGAAGGCCCACCCTTATTTTACGTAAGTGGATAAAGGGCGCCGCTCCTAGTAGGTGAGTACGTGGGGGAGGGTATTGCGTAAGCGACCTGACGGTGACTCATCAAATGTGGCTTGAGAAGTCTTGCCGACATGAGTACCATGGGAGCATGCTCAGCCTGTCTGGAAGCTTCGGCTTCTGGGAGCGTGCGCTGAGGAATGGTTTCGTGGTGGCGGTAGGGTGCTGGTGGTGGATTGCACCCAGTTACTCTTTCTATTGAGTGGGGGATGGCAGCAAAACCGCAAGGCTCAGCAACGCCTCCCTCCTAGTTCTAGCTCTCTAGTTCAAGTTCTCTGAAACTCAAATCGAAACTGTTCTACTTCCGATGCAAGTCGAGCATTTCAACACTTTTTCACTTCTTTCACAATAGTTGGGCCATTCTGAGTGTTGTATGATTATTACATTAAAAAATTTAATGATTACAATATACTAAAAATAAATAATAATAAAGTTCATTAAATATATTCCTGACATCACCGGCGCCCACGAGACATCGACCCGATGTCATGATAAACCTACTAGAAGGAATGATAATCCCTGTCAGGAACTTGAATATGTTTTATTTTTGTTATGATATATATTTTTACACACAGGAAAAATAATATGACTATTACACACAGTCCTTACAATTATTATGTACATTGCTAAAAATCAGTTTTAAAGTATTATAATATAATTGTCTTTGTTGTCTCAGCAGATTAAGTACAAGTTTGTCGTACACTTCCGTGACCGTGACGTTCTCAATCTGAAACATAACATTTTTTAACTCATTCATTGCCATATGAACTTGCTGCAATACCGTTGACACATTTGCTGAGTAGCCTTGTAAAGTAGCTGCTGTGTTGACGAGGTCTGCATGATCGCCCCTGATGAGATTCTGTACACTGTTGATATGACTGTTGACGGTTTCTTCGTTCACTGTTAACACGTGTAATTCTTCATCTGTGGCCGTACCACAGCATCAATGAAATAATTCTCCAATGTTGCTTATCGCCCTGGGTAATCTTGTATGTCCATCTGTCTTACGTTCGCTGTTTACAATTGGCCTTTGCTGTATCTCGTCTGTTATTGTCAAGAGTTCCTGTAATGTTGTTTGACATTGTGTCGTGGTTTTAGTGTCTGTACATTTGTGGGATGATGTTTTGATGTTTGGGAAGTGTTGTATTGGAGGTAAAGGAAGTATTTAGGTTAGGGGAATCGTAGATTGGTATATATGTTCTGCGTGGAGTGGTTGAAATTATGCTCCATTGGAAATTATTATAGTCACATTGAGATGGGATTGTAGGGTGTTGGTTAGGGGAAATAGGACAATCCATATTATTGATTTCTGTGGCTTGATGTCCTGTAACTGAGCAATCATTTGTATATAAATTAACCTGTAATTGTTTTGTAAAATAAAAAATTTACTAAAGTTAGAGTAGTTAGTTGGAAACCTTCTGGAATTGGTTTTGAATGTACATATATCTGAATTCTTATAGCATTTAAATAATTATAACATTTAAATGTAGTACAACACCTAAAATTATATAAATTATTATAAATAAGTCAGTAAAGCTGCTTGGTCAAAGCTGCTTGGGTTCTTAATTTTTATCAAAAATCATCAAATCAGTGGTTCAGTATACTAATTAATCTTTATTAACAATGACTATCTCCTATCTTATTACAATAATACAATATCTTTATTACTACTATTAATGCTAGAATGACTCTAATTATTGTGACTCACAGATCTGATTCTACGTTATATTTTATTATTACTTGTGTCTGAAATAATTAGAAGGTTTGACACAAAGTTTGCTCACCCTGCTTGCCATTCATGGATGCTCATCTGAAGTCTCAATACTCCCAGGTAGCTCGTATACACCAAGTCCGTCTGGCTATCTTCCAGAATTATGCTCCCAGAATTCTCTTACTCGCCAAGTCCGTCTGGCTATCTTCCAGAATTATGCTCCCAGGATTCTCTTACTCGCCAAGTCCGTCTGGCTATCTTCAAAAATTCCTGCAGCACTTCCCTCGATTAATCTTGGCCCACTGACCAAGTTTTCTCCGACCCAAGGGTTTATATGTCTTTGTAGCATCAATGACGTCTGCCTTGCTTGCAAGGTAAGCAATTTCATCATTTTTCCAGGTCTGTCACAATAATTGTTGTCATACTGTGTTCCTAAAAAGAACTTAGACTATATTCCTAACTAAAACTATCCTTATTCCTAACAAAACTTATATATGTATATATATTTGCATTTGCTTGAGTCATTTATGTCATATTGTAAGGTCCTAATTGTGAGACATGGACTATGTCTCCTATCCATCTGCCATATCGGTTAACCTCTATCTCGTAATTTAACAGTGACAGTTTTTAAAATTTTGTAAGGGCCTGTATACTGTTGTGCCATATTTCGTATGCGCCATTTGCTCTATTTTCCTGAGATTTTGTAGGCCGTCTAGAATATGTGTGGCAATTCTGGCCTTCTTAGTATTTTCTTTGGCAAAGTTTAATGAAATGTCCCCTTTCTCCGCCCCAAAAACATTCTGGCTTTGCTCTATATTCCATTGTATGGGGGCTTTCATTATATTGGCCCATGGGCTTTTTTTGAATGTATGCTGACTTCAGGATCTGTGGTTGATATTGTCCAGTTTGTCGAGAGGTCGTTCTTGGTTCTGCCTCCCTACGTCTGTCATAATATTTATTTTTACGTCCCTGTTATTCCTGTCCCCCAGGATTTTTTCTAAATTGTCTATTTTGTATCTGTATATTTTTGAGTTGGTCTAGTATAGCTGTCAAGTTGGTTATTACATTGATATCCCTAGTCGTCGTTATATCCCCTGTATTAATCTCCAGTCTTTTTCGCAAAATATATGCAGCTTTTTCGGCCGTGAGCATATTTTCATTCAATTTTCGCAGTGTACTATTATCTAACATCGCGATTTGCTGTAACGTAACAGGGTTAAGCTCTTTTACAATGTGATTACATATTTTTGTTCGCTCATGTCCAGCTTGTATCTTGCACATAACAATTCCACATCGGTCCTGTATTGAATTAGGGATTCTCCGGGCAATTGCACTCTACTATTTAATCTTAGCAACAATATTTCTTTCTCCTGAGTCGGTGAAATGCTTTCACGAATTCTTCTGTTAGGTTTTCCCATGTCAACCGATCATTCTTCAACTCTAAAATGTCATAATAGTTGCTTGCCACACCCTCCAAATACTATGGGAAGTCTATTTTCTTTTTGTTATCGTCCCATCCGTTCGCTAAGGCCGCCCTGCTAAATCTTGTTATATGGCTCATTACGTCTTCCCCTACTTCTCCCCCGAATTTACCAGGCTCAAAAAATGGCAGTTTCTCGCTCATTCTACACTCGAGTTTATGTTACTATCCGTTAGTTGAATCTTTCGTCTATCTTCCGAAAGTCCCTCAACCGCGTCGTATATGCCTCCTTATAGTTCCTCCCTTACCGTCTCTGGTTTGTTGATTTTTCTTTCAACAATATTTATAGGCCAATTCGTAGACCGTTCGCCAAGTTCGTCTTGACTCATTTCCAAACCCGTGTGAATTTTCCACAATCGAATATGTGACCGTAAGAATTCCAAATCAGCCTGTTGCGGAATCTCCCTAAAGTCTTTCCAAATGGCAATTGCTTGGGTCTTGTTTAACGCTTTTATGTCGACTAATGTCAAATTCATGAAACAATATGTCTTGAAGTATTGGTATCCCTACACAAATAAAGAATATTTCAACACCTGACACCTATAAATAATATCCTTTTCGGTAGTTCACCGAAATCAAAGATAAAAATGCAATGTCAAGTTTGTTGTGAATTATAAACCCGAGAAGACTTCTGACGCAATGTAAAGTAAGATGCAATGTAAATAACAACAATGATCTGTCAGCACTCTATGATCTAATCGCCGCAGCCTTGTGTAATCTAAATTGTTGACGCGTGTTATATGTAACCGTGTCAGTCGACAATAAGTAGAACAAATTCGTATAAATACACAATTTCTAAATCTAACACAAATATGTATAGTAGTGTCTATATTTATAATAAGTGCAAACAGAATCCAGCATACCTAAATATTAAATCGAAGTTAGTATTTTCCTTTTTTTTCTTTATCAATTAAAGCAATAGTTCAATACAATCATTATTCAATTTAAATATTCATATTTATTCACCTCAAACAGTCTTGAGCTAAGGTTTTAGTATAAATGTTATTTCAAATAAATTAAAGTAGAACTTCAAAATGAAAGAAATCAATTTCATTAACTTTCTTAACAACACCCTAGTTCAACTACTAACGTTTCCTTTTTACAAACTCAATAAAAAAAGAAAAAATTAACAACTTAAAAGTGTACAATAAATCAAATTTTTAGTAAAAACTAAAAACACGGCCGATGCACCATTTGTTAGGATTGGCTCCTCTAAACTGCTTGGGTTCTTTAACTTTCAATATAATCAAATCAGTGGTTCAGTACATAATTAATCTTTGTTAACAACACAAATTTTATTTATCTTTTATACAATTAAAAAAGAATACACAATAATAAAATAGTGGGATCAATATGAAAAACAAGACACGTTATTGTCTCTGTGAGAATACAATATCAACAATCATTTAAACAATATTCAAAACTAAATATTCATCACACAAAACCCAGAATGATTCTAACTATTATTACTTTTTGTTCAATTGAAATGACTGAGATTACAAGTGCCTTTATATTGTAATGCTTGCACACCTTGTAGAGTCTCAAAATCGGCCAGACCCTTTCTAGTCCTTAAGTTTGGATTCAAACTCCCTTGGCTGTTTTTCACCATGGCTAGCGACGCAACCGGTATCTTCTAACCTCAAAAGACCCCTCTCCTTTGTACCGGCCGCTTATATATCTTTCATCGCCTGTAGTGTTCTACTTCCGATGCAAGTCAAGCATTTCAACACTTTTTCTCTTCTTTCACAATAGTTGGGCCATTCTGAGTGTTGTATGATTATTACATTTGAAAATTTAATGATTACAATATACTAAAAAGAAATAATAATAAAGTTTATTAAATATATTCCTGACACCACTCTGGCTTATTTTAAATTTGTTATTTGTATATGCAGATTACCAAGCTGTATAAAATTACCATCTCTAGGCTCATGTAGGACATTAGTAATGAATATTGAAAAAGCGTTTCAAACAACTGGCACTTCCATTTAGTTCGAGCGACAAATCATATGAATTAATAGTAAAACCTAATTTTACTACAGCCATCCTCTAAAGAAATGTTTTTGAAATTTAAAAAAATTACCATCCTTTAAAATTTGTCAGATTAAAAAAATATATTTGTCCAACAATTCATAAGACTGTGGCTATATAACAAATTTGAGCAAAATTTGCAATCCCTAGAGTGTTTACTAATACACAAGCATTTACAGAGAGTAAAAATTAATGACCTAACCTTGTGTGTAAAATTGTCAGTACAAAATATTGCAAAAAACAAAAATTAACTCAGCTGCTGTCATTAAAAGTACAATTTAAACAAAATATTTTAGGGATGCGTTTATGGTACAAGCAAAGAAAGTTTATCCTCTATTTAAAATAAATATATAAAACTGAATAGCTTTAGAGACATTGTGTGGTTAGCGTTCCTTGATGCCAGATGCATGAACGATGAAATAAGTATTTAAATATATAAATATTTTTAAAGTTGGTGTCCATGGTTCATTTTCACTTTTTACCTGACAACTGCCAAACTATCATTTATGGTGATGAATAATTTTGATTGGTTTTTATTTTGTTGAAAAAAGTTTGTGCAGTTTTTGCTCCATGTAATTTACTTGTTTTTATAAACAAATATTTGTTTTTGTTATATTTATAATTAGCAAATATTTGTTTCTACCTGAGAGTGTGTTTGAACAGCATTTGTTTTAATTAAGTTTTGTTTATATATAAATATTGATTTTTTAATGTTTAAATGTACAATTTTAACATACTAGTTATATTATCTTTTTGAAAAAGACTGATCAATGCAATGCCATGTACAATCTTGTATATTTTGAATATTACATCTTTACTGTAATTGTCAAATATTATGTGTTGATTTTGTAGTAATATATTAAATTACTGTATTGTACATATATTTTCTTGTATAAATAAATTACTTATTTTTCAACTAGACCTACCTTTTAATATTCTTCATGTTTTTTTTTATTCCTACTTCCTGGATTGTAAAATTATTCACATTTGTATTATTTACTAACCTTCAAATAATTACATATTTTCAGATGTCGACTACAGTTTTGACATCACACTGTCATTGTCGAAGACAAGAGGTTTTTTTTACATTACACAAATTAAATCACACTACATGTAAACAAAACCACATAACATTTCATTAACACAACTTTTTACATAGCTTTAAAATAATCACCACTTCGGGTCGTTAAAATGTAAAAGCATGATGTGTAAGGAATGGGATCCACCAACTACTCAAGATATTTAGATTTTAATATGAACAACAACAACAACAAAACTCCGGAACTGAGCCGCTAGCTTGAGGTTAGATTCAAATATACCAACTGTCAAATTATCATGTCTATATAATAACAAGAATATATCATGTCTATAAGAATTCCATTATTATATCCATTCTATATATATTATATATAGAGCAAAAAGTTCATATAAATATAGGTCTGAAAATGCTTAGTTTCCCATCGATCCACCATTATGCTTTTTACAAAAAACAACTGGAAACAGATAAGACATTGAATTCAGAGTTGGTGAACATTTGTTATGTAACGGTTTACAAATGTACCAAAAAAACAGACTTTATCTTGTATATTTTCAAAATGGCTCCAACTTAAAATATTTAACTGCAAATATCTCAAACAAACAAAAAATATACAAGAAACAAAATATTTTCGCCTTGTATGACAAACAAAACAGTTTTAAAATTTGTTCTGTATGTATACGTGTATAAATTAAATACTTAATTTCTTGGCAAGGAAAATTTGTTTTCTCTAGTATTAAGGTGAGGTTTGATATTTTCAAATTTCTAAATCTTCTCTCTAATAAATAAAGTCTAAAATAAAAAGAATCTGAGATAGAATTATCAGAATTCAAAAATGTTTTGTTTTTAGGCTCTTGGATGTTTTAGACAATCAAGAAATTAAATTTTTCATTTTTTGTTGACAACTCAGTTATCTTTTGATTATATAAAAAATATCATTTTGTTTGTCATAAGTGAAAAATATTTAGTAACAATGTTTCGCTTATTAACTGTTAAATATTTTAAAGAGACGCCATTTTGAAAATATATAAGTCTTTGACTTGGTATACACTTGTAAATCGTAACATAACAAAATCTGAACTCAATATCTTATTTTTCTAAAGTTATAATTTTGTTGTACAAAAACAAAATGGCGGGTAGACAGAAAACTAAGTGTTTCAAACCTATGTTTATACGAACTTTATTTTAATTTTTACCAGTAGAACATGTCCTGAAATTCGTGCATCACCATGTATCATACTACCTGTTCATTCAGTTATAATCTAGACTCTATACGATGCCACTGTTAAAAAACGACATATTTTTAATGGAAGCTTTACTTTTGGTGACAATTTTTGGTAATATCCAGGTTATTTTCTCACAGACGTATTGATGAGAAAAAGATGTAATTATTTAAAATGTCGAATGATGTGAAAACCTTATTTTTCAATCCTTTAATGGTCATGATCTGATTTATCAGATCTTGTTTCGTTTGTTATTTTGCAAATGAAATATATATATATATTGCAATAATATAATAAAACCAATGTTGGGATTTAAGGAAAATTATCCATATTTAGGAATTAAGTGAAATAATAGAAAAATATATTTTATTATTTCTTGCAATATCAGTGTCAAAACCTACTTTTATTTTGATTTAAAAACCCTATGTTTGGTGTACCAAAGGTTTTGTTTCTTTAGTTTCTATGTAAAATTAAGTTTAATCAAAATCAGTAAAAAAATTGGGTATATTATTTTTCAAACAAAGTGATACCATCAAAGTGCAAAATTAAACTAGTTTCACAAATACAGTTCAAGACATTTTTAAGTATAAAGAAGTTTAGGCTCAAAGTCACCCCCAAAAATGAACCAAGATGATTAAAAATATCTTGTGAAAAAGAAACAGGCATTGAATGTTTAATTGATCATTTTTTTTCTGCAGCCTAACTTGGACGGCTAATTCGGATGAACAAAGTTGGGAAAACTATAACAATTTCATTCCAAAGATTTATCTGCAAATATCCGCATTCTTTATATGGCACTTGTTTTTTTATTTAAATTTCAAGATAAATTTGAGTATGGTGGTTCCATATTCATTACAAATGCTTAATACAGACATTCACTTTTCAAGTTTTTCTTTGATATAGTTTGTATGTAAAAAAAAAGAGCGCCTTTTGTTTAAGTTTGGCTTCAGTGGGCTTACTCAATGACATCACAACAGAAAAGAAAACAACGTGTAAAATATTTATTAGTTACCTTTATTAGTAGTCTGAGCAACTTTCAAAAGCACGGATTAAGTAAAAAGATGCCATATGGATTTGCTAGTGATGACGAAGAGTACCGTAATTAAAAATGTTCATAAATTTAGGACTAATTGTGATTTCACACCCACCCCTTAAGCGATTTAAACTAAGTCTAGTCTGTTGTATGATCAAACTAAATTAAAATATCAGTTTTAATGTCAAATATATTACATAAAAATGTGACTTATTGGTCAGTTAAACTATTTTCAAAATGGGGAAGTCAAAATAATAAGGTATTTAATTTACAGTAAAGAAAGTATAAACTTGTTTATTATAAACAATAATATATTTAAGGAGATACACTTGGTATTAATATTTTCTTTTCTTCCCCTTATGGCTGCCATCATGCTGGTTGTGTTTACGTTTCTTTGAGACCCAGTGGTGTCGAGAAGTTTCCCAATCCAACTGTTTCTTGGCTGTAATCATTGTAAGTTCAAAAGTATGAATAAACTTGTGTTATCAAGTGATATATCTAGAACATGAGAAATATGGAAAAAAAAGCCAACAACCTAGGAAAAATTAAGCCATTGCACTTGGATGCCTGGTGGCTTTTAAGTTTTAAGTGGTGGTGCATCAATATACAAAAATAATGATTTTTTGAACCTGTTACTTCGCTTTCCTTTCTTGTGTATGTAAGCTATTTATAGAAATTTACTATTAAAATGACACATTTTTCAAAACTACATAAACAAATGTTTATTTTGTATGTCATAATTATAACTCTGAGGCATAATAATAAATAATTGGAAGAATCTCTTTTTCAACAAAAAATTTCAAAAAATAACTTTTGTTTAGTTTTACAGCAATTTGCAACATAATTTTACAAACAAAATAATATATAACAAGTTACAGTTATCCTAAACCTACATGTTTTTTTTAGAAAAACAGACAGCCACCACAGAGAAAAATTACTGACAAAATAAACTAGGATTTTTTAAATAGTCTACATTTATATTGTTAAAAATTTTAAAATGAGATGATGATATTAATATATATATAATTTTATTATATTAGTAAATATTTATTATTGGTGAAGTTTTTTACAATATTTGACATTGGAGGACCAAATGCAGTTTTAACCCATCGTTGTCGAGACATACCACCCACAAGAGTAATTCTCGATTCCTTAAATTTCACTTTCTTTCTTCTGGATAACCATTAAAAATTGCAGCACCATAAATATATTGAAGTTCTTTTTCGTAAGATTCTTTACACAGATACCTCTGTGCAAAGAATTACACAGAGGTAATAAACTTACCAGTTTATTAACCAGTGAACCATAGAATTGATTGAAAGCTGCTCTTTTATGCGCAGGTGAATGGTGTGAATCCTTAGTTATATATCTATCTGTATGTGTAGGCTTTCTATAAATACTAAACAATAAACTATTACTTTTTCTAAACACATTTACATCAAAAGATTAGTATCTTTTTCAACTTCTGTCGAAAACTTGATAGTTGGGTAAAATCCATTGATAATGTCACAAAACTCTTCCGAAATTTTAATTTTTATCAAAATACTGCAAAAATGACATCCAAATACCTCGCCCACACTCGTGGAAAATATTTTAAAGAACTTCTACCATTTATTTCAAACAAACTAAAAAAAATAATAAATTAGCGATGAAACTTGACAGGGGGTTTCCCATAGAAATACCTTCATTTTGAAAGTAAAACTTGCTATTAAACTGGAAACTATTTTGACACATTCACAAATTTATAAGTAATAAGTATTCACTCACTTCAATAATCACTTAAATTGCTATTAGTTAACCACTCCTTTATCATATTTATAGTTTCAGTGATTTAGTTTTAGTTTGGCGCAGTGCTAGGTTAGTTATAGTTTAGTTATTGTAGCTCATGTATTATTGAGGCTGGCGACTTTGTCATTAAAACAAGTTTGATTAAGTAAATTTAATTTTTATGAGATCTTGTGTTCGAGTTTTATTCTATCTTAATTAAAACGGTTCATTTGTTTAAGGCTTATTTTGGAGTTCTGTGAAAAACTAAAAATCATTGTATATGACCTATCACAAATTAATTTCTACTTATCTATATGTGAGAAAGTAAAAATATGATAATTAAATTTATAATCTTACCGGCTTTATCCTTATTTGAAAGAGCGTCAGAAGTGCCCATTTTATTCCCTGAAGAACCTGCTTCCTCCAACATTTCTGAAAACTGCTCAGCTGGTGCAAACAGACTGAAAATATCATTATCATTTTTCTTTCCCTTATTCTTCTTAATTTCCAAATTCTGAAACAAATTAATAAATAAAAATTATTCTCCCTAAAGAAATACAACCAGAGAGATTAAAATAACTTTTTCATAAAACCAATAAAACTCCAAATTTAAAGAAGAACCGCTGTCGTTTTTATTTGGATCATAAATCTTCACATTCTATCCACTTTTGATATAATAAAACATTTATAACAGTCTCCATTTTTTAACAATTTAACATTGACAACTTCTGAAGATGATGACGAATATGTTCAGTTTGGTAATTAGAAACTACAGCTGATCAAAACTTTGTTAACATAGAAATTTTGAGTTTTAGTTTTATGGCAACTACTCCAAATTCTGAGTAATTAAACAATGAAGCCTCGAGATACAGTCAAAATATGCTCACATATCAAATATGATAAAAATCTGGTCCACTTGTTTTGACAATCACAGACAAGTAAAGTAATGTCCACATTTAAAAAAACATTAATTTTTTGAGACATCTCTATACTGTGTACACACATCCAAAAAGTCTAGGGATATTTATTAAAAAAGTCCTGTTTGATTGATCCAAATTAAGATACTTATTTTCCATTCAGACACTTAAATTAGGCATTGAATTATGTAATTTGATTGAGCAATAGGGGTTTAAAAATGAATATAATCATTTTTTAGTTTGTTTATTTT
This sequence comes from Aphrophora alni, assembly GCA_963513935.1. Taxonomy (NCBI): domain Eukaryota; kingdom Metazoa; phylum Arthropoda; class Insecta; order Hemiptera; family Aphrophoridae; genus Aphrophora; species Aphrophora alni. Next base: position 8,079,784 of record OY740771.1, read on the forward strand.
TACAGATGAACAATATTTGGAGCTTTTCCTTATCTCACATCATCATTATTATCATTATTTTTCCTGTTAATTGAGATCAAAATCACTTGACTTTTACAACCTCTTTTTTAAATTATTGTTTAAAATCAGCTGGTTAGAGTTATTGTAGAATTTTTGTTTGAGTTTTTATTAACAATTGCCCACTTTTATCACAAACATAACTTTCTTAAAGTACAACTTTAACAGATACCAAAGAGAAAACTATTAGTATTTTACAGAGCAAAGGCATCGATCGATGCTGATGCCCTCAAACACCACAATAGATTTGAACCTTCTGAGGGGGTCTGTGCTTTCTTTCTCTGTTCCTAGATAACCTTCACACTCTTACTCGACGACTGTCAAGCTGAAATACAAAGCGAAATTTATCTGTGTACAGCACATTAGACCAATCTTCCAAAGACCAATACAAATGCTGTTTGGCTCATGTAACTCTCGCAGCATGATTTCCATGACACAAAGATGGTGCTATAATGGGTGTTCTAGAGTGTAAGCCTGCTTCATGTATATGCTCTAGAATTATTTCAGGATGAAGATTGACATTATATGTGACTCATAACTAGATCACCAACTCTGATGCAGTGATGGTAGGCTGATGCCGTACTTGTAGCACCAGGTAGCGGTCCTGAGTGACAGCATTCCCAGCCTGGGTGCTGTTCTGAAGGGCTACCAGTATCCCTATACCTTTTCCACATTCCTGTTTGAACCATCTCCATGACCCGATACATTTCATCTAAGGAGATATAGATATTTGATCATATTTCATCATAGCAGAAAACAAGACAAAAACCACGAGATAATGACTTGCCATATACAAAACTAATGAGAGTGACCACTGGCATCATAAATAATGTCTCCAATTAATTATCAATGAGATAAAAGAGAACAGGAACTTATGAGAACTCCAAGATTTCCACGGTAACTAATAAAGAGTCCAAGTTTAGAAATCTACACCAAGCCAATCATTAAAAACGGTAAATGAAGGGGAAAAAATTATTTTGAAATCTTCCGAAACAAAAAACCATCAAAATAAAAAAAATTCCTAGATTTTTTGAATGTGTATAATATATGTGGGATGCTAATAGTAAAACTAGTAAAATAATAAATAATTCATAAATTTAAACCTTTTTCTTAGTTTTTCTTTTTGAATTATCAATTTCTTCATCCAGGTTATTGAAATCAATCTCTCCATCGAAGCTAGCAGCATCGTCTCCGTCAAAATCAATAGCTTCATCGTCATCATCTTCTAGATCTGTAAGGTCATCGCCTTCTAAATCTGTTTCTTCATCTTTCTCACCTTCAGCTTCACTTTCGTCCTCTGATTCCGATTCTATAACACAAAATACAATACATTTCAAAAATCTAGTAACGTTAAGAAATTAGAACAACAAAAATTAAGAAAATAAATTCAAAGTGGATAATACATAATGGTTGGAAATACTAACTTTTTTTTAATTAATGGTTAACTGCAAAACATTGATAGTGATTGTTGTTTGAGGGTGGGCGAGAGTAATTTGAAGGATTAATAAAAAAATGATACATGTCTTTTATTTACAGATTCATATTGAAAAGACAATGATGCAACTGTGAAAGTTTCTAAGAATTGTCTGTCTTCCTCAATACAAGATTATGCACATAAACATCAAAGATGTACATGAATTAACATTTGCAAAGATCTTAGTGTAGTAGTTAATTTAAGGAAGATAGAAACCATGGTCTCTTAATCTTTTAGAATTTATGAGTAGAATAAGGTAATTTATAAATCATACTTCAACTTACCACTTTCTTTCTTTCCTTTCGTCTTCTTTAAATTATCAGCGATATCGTCAGCAAAGTCTAAATCTTTCTTAGAACTGCCGACCATACCTTTCAACATATCTTCGAAATCTTCGCTCGCTATACTTTCCATGTCAGAATCTCTGTCTTTCTTTGTATACTCTACTCTTGTATTTCTTTGTTTTAAATACCTGAAAACAAAATATTTATGAATTTTCAATTCATCTTGACAAGCAATTATTATGAAATGTATCTTAATGTGTAGGACCACATATTCTTTAATAATCTTATCCAAGCAGTTGCTAATTATTGAAAACAGATTATAAAGGAAATTGCAAGAAGTTAACAATACCTTAAAATTTGACATATTAAAACATAGATTATGACTTAAGGATAAATGACTTGGAAAAGCAACCTAATCTGACGTTACCCAAAACTTTATGTTGTACAAAAACCAATTCAACATCTAAGAGAAAAGGGGTACAGTATGTGGTGCAACAAAAATAATACATGTGATGAACACATTTAAAAAAAATCTAGTTAGTTATCTTAGAGTCTATTTAATTTAATTTTAGTGTAATGAATCAGCTGTTACTAGATTTGAAAAAAATGTTGCTATTATAACACAAAATAGTTTAACAAAACAAACTTCCTAACATGTTTAGTTAAACTATTATAAATGATAAAGGATATTAAATTCCCATCATTTTTCAGTACATCTAGGCTGTAACAATTTGATTTAAAATACTCCTATTTTAAATAATTTTTATACGGAAATAATTAATTTAATAATCTCTAGTAATATATCTGACAACAGCCATTTCAGCTTGAAATATTATCTCCGTTATAGATTATAAGCTCACCTATAAAGGAAGACTTCATCAACAGGCACCTTATTCTCGGCTTGACTTAAATACATTTCACTATCAACAGGCAAAGCTTTGGCTCCTGTGGGAGTGTAATACTTCCTCTGTGCCAGAGCCGGATCAGGTCCTGTCTCACCAGCTCCTGGAGCCAATTGTTTTGGATTCTTAAAGACAAATCTTTCCAGGAAACGAACAAGAGTAAAATCTGACAACGGGTCTCCAGTGTATGTGATAACTTTTTCTATAAACAGAAAATACAAAAAAACTGTTACCTCTATAATATTTCACCACTAAGAATTTTTAGTTTTTTATATACAGTGTTATTCTCATTAATAAAGAACATGTATACATCCAGTCTTAAATGGGATGCTAAAGGAGGCAGTGAACGCTTCGTATGTCTTGCATCTCAAAAAAGAAAAATGGCCAAGCTAATGAAGGGAGCGTTGTGACCATATAAAGATGTCTTAACACTCCTTTAGCCTGTGTTGCAAATCCGAAACTAGTTGTGAAAATAATAACTTAACTCTTGTGAAACTCAAATTGCAGTGATCACAATCATCAGCTATATATTTTTTTCTTCTTTCTTACTACAATACTTTCTGGAGACAATTGTCTTAAGTTTTAGACAACCAACGTAACATAAACTGGTAGAAAATGGCAGAAATATAAGCAAAAGATATATAATTGTTTTTATGTTTTTAAATATACACAAATTAAATATATATATATATATTTTACTTTCTCACATTACATAGTATAGAGAAGAGTTTAATAGGGAAAATAGCCTATTATATTATATGATATAGAGTGAGACAACTCACAATCTATTCAAATTATTTTTTTTTTAAATGGAATATGCAATATTTAAATAAAAATAATTAAATATGGTAGAGTTAGCCAAAAAACCACTAAATAAATAAAAAATAAAAAATTGTCAAAGAAAACTGTAATTTTAAATATTTAATAGTTAATAAATTTGTTTAGATTAAGTTATAAATCAAATATACAATGTTAAAAGTACAAAGAAGTTAAAATAAAAAAAGAAGAAAAAGATATTTTCAATACAACAAAGCTAAACTAAAATATTCCTTTGTTAACAAAATTTAAAAATTGTTATTACCAGTTTGATTTAGATTACAGAACAGAGCAGATCTGTTTTCTCAAATAGTGATAAAATTTGAAGAAAAGTTTCAGAATAGTTTTTTTTTGTGATTAATATTGATTGTTCGGTTTATAGAAGTTATAGAAAGAAGATGTAATATAAATAAATACAGGTTATTGAACAGAACTTTATATATGGTGAGATGGATATATTTATTAATTTATTATAACTGTGCCAATACTTGGTACTTATTTATTTTGATTATTAGCAAATAATTTGATAAGGACATTAATTAGAGACAAAGTGAACAATAACCAACTATTAATTATATATATGTACTGTGAATTGAATACGTATAAAATCAATAATTTAATTAGTAATGTTTATGAATTTGAACTTTAAATTGGCCCTAATTGATATTTATGTTTGTATGTTACAGTTGTTATATATATGTAATTTTTTTTGTTACAAATATTTAAGATATATAAATTTGCTAAACTTGTGAGGGTTTGGACTGTGCCGGCGAGAACTTTAACCTGAGATTAAGTTTCTTGAGCTGCTTTAAAATATTTAATAAATAAAATTATTATTATTTCTTTGTTATAACCAAATAGTTATTTATTTTTTTTCAATAATTAATTAATAAATAGTTAGTTATTTCAAGAGAAACCAACTGCACAACATGCAGTAATCCACCACATTGCCACTTTTGATGACTACAACATGACAAAAATTATAAAATCACTCCCTCCAGAATGTAATCCCTCACAACTAAGAAAATGGGAACTGCCTCATCAATGCGCCACACAATTTCGGCAACCCCCTATAGATAAATCATCTCAACACAGATCCATCCTCTGCAACCATATTACAACAATTTAGTCTTCTTTTTATACTCTTTACTGATTTAGAAAGTGAACAGTATTTACAGAATATTTCAGAACTTTAATGTTACATTGTGTTTTTCTCATAATGTACTACTAGGTAATACCAAGGACCACTTTCCAAGGTAAGTCCGTGTCTCCTATAATATAGAGAAAGTTATGAGATAGATTAAATAATATAATTTGATAGAATAAAACTCCATTCTACCGTTCAAACGTTTATACTATTTATGAGAATTTGTGTTGAAGGTTTATTCTATCAAGTATACTATCTAATGAGTTAAGCTCATTATATATTTATAAATAATATGTCAATATTTGCGTGGATATATCCGTTTTGAACTCTTTCTGAGCCCAAAAATGGTAGTTTAGGGAATGATGTCTGTCTGGTAGTGCTCTACAACCAAAACTCGGGATATTTTTTCAATCTTTTTTTGATGATTCAAAGTTTGGGAGGAGCAAGGAAAAACAAAATTATAAATTTCTCAAAATCAGCTATAACAATTTTGATTAAATTTTGCTCCTGTATAAAATCCAAGAATCTAAAACATATTGGTTATCATTTTACTGAAAATGCTAATCTTGAGTTATCAGTAAAAAAAATCAGTCATTGGGGGTGTTAAAATATATGTAATTTCTTAAAATTGGGTTAACCGATTTCGTTCAAATTTTAATATAATATGAAGATTAATGACACAAACACGTGTTCAAAATCGCAAGTAAAAAAAATATTACAGTTCACAAATAATAGGCAAAAAATTAAAATGAACTTGACCACAGGTCATTAAAATCTCATCATAAAAAGGCACAACTTTGGAAGGAAGGAAAATTCCAAATGACTTTGAGACAATCAAAAGGATTATCAAGAGAAAAACTCAAGAAAGCTTCTTCAGGAATGTCAACTTAACATCAACTAACAAACAGTGAAAAATATAGGCATGGAAAGAAATCACAAACCTAAGGAATCAAGCTATAGCAAACTTTAGAACGTATACCGGATATAACTGCCTTGCTGCACATTTCCATCTGTTCAATATATACAAATCACAAACCTACTGACATAACGTAACCTGGTCTGCAGAGGACTCGATCAAATTCGCCTGGAATTTATAGACCTACCACAATTGTATTTGGATGCTAGAAAGCACATTGAGTAATCTAAGGGTATGTCGTTGGAAAATAGAAGTTCAATCAAATACGATAAGGTCCTACTTAAATATTTTCACTTCAATATATATACTGTTTATCGACAAATAGTTTTATTTGGATAGTGTTTTGATTGTGAATGGATGTGTGTATGTTTTTGCACCATTTATGTAGGCCAAAACGTTGTAAAAATATAACAATTTTTGAGTGCTCGCTAATTGTACTTATGTAACAAACAAACAGCATAACGGATCATTTTTCCTGATACATAATGCCATGAAAGGGGAAGACCAGCTAAATATTTTAGCTACATTTTTAGTTGTTTTTTTTATAACTTGACTGTTATATAACTACTTACTAGTAAGTATTTTCGTGGCAAAAAGCGACACTGTTGGATGAAAATGTAAAGACAGATCAGTTAGTTCTGCATAAGAAGCCTTTTCTCCTTTTGCAAAAGCAGGATTCCTCGCCGTCGGGTCATATCCTGTATTACTATTCCGTGCTCGGTTGGTTTTATTTAAATTATGATGCCATCCAGGTTTTATAATCGGCTTTTCTTCTTTAATTTCATCATCTGCTTTCAACTCACCTGTGGGTTCCAAGTCTTGGTCCTAAAACAATAGTAAAATGTATTTTTTTTTCTGGAAAATTATAAGATAAGAGGAAGAAAAGAGTAAGTTTAAAACAGCTGCTATTTTTGAAATTATTTGAATATTTTTTAATGATGATGAACTAATTCCAGTTGATGCAAAAAAGACAACCTATGAAATAAACATAATAAGCATCTACTAGAATGATAACGCACATACAGTGTGCTTATTTTACAAATGTTACTTTGAAAAATTGTGTGTTATTATTAGATTCATAAAAACTGGAGGGTAACATAACTCTTGGAAAATTCAACAATAGCTTCAGATGCGAAAACAAATTGTAGTTACTGGTACCAAGTTTGGGCTGTAAGGTAGATTGCATGATCAGGTCTTGAGCGGAACGAACAATATGCAATCGAATGTTTCATGAAGACAACTCTACGAATAACCATGCCCCACCTTCTATTTAGAATTGTAAGACACAGTTTTCTGAGAGTCCTACCCTTCAGAACGTAAGACTCTTGACAAAAAATAAAACTGCAAAATCCCTTTCCCATCCCAGAACACAGTGCATATGTTGAAATTTTGGTCTTGAACTTGTATTTTTACAAGGATCTCGTGTGGCCCCATTCTATAGAGTGCTACTTGGATTCAAAAATTGATGTGGGACATCCAGGTTTCATCACTAGTCACAATTTGACTAAAAAAAGTACTACCTTCATCATTGTATCGAGTGAGAAACTGCAAAGTGCTTTCAAGTCGTTTAGTTTTAACACAGCAAACATTAATATAGGCACCCAATGTGAGCGCACAGTCCAAATTGTAATGTTCCACAATTTTGCACTTATCGTTTCCAAAGTATAATAGAAATCGTCTGATAATTGCTGATTGTGATATCAGTGACCAATAGATAATTCCCGTTGCAATCAAGAAATGTTAGCGGTTCATTTTTTGTTACATCTGCTTATTGGTGAAATTTCAGGCATTGGATTGACGACTTAATATGGAAAAAGATGTAAGATATTCAAAGCAAGATATATATAAATCACACAAAATTAACTATTTCTATATAAAATAGTCAGGAACATAATATGTATAGTTATACAAACATTTTAGGTTTAAAAGTTTAATATAAAATGAATAATATGGTCAATCTGACAGCACTGTTTGTTTGAATCATAGAAAAGAGATCTGACAACACTGTACAGACCAAATCATCATTTATATATCATCAGCCCTTTATATCATTTCTGTTGAATAAGCTCGTGGTAGGAAAAGTCGAGAAAATTTAAACAATGCGGTCTGAGTTAGTTAAGGCAGATTATCACATGGTCGAGAGACGATTATTTAAAATATTAGAATAATATCATAAGCTGTTTTTCTAGGAAAATATCTAAGTTCAGTATTCAAACTAAAATAACCTCACATTTGGAACGTTAAATTGTATTAAAAGTGATAAATTCAGTGAATGTGTGTTTGGTATAGCACACGTTAAGTTTTAAAATTAATTATATTCATACAAATGAATTGATTTATTATACGAACTATATGAATTCAAGTTTTGATTTATTGACATTAATTACAATAATTAAAGGAATTATTGAGGATATATTGACTTTTGGGAAATTTGTGTTAGCTGTTTAAAAAATAAAAAAGGGACATGAACGTTTATTTCATTTGATTAAATTTTAGGATTATTTTATGAACATGTGTTTCAGGTTGGATTAATGTTGTTAATATTAAGTATTTTTCTGTTCTAAATCCGATAGCAAATGTATGCATTTCAGATACTACGACTGTGTTTTAATTAGTTTACGATTGCTTTAAAAAAAAATACATGTAAGAAATTAATTAAAAATTATATTGAGAACATGTTGCTCCAATGTGGAGTAGTTTCGACCAGGATATTCCATAATAATAAATAATACTTACTTGCAGTGGTACGTCCTTATAATGTTCATCGCCATCACTATCTTCGTCACCTGTATATAAAGTATCCCCTTTGTGCGTAGTCAAAGCAAGTAAACTAGGCCTCTTGGATATTAAATGTGAGATGGTGTAGAGTAGTCCACATACTAAAGGCACTGGCAAATAGCAACAAATCTGAAATCAAATAAATTTGCTACAATATTCACAAATAGTTTGTAATTTAAAGTATAAAGATTTCTGTAGAGATGTATTCCAAAAATTAAATTTTTTAACTCTGCTCTGTATTTACATTTTGAACATTTTACTATTCCTAAAATCCAACCAGAATGGTGTTAGTCAGCATCAACATGGGTATTCCTTACAGCAGCAAATACTTCAATACACAATTCATACACTAAAAACATTTAAACATGATATACATTACTCTGGTTTGAACTTGTACAATGGACTGCCTTATTGAAATAAATTAACATTTGAAGCTGTAATATTGTTCTGTTCCTTCTTAAGTGTTATGTGTTGTTATTCATAAATGTAATGTAATTTTTTTTAAACTATACCATTTTCTCTTTGTACAGGGTCCGGGAGAAATAACCCCCAATTTGAAAAGTGGATAAAACAGACAGGATATGAATGAAAACAAATTTAATTATATAATCTAAAAGAACACAGTTTGCCATTTATTTCACATATTTTTATTAATTTTTGAAAATTATATCACCCATATGCCAACCTTTACTATCTATACAGGTTTACAACCTAGCCCTGAAATTCCGTATCACTCGCTTGACCATTTCTGGTGGCATTAGAGTGATTTCTTGTCAGATACCAGCTTTCAAATCATCAATGGTTCTAGACTTCTTTTAAAAGCTTTCAGCCACCGGAGATAAATCATGTGCTGCGAGATCGGATGACTGTACAGACCATAGATGTCTCAGTGTAAGATTAGACGCCTGGGAAAAATTTCTTTTAGGATATTCGTGGATTGTCTTGAAGTATGCAGAGTAACACCAGCCTGTTGAAACCACACATTTTCGACCTGATCTCCGAGTTCATTAAATTTTGGCTGCAAAAGTTGTGTACCATGTCGACATAACGATTGGAATTAAATGTAATGGTTTGCCCTCTTCTCTCAAAAAAGTATGGCCCAATTACTCCAAATTCAGCAATGGAACACCAAACCGTAACATAATCAGAGTGTAGAGGATGCTCGTATAACTGTAGTGGATTATTTTCTGCACAGTACCTAAAATTCTGTTTACTTATACAACCCAATAAATGAAAATGAGTTTCATCACTTGACAGCACTATAGAGTTCACTGGAACATTTTCAACAATAGCCTGGTACGAAAAGACTGTTTAGGTCATGTAGCTGCTGTACGACCATAATTTTGTATGGATGAAACTGCAATTCAGCATGTAAAATCTTCTTTATACTTCAATCACTAATTCCTAACGCAGCATTGTGTTTAACAAAATAAATAACAAAAATAAATTTTAAAATTATTTGGTCTAAAGAACAACTGAACGTAATTTTTCTACATTATATACCTCTGATTGGAAGACTATAATGTATTTCCCAGAAGTAGTTAAAACTGTCAATTGATGACAACAATTACATCCAGGAGTTGTTTATTACTAAAAGTAAAGTCAAATGTTTAGTACAGTGACCATGTGATGAACTAGTTGAGAAATACAGTTAAAACTATTTTAATTTGGTATTATAACCTGTGTACAACTAAATAATAATAAAATTACATACTTGTAATAATCGCTTGATAAATACACGGATTCGCCCAATATCTTCGTCAGAGCTCAAAGCTTTAAATAACAAATTCAGAAACATTGCTTGGTGTGCTGAACTCGCCAAATGTGGGTCCAATATTTTCTTATACAGTGCAACGTAGAATCTGAAGACATAAATGTTTATCTTAAAGTTAATAAATAACCGATATACTGTACAAACATTCCACTAACACACATTCATCGATCATGTTAAAAACAAAATTTAATAAAATTTTTGACAAATTTTGATACTTTAGGATGTCGTTCATTGTTTCATTTTGCATTTTTATTAATAACTCTTGTGCCAAAATTTTTGAGAATGATAACAATACTTTTTAAGCACTTTTAATGCAGCTCACATTTAAAAATCAAATTTTGTGGTGCATAACTAGACTACCGAAGTAATAGATTAGTGAAAACGGCATGATCTTCGGTTCAGTTATTTAGACTGTACACATGACCTTAAATTTGCAACATACATACTAATGTTCAAATATTCATATTTTTCTCAAGAGATTTGATTTTAAAATACAGTAGAACCCCTCAAACTCGACACAATGTGGACTTTAAGGTTGTCGAGTTTAGGGGTTGTCGAGTTTTAGGGAACTTTGGTATTTAATGTTTAGGTTTGCAACAAATACTCAAAATTATTTTAAATAACTGTACATTTATTGATTATCAATGATTAAACGTTTATTGCAAAAAAGTCCCTGCCTGACAACAAAAAAATAGTGTGTTCAATCACACATTAAAATTAAATTTATCGATCGGTCAAATGAGATTTTAAAAGTGTTGGCCTTGTACAATAAGTTTAGTAAACTAAAAAGACCTATCCTAATATGCTGTAATAAAATTTACAGTAAAGTCTACAGTAAAAAACAGACAGTCCATTTAAATATTTTTAGAGATTAAAACAATTTTATATAAAAAAATAAATAAATAAAAAAAAAACATTAGAGCAAAGTTAGCATTGTTTGAAAAAACTTTTGATTAATCTTTGTTTTTCATTTTCGACTGGACGTCTGGCAGCTTCATCTCGAAGTCGCCGAAGAAAAAGAATGTCCATACCAAACACAGTCCAATACAAATGCTATAAATTGAACTGCTGATCGCATATAATTAAGAGTCGGATCATTTTTCTCACATGGTTAAGACCTTTATTACAAAACTTGAATCATAGTGCTACGACGCTCCGTTGAATTGTTATGACAAAAGACTTGCCGCTTACTTTAATGGAATCGGTGCTAATGACCGGTAGCATCCGGGTGGTTAGGCACTTGGGTTCACAACAATATGAATGTTTTGACAACAAATGTTTAGGGCTGTCCTGGTCTACCTGGACCCTTTATCTTTAACTTTGGCCTCTACAGTAGGATTAGAAAGTGGCTAGACAAAGGAGCATCCCTCACAGCTGTATAAACAAAAGTAACAAGCCTCAACCTCCGGGCATTTGGCACGCACATGGTGTAAAACAATGCAGTGAATGACCTTGGAAATCCCATGCTCCTTGTCACTGGTCCTGTCGAGTTTGACGGAATGTCGAGTTTGAGGGGTTCTACTGTAGTATTTAAACAAAAAATACCAATTTTCACTAAATAAATTTTAAATGTGCCCTAAAAAAGGGGGAAGATAAGACATTACAAACTGTAGGTATCATTTAAAAACTATCCTACACAAATAGAATTTGATGATTAGTTGATTCAAGACATTCACTACATTTTGTTAAACACCAAACAATCCATAAAATACCAGTTAGAAAAATTATGTATATGGTAAGTACTAAACATTAAATGTTTGTTATTTATTATGCACAATGAGGAACATAATTATGTCAACAAAGATAATAACAATAAAGATAAACACGTTGATTTGTGCCATCATAGTACTTGTTCAGCCCTATCTAACAATGTAATACCAGCAGATCCTTTAAATGTAAATACCTAAAAGTTGAATATTTGGGCCTTTTAGAAAATGTTAATTGGTATATCAGGTTAGAGTTTAATAGGGCACATAGCCTATTACTTTAGATTTTTTATGGATAGGAGATATAGTCTTACCTTGGAAAGTGGTCCTTGGTATTACATAGTATGGAAATAAGAAAATGCACAATAAAACACAAATAAAAGAGGACTAAATTGTTGTAATATGGTTGCAGAAGATGGATCTGTATTGCGAGTTGAACCCACATGAAGTAAGCCCATTGGGAGAGAATAAAGGATGATTTATCTAAGATTAATAATTTTATCTTCTTTTTATACTCTCTACTGATTGAGAAAGTGAACAGTATTTATGAAATATTTCAGAACTTTAATGTTTAAATTTTCATTACTGTTGAGACCAAAGGTTCTTGGTGGAATTCCATGTTTAAAAAAAAAAAAAAAACACAATTTTTTTATTTTGTAACTTCCACTTTTTATTAGTCTAGCCGACCAATGGTTTCGACCAACTGACTGTAATACAGCCTCGTCAATGCCTTAGCAGGCGAAACCATTGGTCGGCTAGACTAATAAAAAGTGGAAGTTACAAAATAAAAAAATTGTTTTACTTTTTTTTCTTAAATTTTTTATTGTACATTTTCCTATTTGTGTACTACTAGGTAATACCAAAGACCACTTTCCAAGGTAAACCTGTGTCTCCTACGCATACAAAATCTAATTGGTATCAAGGGTCATATTCAGTAGGTAAAGTTTGTTTAAAACAAGTTGTTACACAGGTAACAATTAGAACCTTCTAATTGTGTATATCACTACTTTCAAGGATAAATAAAGCAAAGGCTTAAAGTTTCAAATATTTTAATAGTATTTTATCTTCTTTTTATACTCTCTACTGATTGAGAAAGTGAACAGTGTTTATGAAATATTCAGAACTTTAATTTTGTAATTTTCATTACTGTTGAGACCGAAGGTTCTTGGTGGCTCATTCATACTATTAAAATATTTGAAACTTTAAGCCTTTGCTTTATTTATCCTTGATTATGGAGTTTCAACAAGAAATATCTGCTATTACATTAAAGTTTATCACTACTTTCGTTACATTGGATAGACTTTAACGGGCCTCGAAGATGTGTACATAAGCCTCCAACCACTTCGTCTTGAAGCCATAATAAGTAAAGAAGTTTCCACTCACTTTAGACCTGACTTTGGACCTGGTTCACTAAATTATAAAAAATGCACATTATCTTACAAGGTCAGAGTTCAAATTTACATTTATGACGATAACTTCACTATTTGTCATCATAGAGAGGTGGGGTTGGTAATATTACATGTAGAATTGAAATCTGTAAATTTTCGTCTATTAATTAAGTATGTAGGGCATGAGATATGAACAAAAAAAAAACTGGTTAAAATAGCTGACATTTTGTAATTCAATTTTTCTGAATTTCAATAGGGTTCTCTACAAGACATTATATTAATTTCATGTTCCTAGATTAATTTTGACGGCATGTTGACAATAACTTTTCAGTTACCTAAGGCTATGAAACGTGAAGATCAGTCAAAAAACAGAAATTGCGATTTTTGTGACCACCAAACTTACCCTATACTTCGTATCTTGGGAAAGTGAAACAATAATAATAATGATTCATTATTTTAAACAAAGATTTGTTAAAATAACATTATTTATTAAGATTTTTACTTTAAGAACTGATGTAGTATTTATGCACGACTTTTAGTGACATTCTTGTAGAAACATACATTTTATATAGAGGGACTCTAATAACATGAGAATCAAATGACAACACCTCATACTGCAATCTATAATCCACAATATGTTATAGCGGCAAATTGTCTTAGATATAAATAAACTTGAACAATACCTGTCCTGCGAATGTCCGACTATTTGATACAGAAGGCATAGTGCATGTACACTGATGTTAAAGCTAGCAATATGAACCAACTTAAACATTGTATCAATGTGTTCACTCAATTTGTCCGATTCTAATTTAGCGAATGGATAAGCTCTGTTAACACCCATAAGTAGAGCTGCCATCATTCTTGAATCCACTTCTCCCTGCAAATTATAATTATGGTTACAACACAACAACTAAAGAGATATGAAATATTAATTTTATTTCAAGAAGGGAACAGATCGTTTAGCTTCTTTACACTATATATACTTTCTAATGTATATATAGGGTAAAGAAAGTTGTTTTATGGGTGAAAAGAAAAGTTCATGGTAATAACAGTTATAAGGTCCTCAGAGTCCAAAAAGTGGTTTTATAATGATGTCTGTATGTCATCTGTGCTCTACATTTGTATCCACATCTTAGGACTTTTTTCATTTTCTGATAACTAAATATTTGGGGATATTACCACGAGACACAAATATAAAATTCTGAATTTTTCAACATCAGCTCTTTACACCAGTTCATAAGTTATCTATAAAAAAAATAGTCTATGGAGTTATAAAAGATACTCTAAAAAAAATTCTCAAAATCGACTCTACAAATTTCATTCAAATTTTTGTGTAATGTGAAGATTTATTGACACAAAGTAGTGTGGTAATTACAAATAATAAAAAATCACTGTTAAAGAATTAAAAAACCAACCTTTATTGACATTAATTAAACTTGATTTCATTTTATATACCAAGTGTCCCACTACACAAACATGACACTTTACAATTATGTTGCATAGATATGTAAAAAAGAGTTTAATTTTTTTATGCGCAATCAAAACAAAATGGCAAAATAAGAAAATAATGGTTCATTTACAACAAAATGATTTTATTTGCATAACAATTACAAATTGTTGAGTTGCAGTTAACATGAAAACGTGTAAAACTTAATAAAGAAAAGTAATAATAATTCGAGATAGCAGGTTCGAACTACCGAGGGCAAAAGTCATAAAATACCCATATTGTTACTGTTCCCCCATGTGTGTGTGTGTGTGTGTGTGTGTGTGTGTTTTTTGTTTGTGTGTGTGTGTGTATATATATTTATATATATATATATATATATATATATATATATTGTAACGAAATAGAGGGCTCCCAAAAGGTCAGTGCTCGGCAGGCCATAAATTGTGAAGAGTTGAAAGGGTTGACAGCTAGAAAAACGATCCTAACGTCAGTCACGGACCCCAAGGAGTCAAAGCATTCAAAAGTTCAATGCCTTCAACCGAAATTATTTGAAAAGGACCAATGAAAGGAATTGCATCATTCTAAAGTAACGTAAAAGATTTAAAATAAGCCAATGAAGGCAGAGGATCGGAATAAAGCAGTTTGAAAATAAAAATTATAAATAAGAGTAGAAGAGAAGCGCAAAGGGTCTTTTGGTTGTTAACTTATTGAAGAAGGGTGTTCCGGAGAAAGTGTTTCGTTATTAGCAAAAAGAAAAAAATGTTGTGAAATATTTAGCCGAAATCAACCGTCAAAATTAAATAGTAACTGCATCATTTTGTACAAGTATTTAAATAACGTTCGAAGTATAATTAAAAGATAATGGTCGTTTATAAATTAAAAAAGAGTAATCGTCATAAAAGTGTGTGAGTAATAGCATCGTTCTACAAGTGTTTGAACAAGAATAATCATCAAATAAATTAAAAAGTAATCGTCGTCATAAAAGTGTGTGAAAATAAAAGTGTATGAAGAAAAGAAGATTTGTCGAAAAGATTTAAGGCAAATCAATCCATCTACTGGCAGTCTACACGGGAACCACGTTCAAGGAACCAGGAACATTGGAGCTGTAATAGAACTTCAGAGTCGATAAGTACAAATTAATGGACAATTTCAATTAAACAAACTACCACCAAATTCTATTTTATATTAAGTAAATTATAGTCACCAAAGAACCTAACGAACCCGTAAGGAGAAAGTAAATTAAATTAATAAATAATAAATTTCAGTTAGCCGGAGCATTTTATCAAAATAATTAAAAGTAAAAATTTAAAAGTAAAAAATTCTGATGCACTCTTAATTCTTTATTTTAGATTAAGACATTGTAGAATAAGTAACTTGTATTTAACTATGTACTTGGAATAAGTAGTAGATTAAGATGTTAATTGTATTATTAAGTGCATCAAATTTGAACGATAATTTTTTTTTTATTGTAAATGATTTTTAAACTTTAATTTTTCAATTAAAGAAAGAGTTAAAACCTACAGATGTCAAAGTTATTTATTTTGTTAACATTGGCATGAAGAACGTGCGTATAAATAAAATAATAAAGTAAGATTTGTTATAATACACACGCACGCACGTACACACACACAGCCCATAAAGTATAACCCTAAAGTGTAAAGTGAACCCTTGAGGACTAACACATATATTTACAATTATACAGTAATTATTCATAAATGATCATACATTTTTCGAAAAAATTATAGCGGTGGACGTTTAATAGTTTTAGGTTTATTCCTTAAATACTTGTTGTACATTTTGAGCTACAAGGAATTCATCAAACTAGAAGAGATAATAAAAAATATAATATATACTAATATTTTTAATTAAAAAGATACGGATAAAATAAGCAGATCTGCAATAAATAGTGTATTTAAGAATTCATCTTTGCTACTTTAAATGTTTCAATGGACTATAATAGTTTTTTCCATTAGACAAAATAACTTGTCAAAACTTATACTCGAGAAGGGGAATATAAAACTTAGATTGTACTGTATTTAACAAATAATACATTGCCCTTCAATAAATAAACAAGAAGCCGAAAATTTTTAATGTCATACTTTAAATGGAATTGTAACTTGTTTTGATTTACCTGTTTAATGCTGGCTTTGAAGAATGAAAAATACACAGTAATGATGTTTTGGGCAATTTCCACATCTTTATCCACAAAATGATATTGTGACAAGAAACAAATGCCATAGTACTGTGCCTTCGCTCCAATATTAGGCCTGTAATAAACATATGTTTGTTTTATAGAGAGTAAAATCAAACAAAATAAGATATTACTAAGTGGACTTGTACTTTCACTTTGATCTGAGTTTAAAAATGATTACCTGAAAAGCAACCGTTCTATCTCATTGAGTACCACTTGCTTCATGTGTGGATGCATCCGCAGGAGCTGCGTTAGACAATAAATCACTTTGGAAGCGACTTTCTGGCTTGGGTCTCCAAGTTTGTTGACCAAAGTCTTCAGCAATAACTGTTTATAAAAGACATTCATTATATAAAAATGACAAGACTACCATTGTCTGTAATTTAGGTTAGAGTTTAATAGAGTACAGTAGAAGTCCATTAGTCCGGCATCCAACAGTCCGGAATGCCCGATAGTCCGGCATCGCTCCGGAAAGTTGTAAAAATTTTGGTTTTCTCCAAAAGTGTGTCTTTAAAGCAAATAAAAACGCTCGAGAGCTATTCGGAAGTTTTCGGGGTAGTTCGCGATCATCCAGAAGCGCTCGGGTATTGTTCGGAAACAATTAGCGGCCGGCTAGTCTCAGCTGTCACAACAAATACAGATGCAGTGCAGCACAGTTAATCAATCACGAAGCGTATTCGCCATTTTTTTGTGCGTTGTTGTTTTGTGTCCTTTCACATCGCAGTAAACTGTGTCTCAGTACTCTCTACTGTAATACAGTACATCTGTAGTGACGTACGTAACTTTTGAAACTGTTTATAAACAAAGTGAGTTTCGTTCTAACTGTACAGTGACCATGTTTTCAAAATCTAAGCCTTCGAGTTCAAAAGGAGAGAAACGAAAACACGTAACACTGACTCTAAATCAGACTTTTTTAAATCTAAGTGAAATATGTTTTACAGTACGTGTACATGTACATTATATGAAATGTAAAATAAACTTAGTTGTATTTGCATACTGTATTTGTAGTTTAATTATTAACCTAATTGTTCTTATAATTACGATTTATGTATGTATGTACTGTAGTTAAAAAAAAACAAAGTACATTTGTTTCACGGCAAAGCCTACACTAAAAAGAAGGGGCACCGCCCGATAGACCGGAATTTTCGGTAGTCCGGCACCGAGCCGAACCGATGTACTGAACGTGCCGGATTATCGGACTTCTACTGTACATAGTTTATTATGTTTAGATAGGTGACACAGGCATATCTTGTAAAGTGATCCTTGGTATTTTCTAGTAATACACAAATAAAGAAACACACAATTAAATACTAAAGTCCTGAAATATTTTGTAAACACTGTTCACTTTCTAAATTATTGGAGAGTATAAAAAAAAACTAAAGTATTTATTAAACTAACTGCACAACATGCAGTAACCCTCAACATTACCACTTTTGATGACGGTTTCACAACAAAAAATATATAATCACTCCCTCCAGAATGCAACCCCTCAGAACTAAGAAGATGGAAACTGTCTCATCAATGGGTCACAAAATCTAGAGAACTCATAATCTTAATTTTAGACAAATCGTTATCCTTTTTCCACTCCCAAAGGATTAAAAATGGAATAAGAAAAATAATAATAAAACATTCATCTGTGGTCCAACACTCAACACAGATTCATCCTCTGTGTTTATACAATTTACATTTACAACAATTTAGATTTCTTTTTATACTCTCTACTGATTGAGAAAGTGAACAGTGTTTATGAAATATTTCAGAACTTTAGTATTTTATTGTGTTTTTCTATTTGTATACTATTAAGTAATACCAAGGACCACTTTCCAAGGTAAGCCTGTGTCTCCTGTCCATACAAAATCTACACATTGTCTGTAATTTATAGTACTATTATTAGAAAATAAAAGATTACAAATGTTATAGAACAATTATTTTAATTTTTAAAATTAACTCAATTTTATTAATGATTTTTCATTAGAAAATATTAAAACAATACTTGGTAAGCAGCTGACATGATATGATGTGAATTATTTGGAGGTTTTATGTATATCTTACCCACCTCGACGTTTACATTGATATATGACGTCATCAAACTACTTTATTACAACTCATATAAAACCTAGATAACTTCAAATTTCCAGACCAATTTTACTCTCTCACGTGTAGAAAAGGTGTGTGATAGGTCAAAAAATCGATCTAGTAATTTCTACGGATTTATCCATTTCAAGGTTCTCTGAGAGTAGTTTTTGGAATGATGTCTGTCTGTCTAATGTCTATCGTATGTGTAATGTTTTACAACTCAAACAAATGAATTGATTTTAATCAAACTTGGTATATGACCGTATCTTGAGACACTAAAATTTTGAGAACAGCTGTCGCAAGCAAAACCACAAAATTATGACTTAAGGAAAATGAGCTGTAACAACTCTGATCAATTGTAATCTTTGGAGACCTTACAAAAAATGATGACTCATGAGTTATCTATAAAAAAAATCAAATAAATGACTAATATGCTGTTAAAAAATAGCTAATTTCTCATAATCAGATTCATGCAATGTTTTTCAATCTTTTTCTTCAATGTAACAATTCAATCTTTAGGTGACGTAACAAGTTTAACCTTAGTATAAGTACGCTTCCAAATTATTATAAATCCCTGATTAAATAATTCTCCCTTATAAGTCATTTTGCATATCTCTCTCAAATATTGCTTTACATTACAGAGTGCTGGCTATGTAATGTTAGTGGCGCAAAATATAGTTTTAAGTTACACCAAAGGATAGAATCTGTAGATGTTTTATTGCTTCAGATGTCGCTATGTAGTGAGCAACATTAAACAATGACAATTTCAATAATAAATATTTATTAATAGTATATAAAAAACTAACAAGCCAAAATAACTGCAAAGTTATTAAAAATCTTTAGAGTTGAATTTTATATATAGCTTTAAACTTTAATTTATGTTCATTGATGAAGATGGGAGGACCAGCATAATGCATAAAAAAAACCAACCCGTCTTACCTTGGTAGTACAAAGTCCGAGCTACAGTGAGTTAAATGAGCCTATACCAATTACGCCACATTACATCCAGCTTTACAGTTGGAAAAAAAAAAAGAATAAAGGTGTGATACTTCGTTTATTGTTTACGAATTTATTATTTTATTTATATTTACTGTTCTAAAATTTTCACCAGTTAAAAGACTTTGAATAGACTCAATTCATTACATTTCATACTCAAACTTACCGTGCTTTGTTCCATATTGCCTGACAATAATTTATGCATTGCCGTAACTGCTTTTTCACGGTTAGATTCAATCGTATCTTTGCCCACTACATCAATGGCGGTTATAAACTGTACATACAATCGTTTCAGATGATCTTCAAATATCCAATAGGCGAGACGATGGCGTCTTGAGACAGCATTTCCTGATGTTAAGTCATTCAACATTGACAGAGGATGTTGTTCAAATGTTTTCAATGTCTTGCCATGTCTTAATAAATCAGAGAGGAATAGTTCCGTTAGAGTTTCTAAAACACAGAAACAAAAGAGTAATAACATGCACACTACCTAGTATATATATTTATAACAACAATTTACTGGTTGGACATTTGGCAATAGTGTAAAAAATGCAGGAGAATATTATGATTCAGACATGAAGAGGAAAACACTTTTTAGAACACTAATTAATTTTGTTCGACCATAAATTTGGACATGTAAAGTGCCGGAAGTAGATGAACGGATACATGGTAGGTGGAGCTGAAGCTTCAATATAAGGATCTAGGTTATTAATTATTATAAATAATAAAGTATTTCTACGATTCTTGCGACCTTTTAATCACTATTTCAAGGAGAGGTTTTTTATACACACCTGCATTAGAGAAATCTTTAATATTACCTATATATAGAGTGAAAAATCTATATACATTCAGACAGCTAAAACATTAGTTATTCAGTTAATTAATATAAACAAGAATTTTTTAAACTAAGAAACAAGCTGTTATAAAATTCTAAAAAAAAAAAAATTACAGTTAGTATTTTCAGAAAAAAATTAACACTTTTTGATCTTCCACATTTTTCCCTCAAAATGCATATTTTATGAGCAATTGGCATTTTAAATTGTAAAAATCATCAAAAACCCCCATTTTATAAAAATCGGAAATAATAAGTCGGTTAATAATGCAATTCCAAAATATCAGTGTTTGTCATTAACACCTTAAAACGCCAATAACTCATAAAATATACATTTTAGGAATAATATGTGCAAAATTAGAAAATGTTTATTTTTGCCAAAAAAAACGAACAATAATGTTTTTAGAATTTTATAATGTCTTGTTTCTTAGTTGGAAAATTTTTCTTTATAACAAATGATGGTTCACATTGAAAAATCAAATTTCCATTTCATCACATTTAAAATAGTTCAAGTAATTTAATAGAAACAGTTTCTAACACTCTTTATTTTGTTAGTGAATTGAAAGAATGGTCCACCATTCACCTATTATAATAAGAGTAGTGATGAAAAACTAATGCCCTAACAAAAGTATGGTAAGTTACTGAGATTTGTATATTATCTTCAAATGGACGATATTTAAGAGGAAATTATTTTCTTATAATAAAGCTGAATAAGTACATACCCATTACTAACATGCATTCCTTCTTCTTTGCCACTTTCACCATGTTGACCATTCCTATTATTGACGATAAGTTATATGCAGGCGCTTCTTGTATAGTGACAACATTAGCAGCCACTTTATCAGATGCAGTACCTTTAGTAAGTACAGTTTTCATCCACGACTTTTCTGATTGCCCTTGTTTATTTTGTTCTAAAAATAAGACAAATTTTTAAAGACAAAAAATTAATTTTCATAATAATTTATAAATTAAAAGCACCTAAAATGGAAAAAAATAAAACAGCCTACATTTATTATTGAAGTACCTAAATTTTAGTTAAACAAAACAATTAAATACATAAATGTGACCGTCTCCACTTCTTTTGACCAGCTGGAAGCTCCGGCTGGCTGGAGACCGTGTACACTTTAGCCGAATCTTGTCAGGATGGGCCAAGGAGTCGGGTTAGGACGCTAATGAACGCACGCAACGCAAGTGAAATTAAATGTTATATTTTATTTACTGCCGAATTAAAAGATTATAGAATTATTTATAATTTATAAAAAAGACATAACGGCAAGAAAAAGCCTTAATAGTGGCCGAAAAGCATACCGTTAAATTTAGCTAGCACGTGGCCGAAAATGGACTGACCTGACCTCGTCCCGTAGCGGTCTTCCGTCTCGCGGATCTCGGAACAGACTCCCGCTCGGCTCACTGGTTCAAGCCTTCCACTCCTCGTCTCTCCCCCCCCTTGTACATCATATTGCACTGCTCAACAAAATCGCAAGTGCCAATTCATATTTTATTATTTAGAATTCCTTTACATCCTAATTTATAATTATTATGGTTTTGGTTTGGTGGGCTCCTTGGCTGGGCCACATAAACAACTCCAATTTATACAAGAAAACCCCCCTTAATCAGGTGACGTTTCAAAGGCTAAACCATCAACTTCAGTTAATCGCCACATTAATTCACAAAAAGCAAAACCATCAAGATAAAGTAGACAATACCTAGGCTAAAATAATATAGACAAATTGAAGAAGCAAGTATAATAAAACAAAATTAGTGCTAACATCACACACGTTAAAAATATATAGGCGTAAATCATAGAATAATAATGAAATAAATACAGTAACAAATTAAAAACATAAATAACTAAATTACAGGTACATGAAGAACGTAATAAAATATGAATAAAATATTATAATCTAGGTGAAATATACAAAGAAAAAAGTGTGCAAAAAATAAAATAAAATTAATACGCTTTTCAAATTAATAAAACCATTAATCTCAGCCAATGCATGGCAATACAATAATGGTTAGTGTAATTACTAATAAAACAATGGAAGAGAATTTGTTAATCTATAGTTTAAGGAAAATGAGCTTAGAATAAATTAGAAGTATGGTGAAGATATACTAGTCGGATAGATATCACAAGCTTCCTGGATCTAATAATCACAAAATAAATAGCCTAGGCTTAAATATTGT
Source organism: Aphrophora alni (assembly GCA_963513935.1). Classification (NCBI taxonomy): domain Eukaryota; kingdom Metazoa; phylum Arthropoda; class Insecta; order Hemiptera; family Aphrophoridae; genus Aphrophora; species Aphrophora alni. The sequence goes on from OY740771.1 coordinate 8,102,752, forward strand.
GAGATGTGTGATACTATTAGCCTACCTAATAAAGATTTGAACCAATTATGATTAAATTTACAGAAATTGATTCTAAACATGTTTCAATAAGTCACAACATTCCATTTAAAACACTTATCAAAAACTATGGTCTAGAACAGATACATTTAAAATAGTATAAAACTAACATTCACTAACACGAATTTCTCCAGTACTATGGAAAAGAAATTAAAGAGTAAATATGAAAACATTTGATGTGTTGAATAAATTGGTTAGCTTCAATAAATCCCAAGAAAACCAAAAGTGTTAATGTTAAATATCATCATTTTTAATAACTTAAATTTCTAAATAATGAGTGTATATTAAATATAATCAACTGCAAGAAGTAATTGAAAATATTTACTTTTCTTATAGAATTCAGCCTCATTGCGAAGTATTTGTTCTGCCTCATTTCTTAATACAAATATTTCAGATTCTTCGCTTTTTGGAAAATTTGTCGGTTCATCAGGAAACTAGAAATGACAAATCATTATTATTTCAATACTAATATACCGTAACAAAACAAATTATGCAAAATATATAGCACCATATATGTATAGTTTGATAATAATCAAGTGAAGAATGTAATTAGAGAATTAATGATTTGGCTGTATTTTCAATAAGAAATTTTGAAAATGAAAAAGTTAGGCTACTAAAAAATTGTTAAAGATCTCAATAATCATGAAAATTTTTGAATTTATAACAAATGAAATGTAATTTTGAGATATGCTATTTAATGCTAGCCTATTATGTTCCCATTATTATTGTTTATTATTATTCTCTCACCCACGATATATTTACTAGTGAGATATGTGAAACATGGATTCTTTATAAAATTTTAGAAGAACAATTCAACTGTCGCAATAAGGAAACTAGTAACAGTTGGATCAATGGTGCTCGGCGTTATCAGATGAATTGATACCAGTTAAAGCAGGCCAAATCAATGAAATAAACATCGTATTGAACATGCACTGTGATGGTTTTTTCTTTTCTGTTTATCTGTTATAATATATATATATATATATATATATATATATATATATATATATATATATACTATTGTTATATTTATCGATTTTAGTCCTACAATTTTAGTATAATTAATAGCCTATATATTAACCCAACCTAACCTGTTTGTAGTGATTTTTGCAACTACTGATCTAATCTACATTTTTCGTTACCATAAACTCCATGAATGGGTTAGGTTAGGCCAGGTTATATTGTAAAAATAGACTTATGAAGTAGACTCCACAACCCAAGGAAACCGATTCCTGCCCAGTACAGCCCAATTTTTAAGGTAGGGCTAGGTTTTTAAAAAAATGTATTGAGTTTTCCAACAATTTGTATTTTGTTTTAGCCCTATATTATTATTACACAAAATCAAACATTACACCTCAGTTAGTAAGGAAATCGTGAGTGACCCAATAATATAAAACCATTACCAGAAAATGTAAATAAACTGTTGTAATTTAAAAATTGAAAGAAAAACAGTATTTAGGCCTACTTACTTCATCATACCACTTTTTCATTTCTCCATCCAGTTCAGGTCTCCAATTATATTTGCCTGCTCCATAAGAATTATATTCTGAGTCCAAATTTTGGTTATTATTGTCATTTTTCTCTACTTTTGGTGTATTCTTCATTGGTTTCCCAGTAGACACGGTAATATTACCTACTTCTTTTGATCCTGGCATATTTGTAACATTCTTTTGCATGTTCTGATTATGATTCTTTTCTGGTCTTTTCACAGTTTTATTCTTGAATTTCTGTTTATTTTTTCCTTTGTTTTGCTCTACATTATTACTAATTTCTTGCTTTTGTTTCTTTACTAGTTCATGAGAGGTATTACTATGCAATCTTTTTTTTTTAGGACTTTTTATTGGCTTGTTCACAATAGAACTTTTTATGGATTTCTGTTTACCATTCTGCCCTGGCTTATATGCAGTAGGCTTATTATTCTTAGAAAACTTCATGCTTGAGGTTAGCCAGCTCACCTAAAAATAAAAACTAGTTAATCAAAAAACTACAATGAGTGCTGAACAAAATTCAATTAGCAAAATTTAGTTCATGTGGTGGTCTCATATGACATTCCAGAGAAATTAAATAAAAATTCAAATTCACACTTTGAGGGTACAATTGTAAATCAATAAACATACTAGTTTTATCTAAACATATATTTATGAAAATTAGAAAATTATATTTATCTAGAAAAATTAGGTACAAATTTTCATACATTTTTTATCTATTCATAAGTTTACCCAAACACCAGTTTTAACTAAAAAACACCACCAATCTCCATCAAACTTCGAATCATTCTGATCACTCATTTTTCATGACGATAACTTTTTATACTGTACTTATCTTTTTCACCTCCAGCCAGCCTTAAGCAATTAGCCTAAATTAATTGTGAAACAAGCTAGAGTAAAATGTTTGAATGACCCTTTCTTAGAAAGTCAATGTAAATAATTTTTTATAAAATTTGTATAATTCTTTTACTACATACCTAATTTTGAAATTGTAATATAATTTATTTTAACGCGGAATTGACTTTTCAATTTATTTCTGAGGTAAAATAATATATTACAATTTGAAAATAAAGTACGTAGTCTCAGAATTAAACTTTTTTTTACATAATCTGTACATCGACTACTAAATAAATACCCTTAGGACAATAAGTGACTATCACCTTTACCCACCCCTTATTTTCAGCAAAGATTAAATGGACATTGCTGGTTAGCTGTAAAAATGTTCATGAAATATTGGGGTTATTTACAAAGGCCAACAGAATGTCAGACAAAAATTATGGTTATATCCATTGATATCCAAAAATAACCCAATTACAACATGCAGATTGTTCATTAGTTTTTTAAGATAGGTCTAAGTAGTTCACATACAGTAGTCAATGATTTTTTTTTAAATTCACTTGGAAACCTTAACCCTAGTTTATTTTCAAAACCCAGATTGCAGGTCTAAAAATTAACCTAAAGAAATTCATAAGAAAACACCCACCTTATTTTAAATAAAAAATAACATTTATTCAAGAAAGAAATTAAGTTAAAAAACTTAATACTAATATTTTTTAATTAAATCAGAAGTTCTAAACATAACCTAACTATAACTAAACACTTGCAGCCTTTTACTAACCAAATAATTATCACAGATTAACAGTAACACTTTTCAAACACGTGTTTTGACCCTAAATCTTAGTCACCTAAAAATTATTTGTGGCAACCACAGATAAAATATCTGGTAGAGGAAGTATGGGCATGAATTCTTTTTATGCCTGGTTGCATTGAAAAGTATAAAGTTATGGGCACTCATATAAAATTAACCTTACTTTTCAAAATAAAAACCAACTAAATTTTTATTCTACAAAATGAAAAAGTAGTTGTCATTTTCAATATAGGTTGCAGCACTTACTTTTTTTTTTTTTAATTTCGCAGGATAGGTGGAAAATCTTTAAAAGACAAAGGGAGAAATCCGCTCTTCCCAATAGTGTGAGATTCTTACTCACTAAAAACCACCTTCTTAAATGTCTAGAGTGCAGCACGATACAGTTATAAATGTATTATTCGTTTTTACATTGTTTTGGAATAATTTAAAAATATATTAATACAATATTTTCCTGTTGCAGTATTAACTATTAATGCAGTATTGTCAATGATAATAATATTTTTTAGTTAACAAGATAAATAAAAGATAAAGATAATTTTTTAAGTCTTGAATAAAATATCTGAATTGTTCTAATCTTAACTTTACTTAGGACCATTTTGCTTTTTTCTTTTTTTTAATTTCGTAGGAGAGGTGAAAAAACTTCAAGTTCAATTACGTGCTGCTATCTGAGGCATTTGTTGAAACTAAATATACATTTAGTTTTCATTTTCAATGATAGATGTCAGATAGATGTTTAGAAAAGAAATAAATTGAGAATAATGAGAATTGAGGATTGAGTAATTTGGAATATTTGCATATAGTTAGTTATTAGCTACATAGGTTCTTTATTCTTATCAGTTGTGTAAAAAAGTAAATGTTTATATTTCATTTATCATTTTAAATTACAAATTTTCTATATTATGGCAGGACTTATCAAAGAAGGTAATTTTTTGTTTAATTGTGATGATTAACTATATCTATTGAGGCCTTATAACTTTGTTATGTTTTCAGGTTAAGAGAATAATATGAATTTTAAACGTGTATATTTAATGAGTAAACTAAAAATATACAAGAGTGTATTACTAACTTCATAATCAACACATTGAAATAGGTTTAAGTGATTTAATATATAATTCAAAAACCAAAATTCCATTGGACCTAAAAACTGACAAATCTGGTGTAGGTAGGCTATATTGATTGAATGTAAATGCCTTAATAATTACAGTAATTGTTTACAAAGAAATTTACCGGTATTTTTGGCGATTAAAAAAAAATCATATTCGACATACCTTTTTCTTAATAAAAAAATAAGTTTTTATTGCAGAACTAACTTTTACATCAGAAAAAAATTTCAACTCTTCTAGGTTAAGGTCCATTAAGTGAATTATGCGCTAAAATAGATTTGTACACTAATTTTACCTTACCTCAGTGTAATTTTTAAAAAAAGAAAAAGAAGAAGAAATTGGTCACTTGTCCAAATACTAACTGCGCTCAATGTTGCTTGACTTCGGTGATCTATAAATTCATTGAATTCTGTTGTTTTGCAATTGTGATTTTTGGGTGAAAAAGTTAGATCCGCGTTGAAGACTTATTTTATTATTAAGAAATAAGGTATGTAGAACATGATTTTTAAAAAAATGCCAAAAATGCAGGTAACTTTTTTGTAAACATTTATCTTAATTACTTTATCAATTTAACTTTTGTGTGTGGTAATATACTTAAACACTTAGGTTTTTATTGAAACTTATTAATACTGTACATCTAAAAACTTGATTCTTGGTTTTAGTTGATTGCGTTGTACTGGATGTCCTAACATTATTTTATGTGTTAGATATCATCTTTAAGAAACTATGATTAGTTTTGAATTGATGAATTAGGCTATTAACAGGTTATCCGTAGCATCTTAACTTTTCAATTTGTATAACCTAGCTTATTTAGTGGGCCTAAATATGATTGTATAGGAACCACACAAAAAACAATAAATTCATGAATCATTGAGAGATTGTAATGTTCCTGTTGTTTTTACTAGTTTTTTATTAGCAAAATTTATACAAATCTTGTTCTACCTACCTCCTTTTATATTATATTCTTTTATTAACTTATTAAATATTATATTCTTTTATCACTTTTTGATAACCAAAATCCATTATTTGTCGAAATAAAGCTATTTAAAAGGATGATTGATATCTTGGGCTTTTGAGGTTAGTCCGGCTGTTGACGTTACTACGTATGACATCACGAATGTGTAATCCCTTGATGTTTATGTTCATCTGCGTAAATAGATGTCAAACTACCTAACCAGACCTAGTTCAAGAACTAGAGGTCTGGGAAGATCAATACATATACAGTAGAACCTTTCTTAACCGGTCTAGTCGGCACTGACACCCAGGCCAGTTGCTCGTTTGGCCGGTTAATCCGAGGTTCCCGTTAAACTCGTCACAAAGCTTTTTTACAGATTCCCTTCTGTCAAGTCGTTTTAACACATTAAACCGCGTCTCAAACGAAACCAACACACGCTTCTGTTTTCCCATTTTCGTAACTCCCTCATTTTTATTTACTGTATATACTATACGTAGATCATAACCAGTCAAAGACAAGAAGAAAACTGAAAAGAAATGTTATATTTTCCATAATGTACACTACATTGATTCGTGGGAAAAAAGCGGTCCATCAAACTTTTTTGCCGGTGTATGTCTGCTATACCGACGGGTGCCAATGCCGCGGTGTTTTTAAGCCGCCGACAATGGGATACCGCTTTTGACAAAGACGTTTGACTCGCCGCCGCTTTGGTGTTTCAATTACAATTTATTTTTGAAAACTATCATCAAACCAGTATATTACGAAATAGGCCGGTCAATCCGAGGACCGGTTGATCCGAGGACCGGTTGATCCGAGGCCGGTTTTTAACAGAGGTTCTACTGTATTCACCTTCTGAGACCTAGTTCTCATGATTCTTAAATCATACAGTATAGTGATATTAGCCTGTATATTGTAATGCACATGCACCCAACGAGTCATTTCACTATCCGTAATCTATGAAATCTGTATGCATAGTGTGATTGCGTAGGGGAATGCCATGAAAGCTTGAATATTGCTCATTTTTAACTGAAATAATGTATTGCAAACATAAAAAGTGTACGGCGTAATAATCACAACGACAAGAACACTACATATTTACTGAATCTTTTTTTTTTTTTTTTTTTTTTTTTTTAAAGAGGTAAATATGCATTGTACCTACATATGTTTTGAATATCTGATTCTATTTTGTGAAATCTTTAAATACATACCTTATTATGTACAATTCACATTTTATTATGGCATTTGTGCCAACACCATTTTCAATGACCCAAATACATGAATTTAATTATATAAGAAAATAACAAATACGCTAGTATGGATTGTACTTTGCTGTCGTTAATGTAGACCTATGTCTGTATTTACATTGCCCAATACATCGAGAATTGGAGTTTTGTGTGACATGCCTCATAGATATTACGTTGTTTGACTGTGCAATAATATTAATTCGGTTTGGTTAAAGCAAAATATAAAACGTTATAAATGAATTTGTAGGCATAAGAAAGTTATTTACGTTGAGGTCAGGTCAGGTCAGGATATATATATACACCTAGTTCAGTTAGTTATAGTTTAGTTTTTGTAGCTCATGTATCACTAAGGATATCGACTTTGTTGTTGAAATGCGTTGATTAAGGAAACTTAATTTGTATGAGATTTTGTGATCAAGTTTTATTATATTTAATATTATCTCACACGTCACGCACAATATTTATATATAAGAATGTTCTTATCCTATTTGTTATAATGTGTAACTAAAATATGTAGCTAATTAGACTACCAGAAGTCTTATAATTAGTGATTTGGGAATTTATTTGTTTCTTTAAAGAATTTTAATTTCAACAAAATAGGCTACGTGTTTTGTTTTTTATGCAGGTTTACTGCAAATTAAATGGCAACCAGTCACACAGTTTGTACGCTTCAGAAGAGTTAATATACAGCGACCTAGACCACCAAGCTACGCCAAAGCAAAGTTAATAGAATTTGTCAAACCAAAATATCCTATATTAGATATGAAAATATTAACTCATCCTGATCCACTGCGATGTAGAAAGAAAATAGATGAAACTGGAAAAGAGAAGAAAATTGTAAGTAATATTTTAGTATGGAGAATTTTAGATAAATGATTTAATTTATCAAATTATATTTTGTTTCATGCTATAAGCTAGTTTGGTAAAAATCCAACATACTGTGCATTCATAAAAACTAAAATTAATGTTAGTTAACTTCAAACTTCAAGTTGAAAACAAAAAAGTAATATTGTAACACACTATTTACTTTATGCCAAATTCGGTAGGTACTTGTATATTATGCTATACAGGCCCCCCTTTTTTGTACATTAAACAGTAACTAATTAAAATAATACTACAGTTTTAGTATATTGTGTAAAAACTTATTTGTGATGATTCTTGCTACCACAAATCTGATCTACATTTTTGTTTACTAAAAACTCGAGTAGGTTAGGATAGGCCAAGTTATGTTATATATTCAAATACACTTATGAAATTGTTCAGTTTAAAAGGAACGTAAATTAATAAACCAGCAAAATAACAATATCTACAAACTACTATTAAATATCAAGAATGATTCCTTTAAGAGTCTTGCGGTAGGACTGACTTGATAGTGGCGCGGTTTAGACCAGATGTATAACCAAACGGGAAAGGATTGCAGTGGGGTGAACGAAAGTCGTAATTATGCTATTCGCAAAAGGATGTTTTGAATTTTGAAATTACAAAAAGAAGAGAGGGAGGGATCCGTGTAGTACACAAGTATCCCAAATTCACCTACAATTAGATTGTGTAGGCCTACATATTGCAACAGAATTCATAAGTTCACATATACATGTCAGGTAACTAATATTAATTTTCAAAATGATAATTTTTAGTCTTATTTCAACAGAAAACAATATTTTGTTGTAAAACTAATTTTTAATCATGAAATTTCAACATAAAATTCATGAAAATATGTTAATGAACAAGGGAAGTTTGACAATTAAATTTTAACGTCAAATGTCAAGTTTAACATATGATAGCCTACATGTGCATGAGCCATAATAAAGAGTGTTTAAGTTTTATTGGAAAATTATTATTTTTATAATGTAATATCATATATAAATACTATTTCATGTAAATAATACTTAAACTATTTAAATATAATTCACTGAACCATACTTAACTTGTCCTAGACCTGCGCTTCTATGTATGTTATCTAGTAAATAATACTAACTAAACCACAGCCTTTGACATACAGTACAAGTTAGGTAAGATAAAGTCCTTTATCTTTATTCATAATAAACAAATATTCTATACAAACTAAAACCATCTTAATATTCCCATTTTGTGATAGAGTAAAAGTCTTCAAGAAGTTATATTATGTTTGCAGAATTAGTCTGATTGGCTACATACTTGTGCAATATCTAGAAGTTTGTAACCTGACATTAGCTCAATGAAAGCAATTCCCTAAATACTAAGGACTTTGCGTAACCTAATTATGGATATATATATATGTTGCACTTTTCATTTTTAATTTTCATGGAAAAAATATGAATAGAGTGTTAAATTATTATTTCAAGAAGTTAAAGATCGTTTTTAATAAAGACATCTGGCGCCAGTAGTAGTTTAAAGCGTTGATGCTTATATATCTAGTACACAAATATGATATTTTTATTTGATTTAGTGAAATCTTGATGATTGGAAAAGGTGCTATATTAAGAATAGGACTATGACTTAATTTTGTACGTAGCCTAATAATTGTGTGATTTGTGTGTGACAACATTATTTGATAAAAGAAAACCATTTACAACAACAATTTCTTAAAGAACAAGAATAATGAAGTACACAATTTAAAGAGCCGTTATTTTGTTTTGCATGCGTAAAGTGCGCTCCATTATCTTCAGACATGTTCAGCTTCCAGCCAAATATTCTCGCCAGTCATCTCTTATGGAGACGGAACGCTCCGTATCGTAACGAATACGTTACGCTTGGTATGAATACTTCCATTTGCAAAACATTAAAAAATATTTGTATTGTAGGAAATGGTACGTTATAGAAACGATCGACGCATGACGATATGAACAGACCTTATTTTGTAATATATTTATGTAAATAACACAATTTAATATTTACTCGCACTGGAGTGTGAAACGGCAGAGTACATATAATTTTGTATTTACTTTATGCGTAGGCTTAAAGAATCTGATTGTATGATGAACTTCATCTGTAGGATATGAAAAATGAATAAAGCTGAAAAATTTTCTGGACTGATAGAATATGTACTAAAATTATATGAAATGGCTTAGTTTTAATATAATAAATTTGATCTCTTATTATTTCATCTAAAAATTAGTTTTTCGTTATACAAATAAATGTTTCTTATTTGTTGGTTACAGGAAAATCCTTATGAGGTCCTATTGGCGAAGGACTTACATAATTGGTTTGTACATTCAAAGTTAATAGCATTCTTCCATGCAAACACTTACGACGGAGAAGAAAGATTTAAGGTATTATATTTCTCTCTAAGTGAATTTATAATGTAGATTCTAACATCTGAAATTACTCTGAATTGTTATTATGTATAAACTGTGGGACAATGTTAATCCAAACCATGCTTATCCCAAATATAATCCAAAATTTAGGCTATTAATTAAGTACATTAATGTAAAACCTCAATAATCTGAAATAATTTGAACTAAGTTTTCCAAATTAATGAAAATCAGGATTAAAAATAATAACTAGTAAAGTGAGCCAAGGTTTGATTAAAATACTGTAGAAAAGAAACAGATATTGAATGCCTTACTGTTTAGATAATCTTTCTGCTGGAGCCAGAATTTCTTTCCCTCACACATCTAATCATGACAAAGTTGAGAAAACCAATTATAAACAGTTTTTATCCAGGGGTTAATCTGCAGACACCCACATTCTTTTCATAGCACTTGCTTTCTTTTCCATATAAAATTATAGGACAAATTTCCGTTAATCATTCTTTTTATTTTGAAACATTCTGTTTGGTGATCCCATATTCCATGCAAATCCTCATAACAAACGTCCACTTTTCAAATTTTTCGTCTGACACATTTTGTCATAAAGAGAAAGAGAGCTTTGTGTTTATGTTTCTTGTCTTCAACAAGCTTATTCAGCGAGATCACAGAACACAAAAATAAGCTAAACTATGTAGAAATTTTGAAAACCAAATTTAAAACAATAATCGAATACAAAATGTGATGTCCAGCGAAAGGAACAAAACCACTGACTGACTGTGAAGGGTACAGTGACATGCATGCCCATTTCTACACAAATAGAAGCCTAGAAGAGGGGGTAGTGAAAGCGGGTGATCAACAACCTGCCTCTGGTAGTCACCACTAATATATTGAGTGGATTCCCATCTAACTTATCTTTTCATTAACAATTTGTATTATTATTAGTCTATTTTTTAAGGTTCTCCAGGTTAAACGAAGTTTGGCTTAATGCGGTTTCACTGTATTTGACAACAAAATTCTATTTTGTGTGTTTTGAAATAAATCAAATATAGGCTATTTTCATTAAGACTCAAGAAATCGTAAAAATTAGAAAACAATTTTAAAACAACAAATATGTTTTGAAATGAACAAATCACACGGTTATCATAGAAAAAATTCAATATTTTAGTATAATAGATATAGAGTGAGGTGTGGCAAACCTGAGAGACCCTAGTTGGATCTACAGCTTTATTCGTGTGGGTTATTTATCCTTCTCTTTAAAATTTCCTATGAATGACCAACTTCAAAAATAAGAAACACAGATTTTACAGCATTTACACATTTTTGAAATTTGCAAAAGACAACATATGAGATAGAAAAAACTCAAACACAAGTTCTCACAAAAATTACGTTTACTTAATCAAACACGTAACGACAAAGTCACCATCTTTAATGAGTTTTATCTTTTTTTCAGTGGGACGTAACATGTCTGGAAAATGTCTGGCTGTCAAACGAACGGTCATTATCGTGGTTCATGGGTTTCCTTCCACCTGCGCTCATAGGTGTAAATTTTTTTAATAGTTGCCTTATCAAATTGATCCTGAATTGTCCAAGTTGTATGGTTTTTCCTGTTTTCATTTTATAAATAATATATGCATTGTAAACGGCCATATCAACTATGTGGTAAAAGAGCTTTTTGTACCATTTGCACGATTGTCGTTCAGTGAACGAAATCTGGATATCAGATTTGTCGATCAATCTCATGTTCTTGTTGTAGTCAAGCACACTTACAGGTAGATTAGTAGCATAATTGGCCTTTCCACTATCGTTCTGTTCATTAGTGTGTGTTGAGGACAACATATTGACGTCCTTCCTATCAACCCATTTCTCAGCTAACAAGCAAGTAGTATGTTTTGTACTGTATTCTCCAGATTTTAATTTGGGTAACTTTGCCATATCTTTTCTGACTGTACCTACTGCTACAGTTTGGTTGTCATGCAAATATTGAAATAAGTAAGGAGTCGTATACCAATTATCGACATATATTTTATGCCCGATACCCAAATACGGCTCTGTTAGAGTTGTTCCAACAGATCCAGAAATGCCTAAATTTTCCTTTATTTCAATAGTTGTCTCTTTACCCGTGTATATAACCATATCAACAACAAACCCTGTTTTACAATCACACAAAATAAATAATTTAACTCCAAACCTGTGCCTTTTTTCAGCATAAACTGTTTGAATGATAGTCTGCCCTTCCACTGTAACAAACTTTCATCAATACACAGGTTTTTGAAAGGAATCATAACACATTTGAATTTCATTCTCAGAGTATGTAAAACAGTAGACATTTTTGGTAACTTGTCTCCTTTGATGCAGGCTTTATTGTTATCAAAGTGTAACATTCTCAATAAATTCATAAACCTATCTTGAGACCATATTCTACAAAAAATTGGAGTAGAAAGTAGAGGGTCAGTACTCCAGTAATCTAAAATCCTTTTTTTTTTTTTTTTTTTTTTTTTTTTATGTGGGGCATAAGCATTATAGTGGCTAAAAAAGTGTAAATTTCAGATTCATTAGTATTATACCATTTTTATAATTTAGATTTTTCTTTCAAAACTGAGTTACTTTTATACTAATTGCAATATCTATTAGTTTCTTTTACGATATGAGATACAAGATGCTTGTCAAATAAAATTTTAAAACACTCGCTTTCCTTACAATCTTGGCCTAGGTCTAAATCATTAATCATTACTGACTTATTCTTATCAAACTGAAATAATTTGGGTTGAAACTTACAGGATTCCGTGCTATGGTGCCATTCATAAAGGTTTTGTGGTCCTACAAATATGTTATTTTCTTCGTCACTTTCAGGTTCTTTCATAATAACATCGTCATTGTCATTTACAAAAACACTGGTAGGCCTACACTCGCTTACGTTGTCCACAACACCACTCGGATCTGAATGCATATTTGTAACAACATCGTTCACTAATTTCACTGAAATTCAATTCAGATTCCTCACTATATGTTTCATCCTCACTCCCGGAATCCAAATGTGTTCCCGAATGTCATCAATGCTAAGATTTTTATGATTAGCCATTATACAATTAATTGAAAGAAGAAACAACAATAAACCAAATGTGTTTGCAAACACAAGTTACGCAATGGCTATGTTAGAAACGGCAAGGCAATTTATTGTCTGGTAGGGAATGCTTGCGCACCCTGTCAGAATTAACTTAAACTAAAATAGATGTTTTATACTGTAATATATAGCCAACAGATCGCAGAATACAACTAACCAAATATTAGTTCAGCTGCAGAGGTTGCGGCCTTCCTATATAAATACTAATTTCAAACCGCATACATTGCGTAGTTACTATTATTGGCGCATGGGAAGGTTGCCGCAGCACATGTGGCGTTACTAACCAACAGGTTAACATTCAAAGTGTATAATAATTCTTTAAATTAAAGTTTAAAATTTAAATTAAAGAATTATTATATACTTTGAATGTTAAAGTATCAATAAAAACTTATGTAAAGGTAAACTTATAAATAAAACCAAAAGTAGAAATATTTCTTTATATTGCCCAAGTATTTGTTTTACATAAATAAAGAAAATATAAAGACAAAATATTTTTATCAATCAATACAAACATTGCGAATATATTTAATGTGAACATTGTGGTCGATCAGCTGTCTCCACCAAAGTAGACACATCAGAAAGTTTGTTTCTATTTTGGTTTTTATAAACTTCATCGACGAAAACACACTCACATAGGTATGTGCTTCCGAACATTGATGACATTTTTAGTCCAAAATCTTGCAAGTTTGGGAATCTCCCTTTAGGCAGCAATTTGAAAAAAAATCATGAGCCCGTTCTTACCTGGTCATTAAAAACATGTCAGCTTGCATGTCACGTAATTCAAGTTGTAGCTCAGGTGGTTGGTATAAATTTCTTTATATTACATTATAAAATCTCTCTCAAAAGGAAGACGTTTCAAATTAGTTTTCTGATTTGTTTGTTATCTAATAAGCTCTCGCGGGCTGCACAAAATGGCATAGCGGGCCGCCAGTTGGACAACCCTGTTCTAGAAGTAAGAACAGATATTTATATGGAGTAAACTTATTTGATTGAAAAGGTTAACATCAAATGTCAATTCTGTAACCTCAGTTCTGGGCAAAAAGTAATGCAAATTGTGTATGGTATCTGAATTAATGTTTAGAGTTTAAGACATAGTCTATTATGTTTAGATTTTATATGGATAGGAGACACAGGCATACCTTGGAATGTGGTCCTTGGTATTACCTAGTAGTACACAAATAGAAAAACGCACAATAAAACACTAAAGTTTTAAAATATTTCATAAACACTGTTCAGTTTCTCAATCAGTAGAGAGTATGAATAGAAGAAGAAAATGTAGTCTGGTTGCAAAGGGTGGATCTGTGTTGAGTGTTGAACCACAGATTAATATTTTTTATTATTGTTGTTATTTTTATATTTTTCAATAATTTTTAAAGTAAGCCTGTTGGGAGAGTAAAAGGATAAAGGATGATTTATCTATTATTAAGGTTCTCTAAATTTTCTGACCCATTGATGAGGTAGTTTTTATGTGTGTACTACTAGGTAGTATCATGGATTACTTTCGAAGATAAGCCTGTGTCTCCTATCTATACAAAATCGAATCTGAATTAATTAAACATATACAGACAAAGCCTGATTTCCACGAGGGTGAAGCTATGGGCACAGGTAATGATTATAAATTACAATATTGCTTAACAATATACAGATGTGCTCATTCAGTAACAAATGGTCAGCTTTATATACACACTACTAGAATACCCAGTAAAATTGGTAATCCGAACAGTTCCTTGTTCTAATTAATTGGAATTAGCGAAGTTTTACTGCATGTAATAAATAATGTATTAACATAATTTCTCTACCATGTGATCAACTTATTATCATACTTTCAATTACGTATAAGCATCAGTCTTCAAGTGTTCAATCCAAGAAACATTATTACTGAATTGAGAAGTCATTATATGTTACAAAAATTAAAAATATGAAAACCTACAAAAACAAAGTATAGAGAATAAACAATAAAACTTTGTTAGTTGAGTTCAACATTACATCGTGCAGTAACTTAAGAAAGGAATCCACACCTCAAGCTAGGTCTGAGTAGTCAAAACAAAGATTAAATAGAAATGTAATCTATAAATTCACAAAATTCAGGACTGCACTCCAAAAACAACAACTTATTGAAAGTGGGAGTAGTGCCAAGAGAATGAAGACCTAACAGTTTACCAGGGTGAACAACCTTTTTTTTTAGTTTAGTACTTGATCTAGGCATAACTTTCACTAAACGAGAAAATTTCATCCTTATCTCGAAACATTGTGTATTAGTTTTTATATACAGAAATGATGGCAAATGTCCAATTAAACGATATTAAGAATATAGACTATAATTTTGTAAAACCTGTACCACAGTGTTTCAAACATTAATATTAGCTGTAAATGTCATGTTCCTTTGTTTTATGCTTTTTATATGGACGCCTGTTAATTGGAAAAAGTTATAACATTGTTTTATAAAAGTATTAATTTTATATATTGTATTTAATAACCTTATCCAATAAATATTTATCATTCTGTTTTCCAGATGGAAATTAAATTTAAGAAGGAAAACATGTACTTGAGGGTCAATTCAAAGTCAACAGTAGAAATGGCATTGAAAGATACACCATACGAAGCGGTGTTGTCGTTGTTTGTAAGTCACACAGCGATGGTATTTAGTCCCGAACCCAACGTTACGATGTTAATGAAATTGGCTAAGAAAATGCCAGCTATTGCTTTAATGGGTAGGTATTTTTGTATTGAATACTTTCTAAAAGTAGATGTATATTTAGATGCAGGCCTATTTAGTTGAAATGAGCAACACTTAGTGGACAACTTTCATTAATAAATACTTTATTTGCTTATGACATAATCCTCAGTTAGATGTACCCAAACCTTTGTGGCAGCGTCTTCTTGAAGTTGTAGATTAGAGCTCGATGGTTTGTGTTACAACTAAAGGATGATTTCTAGTCAACGAAACATCATTGTGAACAAATAAAGAGTTTGTTGTAGAAAGTTGAGTCACATATAAGTAGTATATAGAAATTTATGTGTTGGGTCTAAAAACTGATGTCAAGTTTTACAGATATATCTGTTTTGAGGTCCCAGAGTCTAAAAAAGTATTGTATAGTCTTCTACATTTCAAATGTTTGAACAGATTTAATCAAATTTGGTATATGATCATATTTTTGCCATAATTTTGGATTTTTTTAAATGTTTCCATAACTTTATATTTGGATGTAGTTTGATAATGTGTAAATATTGAACCAAATTAATCCAGAGCCTTCTGCTGTAACGACTCACGCCAAAAACACATCAAAACTCTGTTAGGACAATGCTACTACCGAAGCATTCAACACTTACACAACAGTCCCTGAGACTATCTGCTGGGGGCCAATCTCTCCCAAGAAACCAGCTCAACGCTGATTAACTCATAACTCACTTCACATTGCAAGAATCAATGGAAATTCACACCTTCGTTTATACCAAGCCCCCCCCCCCCCCAAGAGCAGCAGATCTTCTCGAGCTCTCTGAGGAAACATAACAGACTCTTCTTCTCACCACTCCAACCCAACACTTCATCAACACAAAACCATCATACTTTAACGCTGACTGGTATTGGGGAAAGAGGGAGATAATTTTGAAAGGAAGTACCATCTCACTTTTGTCTCGTACCACCATTCCTCCAAGTCACCTCTTAGCTAGCTGGGTAGGAAAATATAGCTTAGACCCGGTGACCTACTCACAAGCTACCTCCCACCAGGGAAATCAAATTGCGGTGACACCCGACCACTTACTCGGCTACCCAAACCATCCCAAACAAGCCTTACACCACCAACCTCCATGGTACCGATCCTCGAGCTTCGTACCACATAGCATATTTGGGCAAAAAATAATACTCCAGGGAAAAACTTAATGCCCTTATTTCTAAAGTGGTTTGGCTGATAGGATTGTCCGATAGCTTTATATAAGAGGCTTCAATTAGTTTTCGTTTATATAAGTTGTTTCCCGGTGTATTATTTGTATCTCTTCGCAATTTAATTTATGATTTTTGGACCAAATATGTTCAGCTATTTTTGATCCTATACCCGTTAGGCCTAATCACGTGTTCTTTATATGTTCACTAATTCTTATATTTAGAGGTCTTTTAGTAATGCCAATGAAGCTATTGTGGCTTCTGTTAATAAAATCTGAATTAAAAATAGGAGATACAAATTACGTTATAAAAGGGTGAAATTTGCCGCTTATTCCACAATTTGGATCATGTAGCGTTCGAAGACTAAACTCTTAAAAGAGGGGACAAATGGTTGTTTACTCCGATAACAATTAGGAACATTTTGTCTTGGCTCCATCCCATTACAAACATTTGGTTGCCATCTTTTGTGTAGTGGTTTCATCTGATCACATTCATCTTTTGTTTTAGAATTTGACTGCTCAGGCCTTTGAGTTCTTTTCTTTGGTTATAAATTTATTGTTAGTTTCCTACTTGGCCCTAGACTATTTATTAGACTATTTGTTAGTGTTTTTCTCTTTTATATCCTAGTTTTATAAATTTAATAACGAGAGTTGATTTATACTTTCGAAACACCGTATATTAGTTTTTAATATACACAAATGATGCCAAATGTCCAATTAAACCAAATTAATAAAATTGATCCATCAAATACCCTTAAAACTCTTATATGATGAGAGAGAGAGAGAGAGAGAGAGAGAGAGAGAGAGAGAGAGAGAGAGAGAGAGAGAGAGAGAGAGAGAGAGAGAGAGAGAGAGAGAGAGAGAGAGAGAGAGAGAGAGAGAGAGAGAGAGAGAGAGAGAGAGAGAGAGAGAGTGTAGATAGATTACTAATCGAAACCCATGTGCAAAATCAGAAATAATAATATATTACTGTTCAGGAATATTTGACAAAAAATATAAAATGAACCTAGACCATCATCATTAAAATTTGATTATAATATTTATTTTATTCAGTAATACCAATCCATAAAATACAGTCTGTAATAACTAACCAATGTCTGGAAGAAACAACAGCTTGATTGGTGCTGCTCACTCTCGCTTAAACAATAAAAAAACTCAAATAAAAACTGTTCCGTTAATGTAGGGCAAGATCGTGAAAACATTGGTCTGTCAAAGTATGTTAATGGATTAATAAAATAATAATCCTATGTCACACAATCAATGAAGAGTCTAGGCCTACTTTACAGCTTTTGCAGTGAGGTAAAGTGTGGACGACAATATGTAGTCTTTTGTTATAATTCTACCTTCATAACCAAAATTCTCGACCAATCCTCCTCTTTTCGTCATGATACTGTGTAATAACTTTTTCTGTGAATTAATCAAAGAATATCTCACACTCAGCACAAACTATTAAAATGACTTAGGATCCTATACAGTCCTAACTGTTTATAGAATGTATAATTTGTCCCTGAAATGTTTCTTGATTTTAATAAAGTATCACAATCTTTGTTAAGCTGCGGTGGTCGAAGGACGTCTAATGAGCTTCAATCAGATGCAGGAGTACAGTCAACTGAAAGATCTCACAACAGCACGAGCTCAACTTGTTTCTGTTCTGAACACAGCACAACAACAACTAGTCACTGGTCTAACATATCATCAAAACAGTATAGTGTCCGGACTTGAACAATATGCTTTGAAAGATGAAAAGGTAACAAGTGAAGAAACTGCCGTTGAATCTACAAATTCCCAAGTACCTTCAGAATAAGATTACATAGTTTATGTTCAAATTGATATTAGTTTTAAAATAGAATTAGGATTACTTAAGTTGTATTTATGTTTAAAAGTAAAATATTTTCTTGTTTGTATTGTTTACTTATTCCCTCAGGCGCTAAGGACCTTTAGTATTCCTTTATCTCAGTTCTACTCCTGAATTTACAGCGAATTTCCTTTTTATTTAGTCAGATTAGGGTGAAAAACAAACAGATCAAAGTAGCAGATCATTTTGTTTTAAACACATCTTTCTGATTTAAGAATAATAATATTACCTTTCAAAAGTCAAACTTGTGATAAAATTGCTCGAAGTAAAAAATTGGCCAAAATGTAATCTTTTTTCTAAGTAACTTTGTAAATTTTAGAGAACAATGTTTCATTTAGATGTTTGTAAATTGTAAAATGTTGCACAATAATAATATTTCGGGTTCTAAAATGTGTAATTCTTGAAGTCGCTGGAGGGAAATAAAAGAACCGCAAAGAAGAAAAATATACCGAGTGAGAGACATTGCTTGCGTTATTAATATCTTGGTCAATTTTTCACGTAGAAAGTTTTATTAATAGTACAAGACCAATCTAGCCGTCCACTAAATTTCCTTTTTTCATGCCTCTTTATTACTACTTAGCGGTTTCAAGGATGAAAACCTACAGAGGCTCATTTTAGTGAGCACGGGCTTGGAAATCTCAAGGGCAACTTAACTGAATCAACACCTTTCTTCTGTAGTCTTACGTTCAATCCCTCTCTTTCAGATTTCCTATCCAGTCTGTCTTTACCAATTATTGTTCTTTTCCGACTGACAGTTTTAGAGTATTTGACGGCTAGTGATCTTTATTTTATATTCTCTTCTTCTTTTTATAAGATGATGTCCGAGAGATTTTTCACCTTTAAACAACAAGGAAAAATAGTCAAAGATAAACATTTTGGATCCCAAAAATGTAATATTTCTAGTTAATTTTATGGCCTACAAGTTAAAAAAATTTTTTTTAACTTATCAAAAAATGAAGTTATTTTAGACAATATCAGACATTTCACAAACACTTGCATTGGTGCAAATATGATATTATTTTATGATGGAAAGTATGTGTTAAAAAGAAAAATGCCACCTGTAATCTGTCAATTTTTTGCAACTTATCTGACTAGACTATTTACTTTCTATACTCCATTTCCTTCATGTCCTTTTCAGTAGTAACTTTCACCAATTTATATTATTTTAGTCTAAGTCTTCAATTTTTGATTCACCTCAGCTTTTCAATTTTGTATCACTTTGATAATTCTGTTCAATATGTAGCTCTATGATCTCGCGAGTTACTAAATTATTCCCGCGACATTTTCTTATTCTAATGCAGGAAAACTAAACCATTTAAATTAAACATTTATTAAGCAATAACTGCATCAAATCTATAAAAAAAATTTTGGGTGATTGAAAACGGCTTGCAATAGATATATGGTGGTTACACTATAGTGAAGTGTTATTTATTTATTTACACCCTTTGTACTGGTGGTTAGTTGGTAGCATGCAATATACTCAAGTTTAATTTTAAAATCTTTGGATTAAGAAAATCTACATCTTATTCACATTTATGAATAGTCTTTGTTATTTTATCCGTTCAGGCGTAGTTTTAGATTATGAATTTAGGTTCCAACTTGGGACAAGTTGGTTCTTTGACATTTCTCATATTCTTAGTTCATCACTTGATAATGGGAGTTGATTAAACTCTTGAAATGTTATCCATTCATATTTTATACACAAATGTCTAAATAAACTTAGTCAATAGTATGAACAATCCATCACTAACCCCATTAATTTAAAACCATTCTTGTGTGTAAACCTTTACTGTCAACATGTAAAAAACAAACTGATAAAACTATTCAATAAATAATGTTTAATGACAAAAAATACCCACTCAGTGCTATAAAAACACTTAAGTAAAGGTCGTGTGTTTTTTAACAATCTCAACTCCCTCAAAAAATTATAGATTTGATAAGTTATTTACACAACACGAAAAAAATATTTGGCTTGCAGTGGATACACTGATAAGATAAGAGATACATTTTTGTGTACATTTTTTTTGTTTTCTGACCTCAACCCTGTTAAGACTCATTAAGCACATGAAGAACCAGACTGTTTGTCATTATAGTCTATCACATAAATATTTGTATAACTTTTGTTGCATCCAAAATTGTTGCTTGAATTTTTTTATTAGAGGTTTGATAAGTTTGTTACTTTGAAATAAAGAATTGTTTTTCTTACTAAAAATTTACTTTTTTACAGTCTAATTTTACCTTTGATACATTTTGTCCAACTTCTTTAAGCCTTTCAAAACATACTATTTCTCGAACTCTGTAAAACAGGTGTTTGTTTTGTTACCAGGGGACTTAAATTTAATAAAGGCGGAACCAAAATGGTAACAATGTTTGAAAAGAAAAATAAAAAAAGACAAAGACAAATTTAGTAATTAACAAGGCTCAAGTTTATTGAAAGCAGAAGGAAATTTCGGCGCTTCAGACTTTGTCATTTACAACAAAAGACATCCTGACACAAATCATCAATAAAAAAAAACTTATGATTAACAATATCATAAATTGTAAAAGTTATAAGCCCTTAATTGTAACATATAATAATTTAGAAAAAAAAATTTAATCAACAGATTCTAAAAATTTATCCCCCCTTTTAATATGTATATTTATAGTTACAAAAATTTAACAAAAAAAACAATGAGCACAGCTTAATAATTCACAGAATTATAATTAATCAAAAAAAAAGATTATACGCCCTTAATGTAAAAGTATAATAATAAAAAAAAAAAATTTAATCAAAAGATTCAAAAAAAAAAGAAAAAAACTTATCCCCCCCTTTTTAGTTTATAAGATGATAGTTTCTTTTTAAACAATTACAGAATTTAACAAAATATAAAAGAGTTTGATATTTTAAGTTCAAAAATCATATCTATAGTTAACATGTTTATCACTAAACTAAAGATACATAATATAACTGGTTTGAAAAATTTCTTAAAAACTATATTGGCCAAATAAATTTATATATTTTAAACAAACAAAAAAAGGAATTTAGAATTTTGAAATTTTGTTAATTGACGTCAATTATTTTAATTTGGAAATTAACCTCTTGGAGGTTGTTAGGACCGAAAATTGCATGCAGGCTCCACCCAATAATTGTTTTTTATATATATTTTATAATTAACTACACAGGTCTACATTTAGAAAATAGTCTTAAGGAACACATATTTGCGAAAGTAAATTTAGGCACATATACAAAATGAGTTAGTTAAAGTTCTGTAAAGTCAGCTGTAGAAAAAGACATCACTTTTATGCACTTGAAAATGTGAAGTTACGTTATACAAAAAAAACGTGTTTTGCCAACAGGACGAAACTTGTTAGGATGTTTCGTTGGTTTGCGCAATGTGAGACAAGAATTTCTTTATTTCTCCAATTTCTCCTATTTGTCCTACCAGCATATTAGCTGTGAGCAAAAAACATGTTCTTTTAGTGTCTGTACAAAATCAGACATGTTTTAGCATTAATGTTCATCATTAAAGAAATATCTGATTATTTGCCAAAATTAAAGAAAATTGATTGTATAACAGAAATTCGTTAAGATGGTACTTAAAAGCTTCTTAGATTATTATAAATCTATTTATATATATTTTAATTTTGTTTAAAAGAAAGCTTGTATAAGACTTGTAAGTTTTTGCAAAAGCTTGTAAAACGAAATTTTCTGATTTAGAAGAAATTTCCTCAATTGTTTTATATTTGACATGTTCATATTCTGATCATTTAATGTTCAACACTAGTTTGCACTTATTTCACAAAAATGTTCAAAACGTAAAATGTGCCTTTGCAAGATTTTGTAAATGATGTTTTAAGAAAAGAAAATTTTTATAATCATTTAGTTTCAAAAGGAAATAGAATATTGAATAAAACATGAAATACATATTTTAAAGAATACATGATAATTAACAAATTATTTTAAAAATTAACAAAATTTATAATATGACAAAATCTGTAAGGTTGAAGTACCTGGTAAATCCTGTCGCAGATCACGTGAGGTAGTACCGAGAAAATGATGGTTAATTTTAACATTTTTGAACCAGATTATTAGACTAAGGCGCACAATTAGTAATTTAACATGATGTTTTAGAAAGACGGTAATTTTGAGAGAAGAAAGAAAAACTTTTAGCTAACGGAGTTATGAAGAGTGTAGACCATGTTGTTATCGCATGTAGACTGTGGACCGGTAATCGAGAAGCTAGCTTAACCGGCGAAAATGTACTTTGGTTTCAAGTATCAGGTGATGCTTGGTTTAGGAGCGGGCCGCTAGATGCCAGCATCTGTCAAGCGACGGAAAGTGGAATGTATATTTACGAAATGAGTTAAGTTATTGCGGAAGTGCTTTTTTGGATTTAACTGCTACAGCTCTCCCCCCCCGAAAGACGGAGTTAGGGTGGAGTCAGAAAAGAGGCCAGAAGGGCCTCCCACAAAATTTTGAAAAAAAGGACAAGGGCCAGAAGGGCCTCCAGAAGATTCTAAAGAAGGGGCCAGAAGGGCCTCCTACAAAATTTTGAAATCAGGGCACCTGATAGAAACAACGCTTCATAATGCTTTTATAATCACCACTCTAGGGTGTAGCCTCCTTCGGCACTTACTTATTAAATTTTGAAATTTCTACAGCGTCTCAGCTCTTCCCACCTATCATTGGGACAAGCCCCCGACAGAAAGAGCTGAAGGATGACGCAAAGGTCGACATTGCTGTGCATGAACTGACTTTGTACACTAAGGTACGTGGGGAAAAGGGGTGGAGTGGCACCTCGGGAATACCAAGTGGAGGTGACCACTCCGGGGACTGGGGAGGGAAAGTGCATAACACTTTAGGCTTACAGGAAAGGTCGGACTCAGACGGGGGGGAGTATCCTCTGAGCCGACCTTAACATTAAATTATAAAAATAAATAAAAATAAATGAAAAACTCCTGAAGCCAATTAGGTCAGATCATGCTCAGCGTCGTTATTTTTTAAATTCCTCTTCTCCCATACGAAGAGAAATTTAAACTATTCACGGCTCTTAACAATTTCCGTGAGAAAAAAGAATTTTGAAGGGTCTAAACAAATAATGCATTTGAAAAATAAACAAAGAAGCAGTATGAAACGTTGGGGAGTCAAAATGGTTTTACTGCGCAAGGCAGGGCATGTAATATTTGACTTAAGGTCTTATGTATGTGTATCTTTAATCATGTGCCCCAAAAAAAAAGGAATTTAATTTAATCAAAAAAAAATATGTAAAAAAAAATTCATCAAAATAAGATAAGTGTTCTAAAAAAAAATGTACAAAGAAAGATGTGTAAAAAAAAAGGTGTAGCTAAATTAAAGATGTATATAAAAAGGTGACCCATGAGTGAGGAAAACCCAACTCCGGTTTTCTCAACCCTAAACAAAAAAACTAAATCAGGAAACAAACATGTTGACCTGCTAATAACAAACAACCGAATAATTTAAGAAAAGGCAAACAGGCCAACCATGTTGTCCTACATAAAACTGGGCCCCTATAATTTGGAAAAGAAAAAAAATTGTACACAATGATATATTATTAAACAAAAAGTGTTCAACATTTCAATTTACTATTAAACAGATGCCACCATCTGCATCAACCAGTCCACCGCCATCTTGCCTATTGCTCATGATGATAAAATTAAAAAAAAATAAATAAAAATAATTTTCTTTCAAGATGACGAAAACAAAAAAAAAATTCAAAAGCAAGCTCCGTGTTCTTTAACGGGTCCACTAATCGCAGCAAATCCACTGCCATCTTAACTGTTGCTGATAAATAAAAAAAAATTTAATCAAGTGTTTTTAAATAAAAAAAATTTCTTTTAAGATGATGTAAAAAAGGTGAAAGAGCCAGAGAAAGACTCAAGAATTATATGTAGTGTAGTTGTTGTGTATATATGTGTGTGTGTAAGTATGAATTGATACAGACAAGCGAAAGAAAACTCGAGAAAATTTTTTGAAGGAGATTTTGAAATTTTTTTTTGTTTTTTTTTTTTGTTTTTAACTATTTTTGGATTTTATTATTTATTTAATTTTTTTTTTTGGATTCCCGAATGAGCCCGCTGTCTGGATCAAATTCAGTGAATGACTAGGGTGCAGTGTATGTAAATATATATATATAAAAAAAATATTTAAGCAGACAAAATAAATAAAAAAAATTTTATCGAAATTGGTTTAGAAGTTTTTGTGTAAGTGTTTATAAAAATAACTAAATAATAAAAAAAAAGAGACTATAGATTTATAGAGATTTAAATATTTAAACTAAATAAAAAAAAATTTCATCAGCAACAGTTGTACAGTATTTGAAAAGCTGCAAAACATAAAAATGAGCCTTGTTTAACAAAATAATTTTGAATTTAAATTTAGATAGTTCCAATGCAAAATTTTGAAAATTAACTACGGTTCCAGAATTTAAAATTAACCACGCTCTGCTACCAGAAACATGTTACCAGGGGACTTAAATTTAATAAAGGCGGAACCAAAATGGTAACAATGTTTGAAAAGAAAAATAAAAAAAGACAAAGACAAATTTAGTAATTAACAAGGCTCAAGTTTATTGAAAGCAGAAGGAAATTTCGGCGCTTCAGACTTTGTCATTTACAACAAAAGACATCCTGACACAAATCATCAATAAAAAAAAACTTATGATTAACAATATCATAAATTGTAAAAGTTATAAGCCCTTAATTGTAACATATAATAATTTAGAAAAAAAAATTTAATCAACAGATTCTAAAAATTTATCCCCCCTTTTAATATGTATATTTATAGTTACAAAAATTTAACAAAAAAAACAATGAGCACAGCTTAATAATTCACAGAATTATAATTAATCAAAAAAAAAGATTATACGCCCTTAATGTAAAAGTATAATAATAAAAAAAAAAAATTTAATCAAAAGATTCAAAAAAAAAAGAAAAAAACTTATCCCCCCCTTTTTAGTTTATAAGATGATAGTTTCTTTTTAAACAATTACAGAATTTAACAAAATATAAAAGAGTTTGATATTTTAAGTTCAAAAATCATATCTATAGTTAACATGTTTATCACTAAACTAAAGATACATAATATAACTGGTTTGAAAAATTTCTTAAAAACTATATTGGCCAAATAAATTTATATATTTTAAACAAACAAAAAAAGGAATTTAGAATTTTGAAATTTTGTTAATTGACGTCAATTATTTTAATTTGGAAATTAACCTCTTGGAGGTTGTTAGGACCGAAAATTGCATGCAGGCTCCACCCAATAATTGTTTTTTATATATATTTTATAATTAACTACACAGGTCTACATTTAGAAAATAGTCTTAAGGAACACATATTTGCGAAAGTAAATTTAGGCACATATACAAAATGAGTTAGTTAAAGTTCTGTAAAGTCAGCTGTAGAAAAAGACATCACTTTTATGCACTTGAAAATGTGAAGTTACGTTATACAAAAAAAACGTGTTTTGCCAACAGGACGAAACTTGTTAGGATGTTTCGTTGGTTTGCGCAATGTGAGACAAGAATTTCTTTATTTCTCCAATTTCTCCTATTTGTCCTACCAGCATATTAGCTGTGAGCAAAAAACATGTTCTTTTAGTGTCTGTACAAAATCAGACATGTTTTAGCATTAATGTTCATCATTAAAGAAATATCTGATTATTTGCCAAAATTAAAGAAAATTGATTGTATAACAGAAATTCGTTAAGATGGTACTTAAAAGCTTCTTAGATTATTATAAATCTATTTATATATATTTTAATTTTGTTTAAAAGAAAGCTTGTATAAGACTTGTAAGTTTTTGCAAAAGCTTGTAAAACGAAATTTTCTGATTTAGAAGAAATTTCCTCAATTGTTTTATATTTGACATGTTCATATTCTGATCATTTAATGTTCAACACTAGTTTGCACTTATTTCACAAAAATGTTCAAAACGTAAAATGTGCCTTTGCAAGATTTTGTAAATGATGTTTTAAGAAAAGAAAATTTTTATAATCATTTAGTTTCAAAAGGAAATAGAATATTGAATAAAACATGAAATACATATTTTAAAGAATACATGATAATTAACAAATTATTTTAAAAATTAACAAAATTTATAATATGACAAAATCTGTAAGGTTGAAGTACCTGGTAAATCCTGTCGCAGATCACGTGAGGTAGTACCGAGAAAATGATGGTTAATTTTAACATTTTTGAACCAGATTATTAGACTAAGGCGCACAATTAGTAATTTAACATGATGTTTTAGAAAGACGGTAATTTTGAGAGAAGAAAGAAAAACTTTTAGCTAACGGAGTTATGAAGAGTGTAGACCATGTTGTTATCGCATGTAGACTGTGGACCGGTAATCGAGAAGCTAGCTTAACCGGCGAAAATGTACTTTGGTTTCAAGTATCAGGTGATGCTTGGTTTAGGAGCGGGCCGCTAGATGCCAGCATCTGTCAAGCGACGGAAAGTGGAATGTATATTTACGAAATGAGTTAAGTTATTGCGGAAGTGCTTTTTTGGATTTAACTGCTACAGTTTCACCGATAACCTCATCATTCAGTGTGAATCTTTTTCTTCCTGTTTGAAGAGAAAGACATTGCAAAGGAGCCAAATTTGAATAATAGGTATAATGAGGAAAGTTCATAGTGCAATTTGATAGTTTTAACTATGGCAATTGGAGATTTGTAGCTGGTGCATTGTTGTGATTTTTTTTTTTGCCCAAATTAAGGTCAATTTTTCATCAATGAAATTGATCAATAAATTGTCAATACTGCCTCTGTGATTGGTTTCTTGTAGGTTGTTGATGAAGATTATGCTATGCAATTCCTGAAAATCGTGGCCTTTCTGGGCAATGGAGCCATGTTTTCCTTCTTTTAGATCACATTTGTCAACAGAGATCCACTGTTTTGAGTGGTCTTTAAATTTTAGATTGTAGTGTAAATATTTCGAAACTGTTTTTTTGTTATTTTATTTATGTTTTATAAACTGTCACTTGAAAGTAATTACATTTCACAATATATTCGTTGAAATGAAGGTTTTTGTACCTTTCAAGTGTACTAAAATATCTTGCATTAATATTGCCATAAAATGGAATCACTTTATGTATTAGTTTTTTTTTTTTTTAAAGCACATACTTAGCACTTTGAACTACTGCCTATTACCGATGTCAGTAGGAAACTGACTGATTCTGAATCTGTTATACCTATACACCTGGATACCTAATTGATATTACCTCAGGGCCTCACTTATAGTGATTACAGGTGTTGTAATTTCAATATAATCTAGCTGAATCTACAACTTTCTTCATCAAGTCTCTTGTCTAAATATCTTGTTCTTTTCCAATACTGGCTGTATTAGAGTGTTCAAAGGTTAGGCATCTTTATGAATGCTCTTTTCCTCCTTTTTAGCGTTTATAACCATGCAGTTTTTTGCATTTGTTAGTATGAATATTTAAATTTGATTATAGTTATTATTCGTTTTAAATTTTGTATTACAAAGATTTGAACAACAATATCAAAGACTCCATTTTGAGTATTTAGTTTATTGAATATAAGTATAATAATAACGCTTAAAGTAAACCACTGATTTCTTGCTAAAACGTATATACTTTCAGCTTTACTGAGATAATTTTTATTAAAATAAATTCTTTGGCATTTTACTGTAGTTCGAAGACAACAAATTTAAAAATACATAAACTGATCCCTTTTTATCCCAATAATAATGCAAGATGTTTGAGCACACTTACTTAATATAGTAATGTTCAAAGATGTGCTAAAACCAACAATGTGTTTATTTTCATAGAACATATAGCAAGATGAAAGGAATTTTAAGTTGCAGATTATAAAAAATATCATACAGTTAGTAAATGCACATTTAATATATAAGAAATTTTAAAAAAATCATTAATCTGTATGCACGTTAATTCTGAAGTTTAGGTTTTTTATTTTTATTTATTTAAATCACAATAGAGTTATGCCTATTTTTGTGCATCTTACTTCTTTGTGCAACTTCCAGCCTTATTTATACACAACCGATAGGTCCAATGTTCATCGCATACAGCGCAGCAATAACCAAACATGTTTTAATCTTTAAAATATCTTCTACCTTGTTAGCTTCTGTACTTAAGATATCGTTGGTGGGAATTAGATATACATATTTAAATAGAATGTGCTCCCAAGACTGCTCTTCTTCACCACACAAAGACCAATTCGGTGAAGTTGAATCGATGGAGGTATTTCTGTCCGACAATATACCCAGTTCTAGTTTGCAGGGTAAAAATTTTGGTTGATCTTGAGAGGACTTACTATATGAATCCTAGAATTTTTTAGCGCCAAGTGCTACACTTAAATAGCACGCACTCGAATAGGTAGCAAGAATCTGTTCTTCAGTCATGTTTATCTACAAAAGTATTATACTTACAGTAGGACAGAGTTAAGTTCAATATTGAAATTCATGTTGGCAAGTTTATGTATACTTGACATAACTGTTGGGGATAACGGAGGAGTGTGCCAAGTCTAACTAAGAAAGAGAAACATTTGACTCATTCTATATCATAACAGTTGCACTTGATCATCGTATGTAGAGTCAATATAGTTAGTGATCTTTTGTTATATACTAGGTTTGTTTATAATGGCCTCAACCTAGATTGTTTAATCGACTAAGCCAGGGAGTATCATTACGAAGTCAAAGTAAGTGTGTTATTGTAAATGTGTTTAAAAATATTGTAGAAGGAAATCTAGAATTGTCAAAGAATAATATTAAAAACAGAATTGCTGACTTATGTGGAATACCATTGAATACGGTAAATAAAGTCTTAATAAATGTGACCGTCTCCACTTCTTTTGACCAGCTGGAAGCTCCGGCTGGCTGGAGACCTCGTACACTTTAGCCGAATCTTGTCAAGATGGGACAAGGAGTCGGGTTAGGACGCTAATGAACGCACACAACGCAAGTTAAAAAAATGTTATCTTTTATTTGAGCGCTGAATTAGAAGATTACAGAAATAATTATAATTTATAAAAAAGACATAATGGCTAGATAAAGCCTTAATAATGGCCGAAAAGCATACCCATTAATTATATAGCACATAGCCGGAAATGGACTGACCTAGTCCCGTAGCGGTCTGCCGTTCAACTTCCTTCTTGCGGCTCTCAGAACAGACTCTCGCTCGGCTCGCTGGTTCAAGCCCTCCACTCCTCGTCTCTCTCCCTTCTTCGCAAGTGCCAATTCATATTTTATTATTTAGAATCCCTTCCCATTACATCCAAATTTATACTTATTATTGGTTTTTATTTGGTGGGCTCCTTGGCTGGGCCACATAAACATGGACAAAATCAGACTGTTTCACACCTTGAAAAACCCAAAGATTTATAAATAAAATGTAATTATTAATAACTTTCAGAAAAGAGTGTTACGAAATATAGTTCATGATTTTCATTTAAAATATAACAAACTACCGTACTTGAAATCACTAATGACAATTTTAAGAACCGAACACCTAAAAATTGAATTGAATTTTTCCGACAAAGAAAAAGTGATGACAATAAAATATTTTTAATAGGAAAAAAATGATATACGATTGAAAAGCATTAACTATTTAAAAATAATGAGAAACAGGCTTAAAGTGTGACAAATAATTTTTTCTGACAAAACCTATGTTTAAAGGGCCTTTTTCATGTAGAATTCCATTTTCTTTTACTTTGTTCTTAATGAGCCCGTGTGTCTTTATTATTTATGGAGTTGTTTCAAACATCAAATTTTTTATCTTTGACCCCTTTAAAATATAAAAAGCTGCCAATGTGCACATGTAAAGACCTACACTTACTAAAAAAACAAATTTGATGGGCGATTTAAAATGAACTCAAAATCCTCATACAAATTAAAAACATCCATAAATATAATATAATAAACTATAAATATAAAAATTTGAAATCTTCAGATACATGTTTTTTAGGTTGCCAAATGTACCGACTGCAGATAAAAAAAAATGACCTCCATTGTTTTATTCATTTAATTGGCTAAGGAATTTCAAAAGTGTTTTTCAAAATGTTGTTGGCTATATTTAAACATAACTGTCTAAAAAATTAAGGTAATGATAAGAAATTTTGTGCAGGAGGAAAATTACAAATTGATGACCATTTTAAACAGTTTTTTATAGGTTTGACTGTAGTAACGTATATATTCTGGCAAATTGTGAATGGATTGTTTAAAATATTTGACTCGATTAAAACACATTAATAATACAATCTTTTATTGTCTTATAAATATTACAGTATAACTCACATAACACTTTCTTAAAATTAAACAAGTTTTTGTGAACTCAAATAATTTTAGAGAACACAAATATCACAGAGTTTGTTATTTTGAAAAGAATTTCCTTCAATGACCACTGATTGCTGGCAACTGCCTTTGATAATTCAATGTAGGTGAATAACTAAGGAACGTAAGAGCTTCTGCTGCGTCCAATTCTTCTCGATGTCTTCCTAATAGTAACCCATCGTGACTCTGATATGGTTTTGTTTTTGGTGGTTGTCTAGAAACTGAATTTTGCCAAGTCATATTGGTAGTTGACCATATGTAGTTTTCACGTGGTCGAAATTTTTCAGCGCTTTCAAGCCATTTTGATAAAAGTACAGGTGCTTCCATCTTATTTTGTTTTACTATCGGTTTATTTAGAATGTTTGGTTTGATTTTTGAATTGGTGGTTTCATACATTTTTTGAAAGTTTGCGATATTAGCTTGATCTAGGTTTGCAACATCATGAGTTGGTATTTTACTTTCAAATTTTGTATGTACGAAAGGTTGTATTTCATTATCACTTTTATCTGTCATGTAAGAATGGTCATAAGTTGTTGGTGCTGCATAGTAAGTTGACGTACACGGATTGTCTGAAACACATTAAACAAAAATAAACATTGGACTAACTTTCTCACACACAGAAACAAACAACAAAAACAAGGTAATGGGTGCCATCTTGGTACTTCTTCAGCCCCAACTTACAATGTTATACAAGTATACCCTCTAAATTTAATGACCAGAATTTGGGCCCTGTAGGAAATGTTAAATTATATTGGGTAGATCAAGGGATCTTTATCCAGTAGTGTAAGTTTGTTTAAAACAGTTGATACCTCGTATTGTGTATATCACTACTTTCTTGACGATGTTTAGTCCCTGGCTGGTCTTATAGATGTATATATATATTGGTCCTCTAAGATATACATATGGGAAGGACCCTAAGGTTGTGTCGGCACTTGTGGATCTCATGACTATACGAATATCACATTTTATTGGGAAGTCAGGGTTCGAAATTACAGTAAAAACTCTCTAATCCGGATTAATGTGGCGCCGGCCGATCCGGATCTCGGGGTGGCTATTTTAATATATTTAAAGTGGTTTTAAACGTGAACAAAACATAGCAAATTTACGTTTTTAGCACTAAAACGCGTTGCCCTTACGATATATTGTAACTTTACCACAGTATTCTAAAAATTAACTCTGGTTTTTCAAATTACTGTAATATATAGACGTTACGTTTTAACTGTACTATTATGTAATTTGCCGTAGTTTTCCGGTACGGTAACCGGTAACAAAAGTACCAAAAACAACAAAAGGTAGGTTAATTAAATAAATATTACAATAGCTATGTTTAAAATTCTATTTATTTTAAGCTGAATGAGGCTCAGCATAAAGTACACAAACAACAATTAATTAGGTCTACAGTGTTAACTAAAACTATCAAACGAAAAATGAAGATTAGAAAATAAAACAGTACAATAAATACGTACAGGATTGTACACGTGAAATTTTGATGAACGTACGATAAATGTTAGTTTTCATTACAGTACAGTAATTTGTACTCACGTCAGTTTTTATTTAAAAAAAGATGTAATGGTAGCTTGCTTGGCTCGTTGAAGAACACGCTTCTTAGATGTAATATCTCTCCGTCTACGAAAAAGAAGGAGATCGGCCGGTGAGGATTCTTCTTGTTCAAAAGCTTCGCAATGAGTCATGATTTGTTTTTGTTGTTCATCTTCGACAGGTGCTGGCTCTGTGTTCACCAAGTCAATGATGTCACTGTCAGTAAACTCATCTTCCTTCATCCACTCATTCACATCATCACTGTTTATTTTGTAACAACCGGGAACGTTTCTTAAAATCAGAACCACACTACTGCCCAGTGCCCAGCTCAAAAACATCGTTCACTACTATTCGGCCCGAAAATATTATTTTTGTATGGAAAATTGTATTTTTATTATTTTTTATACGATGGCATACGACGGCCGGATATCAGAGATGCGGATCAGAGAGTGTTTACTATTTATGACAATAAGTTTGCTATTTGTCACCATAGAGAGTGTTGGTACCATTAGATTCAGAATTGAAATCTGCAAGTTTTTATTTAATTTAGCGTATATAAGTTAAATAATACACGAGATAATGAACAAAAAACTGTTTAAAATGACCACCATTTTGATATTTTCAATTTGGTTTTTCTGAATTTCAATAGAGTTCTGTATGAACACACTGTAGTACCGTTTTGCAAATTTCTTGTTCCTATCTTAATTTTTGTAGCAGCGATTGTATTTACGGACGATGTCGAAATCACATTTTGTGTTTCCTGAGATCAAACGTAAAGATCATTCAAAAAAACAGAAATTGAAATATTTTGTGATCACCAAACTTACCTTTTACTTTGTATTTATCTCTATTTTTCTTTTTTGTGAGAAAGAACAAAATTGTAATTTGCTTTATTACGGACTCTGCCCACTATATATGTTTTATAATGAGATAAGTTTGAACAGAGGGTCCTCCCCATTATCAACTTTTTGTAGAAATTTAGTAAAAAATATTTTTTAAATTTTCATAAATTTAAATTTAGCTCCAAAATTGCTTTGTTCGTTTTATAAAATTGTCCTAATAATAAATTGTATTTGATTCGAATGAATACAATCAAATGATTAGTGGTCAACGTTTTTCTTTTTTTTTTCTTTTTTTTTTTTTTTTTTTTCATATTCCTGAGCCATAATTATATTTTACTTCCAATTTGGCACTTCTATATTTTTGAAATTTGTTTACTTAATAAAAATGTAAACACTAAACGAAAAGAATTGGAAATGTCAGATTCTATTTCTCCTTATTGATGCAAATAACTTTTCAATTTAAAGAAAGACTTGAAATGCCACATCTACTGAATGAATTGATATTAAAGAAAACCAATAAGTTTTGGAGGGTGAAGCAGATCTAATATAGTGAGTGCACCCCTTCCTCTGTACTTGGTTAGAAATGAAGTGCAGGATTTGATTGGGAGGCATCTGAAATAAATTAGTACCTGTAGAAACTGGTTTAGGTGGAATTAATAATTTTTTTTATTGGATTAATATTCATTTGTGTAAGACACATCATCTAAAATTTCATAATTAAATAATAAATAGGTATTGAACAAAACATAAAACAATAATCACAAACATAATTTAGAAAAGAAATAATAACAATTTTTACAATGGAAAACATATATAAATAATTTACAATTTAAAAGAGCTGAACACACCGCATACATAAATATTTCCCAGGAATATACAATCACTAAATATATAAATAAAATCTACAAATATAAGTTAATTTAGTGAACCTATAAAGTTGGAGATCACATCAACAACAAGGTGTATGAAATCTTCTACCAAATAATATATTCTAGATAATAGAAATTGTCTAGTGCTGTTTTTAAAAGTCTTATAATTTTGCAAACTTATAATACTTTCAAAAAGCTTAAATTTTGCTCTGGTTTGTGAAGAAAGTTTGCCACATACATTCAACCTGTTCTGTCTAACACGATAAACACAAGCTTGCTTGCTGCTATAATTATGTGTATATTCGGGATATGATAATACTGAAATTTAAAATTGCACTACTCAACTATGCATCAAAGGTGCTGAGACTGATACAAAGCATCAGAGACTCATTCAATAGAGGAGATACAATCTTGGCTGTGTTTGTTGATTTCAAACGATTATTTGATGCAGTCTAGAGGCCAAAACAGCTAAAGAAAATAAAGATTTAAGTGTAAATGACAATATATTTAACTGGCTGAAACAATTTCTCTAAAGATGGATATGTACCAAGAGGAAAACAGCCTTATCAACCTACAAGCAGACATCAGTTGGTATCCCACAAGGAGCTGTTATTAGTGCACTATTATTCAACATTTGTATACACGACCTTTCCAAGACTCTATGCTTAGAAAAAGTCAACTGTGCAATGTAAGCTGATGATGTTGTAATTTGGATACCAGCAAAAAACAAAGATAAAGAAATTGTTGATAAGTGGTAGAAATGTCAAGAATGGTATACTCAAAGCAGTCATGAAATGGAATGATAATAATAAACACACATAAAATATGTTTCTATCTTTTTTCATTGAAGACATATAATTCCCAA
This sequence comes from Aphrophora alni, assembly GCA_963513935.1. NCBI lineage: Eukaryota > Metazoa > Arthropoda > Insecta > Hemiptera > Aphrophoridae > Aphrophora > Aphrophora alni. The sequence continues at coordinate 8,137,754 of OY740771.1, forward strand.
TTAATAATGACAAAATACATATCAGAAATGAAACTAGGGGTAGTACTTGACAATAAACTTAGCCTATACCAACATGCTGACAACCTCGTTGCAAAAGTTTTCTCTAAATCAAATGTATTGAAGAGGCTTGCTGGAATAAAACGAGGAAAACTTTGGATTTGTTGAAAAAAATTGTATAATACATACATTAGACCAAACTACTGGCAATATCAAACACAAATGTGATTTAAAAAATTGGAAAAAAGTCAAAACAACTGTGTACAGGATGCTGTGAAAACAACCCCGATGTCAACCATTCATAGCTTTATAGGTACCACAACTCTACAACATAAGTACAAATCTAATATGTATGAAAACATATTCAATAAAAAATAAGATAACACATGGATCATCGCAAGAAAGACTCAAAACACAAGCCAGCTTCAAGCATCTGGCACTTAAGTGGAGACAAGAAGATGGAAGAGACACCACAACTCACTAGTCCCTGGATCACATTAAGTTCAACATCAATCCTCGACTTCTAGAAGCATTTATAAAACAAAGGACCAGGACTAATGTTCTACACAGCATTGGATGCAATTAACACACTCTATGCAAAACCGAATTGTGTAAGAATTTATGCTGGTTCTAGGCTCAAAAAGAGACAAGGTCGGACATCTTCAATGAACATTTTCGTTACTACTTTGAATTATTAAAGACGTGAAACAGTGTAACAAGACCATAGTTTAACACCAGTGTGATGGTGCTGATTCCAAGTCAGCGCTTGTGGTGATTACAAATAATGACACTTCAAGGAGGTCACTTATTGACTTAATTAGAATCAACTACAAAATGATAGTCAAGGGTAATGTTAAAACATAATCACATACTGTGTTCGAGGGCAATAAAGTAGTTGATAAACTGGCAAAAGGGGGAATGGAGAAACTGCAAAGATCAAACGGAATGCTTTCATTAGAAGGAAACTAATTGAGAAACAATCATGTCTAAATTTAATAAAAGACATTGATGAGAAAATTAAAAACAAGTCATATGAAGGTATAAAAATCTCTGCAAAGAAATCAAAGATCAGCAAAGAAATCATATCACCTAAATAATAAAAGGAGACAACAACTATAAGGCTGTGAGTAGTACGCATACAGTCATCATGTATTGTTTGGTACAATTTTGTAAATGACGAAACTGGGTTTTCGAGAAATATATTTCTTCTTGTATATATGTAATAAAGTAATACTGTTAATTATAATTCATACCTGATTCTTTATTATATGCAGACTCGTCCCAAATACTATCGTCAGAACTAATACTGAATTGTTCAACATTGCCATGAGCTTGGGTGTTATAATCTTTAATCAGATTTCCCCACGTACGTTTGTGTTGTTCGTTGGAAGAGTTCTTGAGCTTTCTTCTCCAATTGGCAAACCAGTTGCATATCTATAAAAATACAATAAATTAAGATATGTTTATAAATTCAAATTTTAAAAAAGACAGATAATTACTCTAGTTAATCTGGCGATGTCTACAATAAAAATAACCTAAATGCTCTGAAATTATCCAAACCTGTATGTAGGTGAGACCAGTTTTCACAGCAAGCTCTTTCTTCTCATTTCTATTTGGATAAGGATTTTGTCTTCTTCGAACAAGCCAGCCTTTCAGGAATCGTTTAATTTCTGGTGTAAACAGTCTTTTGGTTTGACGGTTTTCTTCAAAAGCTCTCCTAGATAATTAAAAACAAGTAAATAACTTTTATTTCTGGAAATCATTAGAAAGTTATATATTTTTTATTGTTTAAAGGTGAAAACCCTCTTGGTCATCATCGCCTTATTTAAAATAAACACCCCTAGCTCTCGAATACTCTAATAGTATCAGGATCAAAAAAGAACAACAGTTGGTCAAGAGAGACCCGATAGGAAAGATGAAAGAGAGGATCTAACTCAAGACTACATGAAAAAATTGTAGATTTAGGTTGGCTCCAAAATTTTTTTGTTAACTAAAAACACAATTTTTACATGAAACAATAATTTTTAAACATCAAACAACATTGCAGACTGTTCTAATATGTACAATTATGGTTAATAAAAAAAGATTATTTTAATAGTTACTTCTTTATCACTAACACAATAATCATATGAAGTTAGGTAAATCAAATGAGCCATGTGTTATGGAGTTAAACATATATTAATTCTTATCATTACTGCTTCGTAAATCACTTTTTTGTTTGAGTTATAAACGTAGTATTTAGATTTATTTTGTTATTAGTTCATAAAAGTTTTACTGGTTAATTAACCCCCTAAATGATTTTCCTAAAGTCAAATCTTAGCTAAATCATTTTGAACTTTATTCATACAACCAGAAACTGTAGAATCACTTGTTTTCAATAAAATCCTTGGGCCAGCTTTCAAGATAAACTTTTGAAACAAGAATTTATAAATAAATAAATATTGAGCTTGACTTGTGAGATAAAACTTGATACTTGATAGAATAAAACTTGAACACAAATTCTCACAAATAGTACGTTTATTTATTCAAATGTGTTCAAGGACAAAGTCGCCATCTTCAGTGTTGCATGAACTATAATAACTAAACTATAGCTAACCTAGTACTATGTCAATCCCCATATACAGAACTAAAAGACTGTGGCCTGAACTTACTTAAAGAATCTAATTCAATAGTATTAGATTAAGAGTCTTAATAATGAAAAAAAAAAACCTGTCTATAGATGAAGTGATTCTTGTTTTTAGAAATAGCACAATTTCAACCAGTTAAAATAAGCTGCTACCCAAAAACAGAGGAAAGAGTTTTACTGTATTGTCATTAAAACCCAAGTGTTTCAAAGACACCTTAAAAACTAATGAAATACTTGCAAATTTATCAATACACCAACCTATTCACCTACCTGTACTTACGGTTTCTCAAAGTTCTCCCTGCTCGTGTTCTTCTTTCAATTCCTTCTCCTTCCAATACTTTACCATCTTGATCATTCTCAGAAATGTTGGAACTAAAAGATTTAAAGGTGATTTTATTCTGTGTTGTCTTTAACACACTTTCTCCACGATAATGTTTGACTTTTGTTATACTTTCTTTTGAAAGTCTTTTTGATTGTGTTTTAGTTTTACCACAAATATTTGAATCAAGACTTGCGGTCATCATTGGGTATATTGTTTAGTTATAATTTCTGAGAGCCTTTTATATGTTTTTCCAAATGCAAATCATTAAATTCCGATGCTGTGTGTTGAAGTTGATTGAGTATTATAATGATATCCTTAGTCTGTAGTGATATATTCTGAAAAATAATAAGTCTATCATAAACATATTGTGTTAAAAGTCTGTAATATAAGAAAGGTTTTGAAAGTAAGCACTGTTAGGCTGTTAAAAAATAATGTTAATCTATTTGTAAACAATTTTATTATTAAAACAAAGTATCTTAAACTACTTTTCTCTGCTGAATATTGAACAGTACCAACTAATGCTGTAATGGTTACACCTTCTATTGATCTGTTGGAGGAAAAGATTGCCCTGTATGAGACAGAAGTCCCAAACAGTTATAATATGAGTGATGGAACGCTGAATAAGTGGCAGGCCAGGTGAACAGAATCTACCAATATAGAAAGTTGGATAAGAAAACTCATCCTAGATCTGATACTCATGGAGAGGCGGACTACCACTTTTTGTAAGTGTTAACAAGACATGGAGGTTTCAATTACTATACCCACAGATTCAAGATGAGAGATAACCCAAGTTGTAGGTACTGGGTACCAGTATTGTGGGTTTATTGATACCGCAGGTCACTTTGTTCGTTTGTCATAGGTGGAAAATATCTTGAAACAAAACGAATGCACTATTGGCGACTACATTGGATGTTACTATTATTATCAATAAAATGTTGGAAAGTATTCATAAATTAAAATATATAAAGGAAGTGGGTACATAAGGACGAGGATGAAAGAGATAAAAACAGCCAATTCATAGCATATAGATGCAGGCAGTTACTAATTTGACATAATGCTTTCCGGTACTAAGGTTAGGGATAAAGTTGAGGAGGGATTTTAGTCAGTAAGAGTATGGTACAACCCTGCCGCGCATACTGCCCTGTATATAAAAAAAAAATCCACAAATATTAAGACATTTGTCGTATCATGGAACCAATTTCTAAATAGCCTCTATCATAGAATGACACCACTTGTGAAGACAGCCAATGTTGCACAGCTTTTTTGACATTGTCAAAGCGCAGACCGGCAAGAAACACCTTAAAATTCAGGAACATGTAAAAGTTACATGATACTAGGTCTGAGTTATAACAGAAAATGATTCATTTATTCCCGGCCAAATAACATGACAAGCTCTTGTGTTAGAGCAGCAGTCTGTTGTGAACATTATTGTAAAGCAACTATGCTATGACTATTCATGCCTTCCCTTTTGTTTTTTTAGATGGATGACACATTTCTTTAATGTTAAGATGTAGCATTTATTGTTGTATCCCATGACAAGAAACCAAAAAACAAAAATCTCTTATTTGTTCTGAAAAATCAGTTCACATCATCTTCCAATTGGAAATTGTTTGCTTGAAATTTCTATATTTTCATAGAGCTGGTGTGCCGCTACTCCATGGATTGTTTTGTTTCCGGAATAATGTGAAACAGTCACCAACATCACCTTCACTTTGTATTGTATGAGAAAAGTGATTCACTGATAAGTGATTTATTTTTGTGTCTTGTGGTAACCATTTTTATGCCTAGTGGTCAACTATTTGGACAGCCCATTAATTACCTCGCATAAAGTAAGGTCAAGTGAGAGGTCTACACCCTGTGCTGGGAAGCGACTAGGATAGCTCAGTTGGTAGAGTATTGGCGCGTAAAGCCAAAGGTCCTGGGTTCGATTCCCAGTCTAGGTCGTATATTGTTCACTTGAAATATTATTGTATTAAAAGAAATCATGTTTATAATTGAAAAATGTTAATTGTTTTGAACATTTGAAGTGTTTTTACTTTTTCCTAGCATAAGTACCGTATAGCCAAATGATCTTAAAATTTTTTTTTTTTTTAACTTTAACAAATTGATATATTCTCTTATGGACATGTGCGACTGGCAGTGGCACTATGCTTAGAGTTAAACATCATACCTAAGGATGACACTGCTAACTCACCATAAGATTATTTTATAATTGGTTATTTGTGCAATTAGCAAATTTTTTCCCCGTGGTGATTGCGCAAACAATATTTTAATTGTCAAAAGTCATTTATTATTTTATCATCACATGTTCCGATTAGTAGTTAGATTGTCCTTATCTAATAGACTTCCAATAACAATATAATACAACATTGAAGACTTTTGAAATGCAAAATTATTAATGGAAATAAATTTTATGTGATGTCAAACATATCTGTGACGCCGATTGTAACATGTGGTTTAAGTTGTCTAGACAGCTGATTACAAGGCTGTCTAATATCCGTTTAATTAAAACTATTATGTAATAGGTTCACAATATATTCCAATGCAAACTTCGTGGAGTCATTATGATTGATAAGTTATCATGAAATGAAATACGTCAAACATTTTATACGTCAGTTTAATCAACTCTTAGTTGAGTTATATTATAATGGTTGATGCGGTCAATAAATTACATGATACCAAGTTTGAGAGATGTTAAATTCAAACTTGATACATTAAAAGAATGTTTCATAAAAATCTGTCAATATACAAATTTAGGATTTTTAATTGAAGACCAATGTACAAAAATATTACCAAGGATAATGCATACCAACCGAAAGGAAGTTAGACCTGTATAAGCTATGCTGCAATGATTGAGTTTTTACAATGAACAGACGTGAGATCCTTTCGTAGAATGATATAAAGAATCTGTACCGCTTAATAACAAAAGATTAAGTAAAAATTTGTTGAACATTTAATACTAAATAATCACAATTATATTAATTTTGACTTCAATTTAATAATACCTTTACAGTAGAACCTCTCTAATCCGTCACCTTCAGGACTGGGGGCATGGTCGGAGCGCAAAAATACATTGGTAGAGCATTGGCGCGTAAAGCCAAAGGTCCTGGGTTTGATTCCCAGTCAAGGTCGTATATTTTCACTTGAAATATTATTGTATATAATAAAGTCTATATAATAAACTTTGCAAGTAATATAGCAAATCAATAGAAACAACACGAGAGATGACACAGAACTGAAGTGGGAAAGCGATAACAAACCGGATAGAATGGCACCAGACGGTCCGTGAGTCATCGGCAAGTCGGCACAATATCGCGAGCTCGAGCACAGTCGGATTAACCGGAGTAACGGACCACCCGAGGGCGGATTAGAGGGGTTCTACTGTACATTTATTTAAGAATGCCAGATTTATGAACGAAGAATTTGTAATAATCAACTTAAAAAAATTATTAATAAAGTTGGATTTTCAAATCTAATGATTTATATTATGATACCTCTATTCAGAATAATTATAAATCAGGAATTAACAGCAAATAATAAGGATGCAATGTCTAAGGAGCACTGTGATGATATTCACAATAAGGAATACAAGGATTCTTCGTACCAGAGGTCAGTTTAACTGTAAACCTCTGAGAATGATCTACATAAAGGTAATATAATAAACATAACTGGATTTATTACAGTTTTAGTTTTGTTTCCTGTTTTTGTGGTTCCAGGGAATCCTTGTTTTCCTTATAAGGAGTTAAAATTTGAATGTTATAATGAACATGTTGAAGCTTCAGTAGCTGGAGTAAGCACTACACTTTATCCTTTGTGTTTTATGTGATTTGTGTGTGTTAGTGATGTGTCGGTTTTAATTTTAGTGTCTCGTTGACTACCTCTTATAAGTGAATGAATATGTAATGATAGAATTACGATGCGAAATGTGTTAATAAAGATGATGTACAAAAGAAATTTTTTGACGGCAAGAAAGGTATGTTATGGGCCATGTTTGTACATATTATTGTCAAATTCAAATTAAAAAATACATAAATATTATTGTTTGTCGTCTCCTTCAAAATACCAATACGAAAATTATTTGTAATAAACAAAATCATCCATAAAACTATTATAGAAGATCTTATTTCTAAAATGGAGTTCTTTTGATTTTGGTCAAATCTAAAGATTAATGTTTTGGCCCAAATCACAAATAAGAGAAAATTCTCGTTGCTTTTTTAAAACCCAATGTATATGACTTGACCCTATCTGTTGACCCCAATCCATAAAATTCATCTTCATAAGATTGTATAATGGTGTTAGCACATGTCCTACATAAATTCCCTTGGACTTTGATTATCTAATATGTACAATATAATTTTGGTGAAATCAACTTTTTTAGATTATTTTCTACTATTGAAAAATAAATATTTGATTAAATGTTTCCGTTATATACAGATAGATCCACTTGACCTATTAATTATATCTTCAAAACATCTCAATTTCACATTTGACCTTTCTAGTAGATAACCTCCTAATTGGAACATTGGCAAATCAAATTAGTCAAGTTAATTTAATGAACTTCCTTGGAATAAACATAGATGAACAATTCAAATAGAGGGAAAATTTGAGTAGGACATGTGTTGTTATCTATGGAAAACAATAACATGTAAAGTTGTTAGCCACGATATTATAAGATATGTTTATTTTCCTTCCGTTCATTCTTTGTTAACATACTGGCTATCATTTAATTTTCTTACATAAATCAATAGATGTAGTATAGATAAAAAAATCAATGACGTCCATCTGCCGTATGTGCAGGGCTATATAGCCCAAATCTATTGACCGATTAAATCAAATTTCTGTATGTGGTCATATTTAAGCTATGTCTTTGGGCTTTCAAATTGATTTTTGGTGCAGCTGTCATAAGGAATAAACCTCAAAATTGTCTCAAACGATTTTGATTAAATTTTCCCAAGTGTGGCTTCTGAGATTCAGAATTTAGAGTACTGTTATAAAGTATGTATTATTTTTTTTTCAAAATCAGCTCTATGGTTTAAATTTTAGTAAAGAATAATGACCCGAACCCAAGGGAAATCGCAAATAAAAAAAAAATATAATGGTTCAGAAATTATTAAAATAATAATGAAAATTACTATTAAAGAAAAATTTCCAAAAAACAAACGGATTTCATTAAAAAATATTTGTTCTTAAGATGAGTTTATGACACAAGTGAAGCAATTTCAGACCTTATTTAAATACATTTTAAATAATCTATAAAATCTAGAACAACGACCATGTTTAAATTTTACCTTTTTCCTGACAATTTCTGAAAAGACATTGGTAATTATGTGAAATCCAGCTTTAAATATGTTAAATTACTGTTCACACGTTACACGTTACCCCTGTATTCAACTTTCACATGTTTCTAACAAGAGACTCTTACTAGTGTATGTCCATCTTAATAACTGTGGTTATATTATTTGTTCTTTCTAAAAGTATTTCTAATTCTTTCACAATTTTACCTTATTTTAGTAATTTCTTGACAATACTCATAAAAATATTGTTATGATAGGGGGTTGGGGGCAAGTGTTGCAGGGCCCGGATCGGGTCTTGGTCCCGGTAAAATTTCCCGAAAAATCCCACACAAGGCTCGCGGGCCCTCCCAGCTCGCGGACCCTCCCAGCTCGCGGGCCCGCTATCGCCGCCACTGGAAACAAGCCTATGGTATAACAAAGTTTACTGTCTAGAACAAGATCAAAAGATGGTGGAAAGTTAGGTATTGTCAGTGCTGGAAGAATTACTCTGGACAAACGCTGGGTAAAAAGCTTCTTAGAGGCACCAATGTTCAGTTTACCAACTGATTAGTGAAGTTGAGTAGAAGTCGTTTGAAATAAGTTCTGATACTACTCACTGGACACAACCACTTCTCTTTTGTAGGTGATGTAAACAGTCTGAAGAGACTGCTAAACACATCCTAGAATTAGAAAAGCTCAAGGCTTGAAGAAGCGCCATATTCAGGGCTTCACAACCAGGTGATGATTCTGATTCTACCATCGGGTAAAAACAACTAAGCCTCATTGAAGGCACAGGCTTTGGTTTGCCTTGGTAGTAGGTTCTTGGGGGTATACAATAAGCTTAGATTGACATACAAGGATCTAGAATCCTTTAACCCCAATAATGTAATCTTATCTAGTGTGTTGTAAGTTGAATAACACATCAGATATAGACAAAAAACTGTTTAAAATTGACACAATATTAATTTATTTTGATTTTTCTGAATTTCAATTAGGTTCTGTATAAGCAAACTATAGTCCCATATATCATTTTTCAATTTTTATTCATGCTTACATACAAACACCAACAAACTTAACCAATGAAACGCGAAGATCAGTCAAAAAATGAGGCTTGAAATTGTTTACGATGACCAAAGTTATCCTATACGGTACTTCATACACTGGTAAAAGGAGGAGAAAATTTAATATCTTTAATAAATATGAAGTACATTTAAACTAGTAACATTATATAAACTGTATTAATATATTTATATAATTAAAACATCTCAAATTCATTTAATACCATATTGTAATTACTTCTTATTAATTGAAAAATCATATAAATTCATTAAAAATTTTTTTCACCAGATGATATTTTTCTCAACGAATCTCGTTTGGACATTAAATACTTGTAAAAGTCTCTATATACACGACGACCAGACATCCAGCTTTAGAGAACATGTCCTCCGTCTTCCAAACATTTAAAAAATGTGTGGCTTTTATAAAAACAAGCATATCCCTCAGCTTACTTAGTGATGGACGTGTCAATTCCAAGTGTTCTTAGCCACTACTACTATTTTCATGTAGTCTTGTATTTGATTCCTCTTCCTATCGTGTCTTTCTTGACCAACTCTTGTTGTCAACGCTATTGTGTATTCGAGGGCTAGGCATCATTATTTTATGTTTGTTTATAAATCATTATTTTAGGTTTGTTTATCAATTATAAATTATGGACATTTTGAGAAGAGATGAAAAGTGAATGTAAGTTTGTACAACCCTATGTTTTCATTAAGGCTAGTACTACTGACAAAAGATTAAGGTTAACAAATGAAAATGAGAGAATACAAAAATAAATAATTAACTTCCTATCATGTCAACGTATTACTGAAATTGTAAAATAGATTATAGAAAAGCTGTTAAGCTCAGACAATCAAAGAGATAATGAGATTTCACGAGGTGTTCTGGCTTACTTGAGATTTGAAGACACTAACACGTGAAGTAATAATAATTTATCTACAAGAAGTGGTTATCTTACAGCTTAGTTACTATGCAGAAAATATTTCAAATATAAATAACTTATGCTTATGTTGACGTAGAAACCAAGTTGTACAACAAATATATCAAGTTTTGAAAATATCGGAATAGAAAAAAATGAAATAATATTAAAGGAATTGAAATTAGAGTTATTTCAAGCAATTATATTACAGTCCTTAAAAGAAAACTATATTCTTAGTCGAGCTTAGTTTAAAAAAAAAAAAAGAAGAATTCTATTATAAATGTAAATACATTTTTTCTATAAAGACCAATAAAATTAATAATTTAGGTAATCCTACAAAACTGAAAGGATAAACCCCAATATGTAAATAATTGTAAAAACAAATTTCTTACTGTATAAATTATACTACTTAAACTTCCATAAATAACAAAAAAAAAACTTAAAAACAACCACAAAAAACCTCAAAATTTGTGTTTTGAAGAAAGATAATGTCGAACATTTTAGATACTCCAGAGAAAATCAAGTATTGGAGTTACCATCAGTGACACACTACCCGTATTAATTACAAAGACAAATATTTAATACAGAATGAATACAAATATTGTGCCGTGGGTAAGTTCGGTTTATACAGAGTTTTTCAAAAATAGTTTTTTTTATTCAAATGTAGCTAATTTATAAGTTTAAAAAAATTGATTTAAGGTAGAAATCGATCTAATATCAGCCAGAAACAAACAATTAAATATTTTAGGGCTTATAAAAGTGTAAGACCCTTTAACAACTTCTGTATACGACTTTGTTATTGTATGCTATATACATTTTTTTTAGTTTTCTGTTTTGTATTATCTGTCTTTCCATAAAATATTCTCAATACCTTTCAAATAAAGGCAAGAAATTTAATTGTTTAAAAAAAAGAAAAAAATATTTTACCTCTAGTAGTTGTTGATAATGTAAAAAAATTTGTTTGTTAGTTGAATAGTTAAGAAATTTTATTTAATTTAGGTATTTACCTGAGAACTTTTACAAGCAGATTATCCTGTATTGTAGTTTTTAATTAACTAGGATATAATATAGATTTTCTAGAACTGTAAATGAGCATAAATATCTTAACATGCAAAATTTCCTTAGTTACTAATACTAATTCTTAGTTTTTTTTTTAAATGGAGTTTCCAATTAAAATATTCATAAAAAATTATTAAGGTATTTAATATTAGAAATTTTTTATTGTAATGCAAGATAAACAATTAGGCGACATTTGCTTTAGTTTATGTTCTTGTTTTTAAATGTGAAAAACCTCTCTGTAAAAAGAAATAAGAAAAGCGTATAAAATAAAAACCTCTAGCCCTCAAAGACCCTAAAAGAATCATGGTTGGAAGAGAACAAGAGAGGGATCTAACCCAAGACTACATAAATAAAGTTGTCAATCCAATTAGTTTCCTGGGGTCTGCCACACCAGTATCAATGAATACATATAGTATATGTATTCATTGCCAGTATTCACTATGAGGGGAGTTGGTATTTGAATAAGACAATCCCAACATCTATTTACTAACATTTTTAAACCTTGACTGTCTGTTTTTCAAGATAAAAATATATAAATTGGTTATAGTGCTTAAAACCATCAGATATTGTTTGAACCAATATTTGAACCTAAATAAATCAGCTTTAATCTGTGTGACATGGTCATTCTTGTTAGTAGAGGAATAACATAAGGTTGTGTCATCTGTATAACTGCCATTAAACTTTCCCTCACTCAAGTCATTAACAGGTATTAAAAACAAAATTACATGGGTACAAAACTCTGTTTTCAATAGATCTCGAATCACTCAATCAACTAGTAATCTTTCCACTGTAATAACTAGAATAGGTACTAACATTAGCACCACTATGTTTCCAATATATTGCAACTGTTATCAACATCAAATTTAAAAGATTTTTTTAAATTATTCAAATGGTCTGCCTTTTATTTTCTGAGATTCTCATAGAATTTGAAAGGTTTTTGAAATGCAAAAAAATTAACAAATTTAATGGAGGAAATAAAAGGAAAAACATTATGGTTTTAAAGATTCCATCCATAGGGTAGAGACAACATTGGATGAGTCATATAACAAATTTTCACACTTTAGGTGAGTCATTCTTTTTTGGCAGGATCCCATCTCCATGTTCATCATTCAGTGATTATACTGTAAGACATAAACTGCACTGGTGTATGTGATGAAGTTTGGATATTTCAATTAGACAACTTTAAAGAAACTATGCTTCCTGAAAAGAGAGTCTCTACTTCTTGCTTTAGGAAAGTTGAATTAACAGGAAGAAATTTAGAGGAAATGGATATTTCTTTATTTAGAGTTAGCATATGATTTCAGACATTTATAAAATACTTTAGGCAAATACTATAATTTATTCCAAATTTTGGAGTGTTTTATGTTAACACAGTAATTTTATTTATAATAATATAAATTTATTCGGGTCAGTTTGGAAAATTCTTTGATTCACTTCTAAAATCAATAATACATATAGATGATATTTTTTTTAAATGTAAAACGCACATACCAACATTGATCTTTTAAAATAAACTATGTGTAAACATTACACAAATTTAATGTTCTCACTTGACCATCCCAATAATAAAATAAAAACCAACCAAAATTAATTGTCACCAAAAATTTTAGTTCGGTAGCTGTTTTTTGAACTGACAAAATTTTGAAATATCTAAATAGTGCCTAAACTTACTTCCCTTTGTTTCATAAACAGTGTAAATTGAATTTAATTAAAAACTAGTTATTAATGACGGTGTTCAAGGATCACTTTTGTTTTTTGTTAATTATTTCGAAACCGTAATTTTTTATAAATGGGCTTTTGTACACGCTTGGCTCATTAATTTTCACTTTTCACTAAACAGCACCATAGCCATTGTTTTTAGTTTTAAACATTAACCGGCATTTTTGGAGATATGGCGTCCAATACTTTTATTTGGATCTTTAGAAGCTACACTTGAGCAAAATTTGATCAAAATCGTTGGAGTCCTTTTTGAAAAATTTGTGGTTTTTTTTTAACATGTACCCCCAAATTTTGAGTTATCAAAAAAGTCCCGAAATATTTGTCCATTGAGAACTATTGAAGTGTTACCTTGTAATGTAATGTGTATTTTTGGAGTGATTAATGTTTTTTGTCTTTGTTGTATTCTACAGCCCAAATAGATAGATCAGTCTTTATCAAACTTGATACGGTATTTTATAATTATCCAATTACTTAAAATTCGATGGTAGGCCTACCATAATATTACAACACTAAATTAAGGCTATAAGGACTTCCGTAAAATATAGACCTTAAACAAAACATATTGATCCCTGAATCAGGATTTGACCAATAACTTTTGTCTGAATTAAAGAAGTTCTTTTTTTTGTTTGTACTATATTTCAGTTTATGACAGGTGTTTGAATTTTGAAAATGTTTAGATTATAGTCTATTACCTGAAATTATTATGTTTTACATAACAAGAAACAAAAACCTTTAGGTACAAATTATGGAGGAAATCGATCTCTTTCTTGGGAACCAGTGTTGATGGGCAAATATGGACAGGGAGACAGGATATTGATTCACACACTCCTGTCTCCTTCCTGCTTGTACAATTTGCAATAATTAATTAAGCTTCTATTGTAGACAGCTGATAACTGAGAAATATTGTATATGCGCAGATGTACTTTTGCGTTGTCCTGCGCACGTTAGTTTTGCGCCTTTTCATTGGAATAATATTTTCATTATTTTGTTTTTTTAAACTGCAGTTTGTGTTTTGTGTTTTGTAATTTCAAATAATTTATGTGAACTAGATGCATATTTAACTTGTGTGGTTGTAAACAGTGTTACCGTATATATTCGTCGTTATCGTTTTCGTGTAGAACTGTAAATAAACGTTTTGTGAACTTTCTCTATAGATCCCATTAATGTGGTAAGCTTAAAACATAACCTTATATTATTTAAAAGAATGTTAATTGGAATGAAATGTTATTATTATTCACATACGAAGTAAAGTTTACATTTTTTAAATGTTATCGAAACTTCGTTGTTAACTTTCATAAACACATGTTTATTTTAATGTGGATTTTGTTCAACTTAGTTTATGTAATAGATTCTTTTAAATCTAGTTCAAGCGGGTCTTAATTTTGAAGTAGGCTCTTCTAATAATAACTTGTTTATTATGTTTAACGATTTTCTACAAATTAATAACTGCCACTCTCACACGCCAGTTGAATTAGTAAACATTGTAATTTTGCAATAGGCCTAATTATGTAGCCTATATAAAAGTTGCTATAAATGGTTGAAGTATAGATTAGGGCTAAAGTGTTGTAGTCCTAGGCTGCTTAATTCAGTAGATTTTCTTTCATAGGCCTAGAACTTGCATCTCTCTGGTGTTTACAAATTAATCACCAAATGAAAGACACCTAGCAACTTTACAGAAGAAACATTTTATTTTAGACGTTTCAATAACAAATTAATCATCTTCAGTTGTGAACTAAGACACTTAAAGCCTAAATGTTCAGTTAGGATTTGTAGATTGATCAATAGGCCTATTCAAGGATAAAATAGTTGTTAACACTGTTAGGACCTTTTAAATTAGGCCTATTATAAAACATTGTAGGCATCGAGTTGGTTCAACAGAGGAGTTAAAAGAAATTCAATGTTGGCAGCCGTGTCGAACGAAGTCGAAAGTTTCGGAATCGAGCACTGTTTCGTAAACAAAAAAAAAAATGCTAGCCTACGTTTTTTGTATTATTATTGGAAAGATGAAATTGTGCTACTTTTAGAATTAATTCAGTTGGTTATAATTTTAAATACTAATCAAGTTAAAAAGAAGGAAAGCTACTTTAAGACGAACAATTTGATTTGAACCTTTTAAAAAAAAGTAGCCTATAGGTTAAAACACCGAATGAAAAAAAAGACATTTTATTTTCTCACATAGGCTATACGTAGAGTACTGAAAGTTATGGGATGGGTAAAAAAAACCGATGTTTAAGTTTTTGTGAATATAACGGTTTTCAGCCACCTTTACTGGTTTTCGGAATAATGTCCGTCTATAGTATGTCCGTCTACATCCAAAAACGTGGTCCAATTTTAATCAAATTTGGAATGTTGTCACATTTTGGCCATATCTCGGGCTTTTAATTTTTTCGATAACTCAAAATTTAAGGGTGGCTGCTATAAGACAAAAACGCAAAATTCAGATTTTCTCAAAAACGGCTCTAATGATTTTAACGAAATTGTGTAGAAATGTTGCTCCCAAGCACCCAACTAAAAGATATAGGTCGCCATCTTTAGAAAAATGTTCGTGAATTACTGGTAAAAAAAAAATCGCCATGGAGTTGGTAACTTATTGATTTTCACTTTTTTCACTGACAAATACTAAAGTGAGATTTTTTTTACGATGAATAGTTTTCGTTTGTTTGGTAAGTATTTCCATTGTGAATGAGTGTATTAGAAAGTTTGTACAATGTGTTTGCCCTGGTTACTTTTATATATTTGTAAAATTTATAAATATATTTGTATTTATATATTTGTTTTACTGATAACTAATAATTAACCAACATTTTTGGATAGATGGCGACCAATAGCCTACATTTTGTTTGAGCTCTTGGAGGCTACACTTGAGCATAATTTCATCAAAATCATTAGGGCCTACAACCGATTTTGAGAAAATCGAAATTTTTGTATTTTGTTTTATTGTTGTAAATGTGTTTCGAGATATGCGCCATTTTGAAATAGTTAAGGTTCAAATTTGAATATGTATGCAATTCAGAGCAATGGATTTTATTACTTTTATTAAAAAGCCTTAGAATTCAAAAAATATTTTGGCTCTAGGGCAATATTGAGTGTTGTAGACAACTACCAAGAAATTATAAGTTTATGATGCGAGTTGTTGACTAATTTTAAACACAGAAGGTGGTAAACTTTGTAGTAGGCTACTGTGGTTTACAATTAATTAATTAACAATTTTGTTGTCCCGTAATAACTTTATCTTTACAAACACATATCGCATTGATTCAGTGTTATTATGAATGGTTGGGTTAGGTTAGGTTAGGTTACGTTTATCATGCGAGTTGTTGACTAATTTTAAACACAGAAAGTGGTAAACTTTGTAGTAGTTTACAATTAATTAATTAATTAATAATTTTGTTGTCCCGTAATAACTTTATCTTTACAAACACGCACAGCTCAATGATTCAGTGTTTGGTTTGAGGGACGGATATGAATCGTGCATATAAAAAACTTGTAAGTTTGTTACCGCAGAGTCCGTTGGAGATAATGAAGAGGCCAGGAAGACCTTCAATCGTAAGAGGGATGAAATTGCTGTTGTTGAAATACAAAACCTTAATATTAGTCAGACAGTCCAGGATTTAGAATGGCAACCACTTTGAGGATGTGTCTTAATAATGTTCAACAACAGCTGAACCGATTTTCACGCCGTTTTCACCCATCTCTTCCTTTAGCGGTCTAGTTATGTAACAGTTTGTGTTTTGATTATGCAGAGATAAAGTCAAAATAAATGCTACAAAACATTGCAACAAACTGTCTCATCCATCTTCAAAACTAAAAAAAAAAAAGAGAAACGTAAACAAAAATGTCAACTCGGTAGTCGTCAATCAATGTCGTCTTTGAATAAAATAAGAAATTTTTAGCGCAAAGCATATTTGATTGATGGCAATCTCATGTATATTTTTTAAACGGCATTTTGCACTGGGGTCGAGGTAAAGTAATTTTAACATCATTAAAATTTGCACGGTATTCGGTGGAGCCGTTTTCAGGCATCGGAGAGATTGTAAGGTTAGGTTAGGTTAGGATGGCGTCAGTACGTTTTGTTTGGCTGCACTTGAGCAAAGTTGGATCAAAATCGATACAGACGATATTGAGAAAACTGTAGTTTCGTGTTTTTTTTTGTCGTGGCGAGCAAACAAATTTTGAGTTATCAAAATAATATAAAGAAACGTCACGATATATATAGTCAAAATGTTTCCACAGATCAAATTTGATTAAAATCGCGTTTTGGATATAGTGCATGCGCACAAGAGAGACAGACATCGTTCCATAAAACACTTTTTTTTCCTTTTTTTTTAAATTTGGGTGATTTTAAAACGATTAAACCACAAATATGTCAGAAAGTAAAAATTAAGGTCCAACTAGATACATCGGCAGAGTTGTTATCACGGTTCAGTAACATTTCGTCCCGCTGCCAATTTCCCAGAAAAAGGGAACATTTCGTCCCGCTCGAAAAATTTGTATATTTTACTTGTTAGTAAGGTAATATATATTACTTTCCTTCCCGTTGGGGAGACAAAATGTAATAAATTGAATAAATTTAAAAGTATTTTATCTAGTTTTACCAAATTTGATAAAACACATTTTCATACGAGAAGTGTTATTACTATTAACATATTTTTAAAATTTGTAAAAACAATTATTTTTTATATTATATTATAACCTAACCTAGCGTATGTGCCAGGACGAGATGTTACTAGTGGGCAAGTAGAGAGTTCATCCCCAACCCCACGCTCGTGGAATCGGGACGGGATGTTACCGGGACGAGATGTTACGACACCGTTATCACTTACTGTATCTGTTCTCTTAGTGATCTAGTTTGTAACAAAAATGCTCGTTTTTTTATTAAGCTCAGATGAAAATTAAAAAAAAAAAAAAAAAAAAACTTGATGGGCCTCGTCATACAATGCAATATTTTAAATGTAATGTTTAAAAGTTGATTTTTTTTTTTTGTAGAAAATAAATTGTCCAATAGAGTAAGTTCGTTTAGTTTAGTTTATTGACACATAACATTTTATAAATAGCAAAAGCTATATAACTGGTAACATTGTCACTATACACAAATAACAAACAATAGAAACACTAATACTATACAAAAAAAAGTGAAGAAAATAATTATGTCTTTAGGTTACAACTATTTATTTAAATTTAAACACTCCTTAACTCTATAATTAACTAACCATGTCTGTATGTAGTCCCAACAAATTTATTATATGTATGTATAGAAATATGTTTTTCACTATAAAAATTGGAATTTAGCTCTATATTTTGGCTGGTTTTAGATTTAATAATTTGGGTTTATTTACTATTCTTTTTTAAAACAGTACCAGGAAAGCCGATCTCCGATCGGGTTATAAATTTTGACCAAGTCCATTGGATTCCTGATGTTGAAAAACCCTTTATATACAAAATATGGAGAAAATCGTTAGAGCCGTTTTTGAGATAAAATGACTGGAAATAGATAGATAGATAGATACATACATACATACATACATACATACATACATACAATTCCTTGCTCGTTTAATAGAAGTAAGCGTAGCTAATATTTCTCCTATATATTTTTACTGTGTATTATTCGAATCGTAAAAACTCATAGAAAATGATTTTTCTCGAAATTTTGACAAAGTCCATTGGATTCCTGATGTTGAAAACCCTTTATATACAAAATATGGAGAAAATCGTTAGAGTCGTTTTTGAGATAAAATGACTGAAAATAGGTACATACATACAATTCCTTGCTCGTTTAATAGATTAAGATTTACAAGAAACCAATTTGAAAGTTCAAACATAGCATTTAGAGTTAAAGGTCTGAAGTTCTTTCTCTGAAATTCTCTGATCTAACAATTGCAGCAGTATCGTCTGTATACAAAACAACAGTACAGCTTATGTTCAAAGCTAAATAATTAATATAAAATAGTAATGGTCCTAAAATTGACCCCTGAGGAACACCTCATTCCTGGAAGAAATGTATTTTGTATCATTTTTAAATAGAATAGTTCTCTGCAGCTTTCGTCCAAACTTGTCTCTGTTCCCTGACCAGAATATTAACTCAAGAAAAAAATAGTATAATTTGAATATTCACTAGTCTACTCGTTCAAATATTTTAGACATTGAAAGTCAATATAAACACAAGTCGATAACATTATGGATTCCTCCTTTCTCCACTTTTAAATAGAGGCCTAACTTGTGCATATTTAAGCCGATACAGGACAACACCATAATTCAACGATTGGTTGAAGGCTTAAAACAGTTAAACAGGGTTTTTGAATCTCATCTATGCCAGACACTCGCTTCGCCTCTCTTGTATTGGTCTTTGAAGAACGGTTTCAAGTGTTCTGAAACCTTGGAATTAATTTATCTTTAACATTTAAAATGGAATCAGTTACAGCTGATTGGCAAAACTGTAGTTTTTATTTTTAAACTTTGCAACTTAGCTCGACCAACATGATCAATCAAGTCGTGATTAAATTTTATTCTAAATTTTAAATTCTAAATTTGATTAAACAATTTCAAACTCTAACAGATAAAAAAATTGCATCCAAAACTTTTTTTTTCTCTTACAAAATAGTTTCAGCTGTTGCCAGCCACTAGTTGGCAACCGATGCACCTGCTAAAAACAAAATGGCCGCTACGAAAAGTGTTTAATTTTAACAACTCATGTATTTTAAGTTTTCAATGTATCCAAATTATTTGATGATGGTAATTGGTTGTATATTTTACAAAATAAAGTGTTAAATAAGTTATAGAATGGATTTAGTAGCGGAATGATTTGTATTTATTGGAATTTGAAAGAAAACATAGAATTTAAATTTAGATCGGTCTATTTTTGTTATCTTTAGGCCTAATGTTTTGTAAAATAGTATTTAATAGTATGGAGTAAGTGGTATAAAAATTAGGCTTAAAAACTAAAGTAGTTTAATCCTTTTGAATTGGTTAAAAAAAAAAATAATAATAAGTATGGTAAATTATGTGTAGAGAAAAAAAATTAATAAAAAGTGTTATTTTTTGAATATTGGTAGGTTCAAATATTGACTAAATTAAAAATAATTGTAGAAACAAATAGTTGTAATGGATCGTGTTTTTCTAAAATGTAGAATATTTTATCCTATTTTTCTGCTAACGTTTCCAATTGATTTATAAATAATATCTATCTTATTTTAACCTTTATTACAACAAAGTCATTACGATAAAAAATTATATAAAAATTAATATTAAACAAGTGAATTTACCTGCAGTTTACTGTATCCAAAATGGTGTGTTTAGAGGTCGACTACGATAGGCGAACTGGCTTAGGAACGAGTAAGGGCCGCTCTTCTCTATTTCGGGAGCACGAAGCCCCATTGGAAGAGCTCACCCGCGTCGTTTTGACTTTTTTTTGTAAAGTACTTTTAAATCTTACTCAATACTTGTTCTAGATTTGTGTTTACAATTCGTTTAAGTGGATTATTTTGTACTACGGGGTGTTGAGGTAATTTTCTTTTTTAATTAATTGAATAAATTCTGTTAAATAATTGTACTATTTTGTGTATTGTAGAATGATATATCGCACGAAAATTTTAATGAATTTTTTTTTTTAAACAATTTTTTTTTACAATATTGATACGTTTTCGTGTTGGTGTACCGTGAATTTTTTATCCCCTTCTGTTTCTATTGTAAAAGATTTTACAAGTGTTTCTTTATTGTAATTAGATTTTAAATTAACTCGGTAACTCATGTACTTACAACACTATGCCTACTATTGATTAATTAAATTTATAACGTTTGTACACTTTCCTTTTTACCACAGTTAACATTTTTTAAAAAAGGTTAATTTTTCTTTTTTTATAGCCTATATCATAACTAAAACTTAAATCTAATTTATGGTATAGATTAGTTACAACCCTATACCAACTATAAAAAAAATTAACTTTTTTGTTTGTACGCCATTCAGTTTTTTCCAAGGTAGCGTTTTCCAAAAAGATAATTTTATAAGTTTCCGCCCCCTATATCATAACTAAAGCATAAATATATTTTAATACGATATTGCCTACTATAGAAAAATACAATTTTTGTAGTTTGTACCCTTTTCTGTTTTTCCCAAGTTAACATTTTTCACAATAGGAAAATTTTACTAGTTTTTGTCTGTAGAAAATTTTGTTAAGGAAAATTTATAACCCTATGTCGACTATAGAAAATACAATTTTTGTAGTTTGTACCCTTTTCTGTTTTTTCCAAGTTAACATTTTTCACAATAGGAAAATTTTACTAGTTTTTGTCTCTGAATTTTGTTAAGGAAAATTTATAACCCTATGTCGACTATAGAAAATACAACTTTTGTAGTATGTACCCTTTTCTGTTTTTCCCAAGTTAACATTTTTCACAATAGGAAAATTTTACTAGTTTTTGTCTCTGTAGAAAATTTTGTTAAGGAAAATTTATAACCCTATGTCGACTATAGAAAATACAACTTTTGTAGTATGTACCCTTTTCTGTTTTTCCCAAGTTAACATTTTTCACAATAGGAAAATTTTACTAGTTTTTGTCTCTGTAGAAAATTTTGTTAAGGAAAATTTATAACCCTATGTCGACTATAGAAAATACAACTTTTGTAGTATGTACCCTTTTCTGTTTTTCCCAAGTTAACATTTTTCACAATAGGAAAATTTTACTAGTTTTTGTCTCTGTAGAAAATTTTGTTAAGGAAAATTTATAACCCTATGTCGATTATAGAAAATACAACTTTTGTAGTATGTACCCTTTTCTGTTTTTCCCAAGTTAACATTTTTCACAATAGGAAAATTTTACTAGTTTTTGTCTCTGTAGAAAATTTTGTTAAGGAAAATTTATAACCCTATGTCGACTATAGAAAATACAACTTTTGTAGTATGTACCCTTTTCTGTTTTTCCCAAGTTAACATTTTTCACAATAGGAAAATTTTACTAGTTTTTGTCTCTGTAGAAAATTTTGTTAAGGAAAATTTATAACCCTATGTCGATTATAGAAAATACAACTTTTGTAGTTTGTACCCTTTTCTGTTTTTTTCAAGTTTAGGCTACATTTTTTTATAAAATGATAATTTTTCAGATTTTTTGCTTTGTAGAAAATAATATTAAAACGTAATTAGATGTGTTAAGGAAAAGTTAAAACCCTACGCCGACTATAGAAAATACAATTTTTGTATTTTGTACCCTTTTCTGTTTTACCGATTTAACATTTTTTTCATAAAAGGTAATTTTATAAGTTTTATCTGTGTCGATTATAACACTATTCCTTAACGTATAAAGCCTACGTATTTCAGTAATATATTCGCCGAAACTTTGTAAAATTTGCTTTACACAAAAGTTAACTGGGGGGGGGGGAGGGACAAAAGAAGGTATAAACGATGAAAGTTATATTTTGCATAGTCAGCATATATGGCTATAACTATTCCATATCATATTCAAATAGATTTCATTATTAGTTAAAATATAGAGGTGAAAATTGAAACCAATTTACAAATGGTAGCTTGGAGAAAAAAGAAAGAGTTGTATTCTTCTATAGTCGGTATAGGGTTATAGCTATTCCTTAACATACCCAAGTACCCCCTTACGTTTCAGCATTATTTTAGACAAACAAAAACTTGTAAAATTACATCTTTATGAATATTGTTAGCTTGCGAAAATGAAAAAAATGTATTTTTCCATAGTTGTAACATATTTCAATTTTATTTATAATAAAGGGGCTAAAACTTGTAAAATTTATTTTCTTGGAAAAAGTTTACTTTGGAAAACTGAAGGTAGTAGAAACGAAAAAGTTGTATTTTTTATAGTAGGCATAGATGTTTTTATAACTATTCTTTAACATTTAGATATATTTCAGTATTGTTTTCGACTAACAAAAGCTTGTAAAATTAAATTAAAGCTAAAGAGGGTTTGTGGCTGCGTACAAGTGGTGGATGACAATGCACATCCCATGTTGCTGATACGTATAGCGTTTTTACACAAGTCTAAGAAGAAAAAAATATGATGCTACCACTCTACAAATGAGCGTAACATCAAAGTCACAGTTTCTAACAAATTAATTAAGCTGACAGGTTTTGTATAATCTTTGAGAGAAAATAAATTTAGATTAGTCGTATCTAAATTGCTCAAACAAAGGCTTCTCTATTCAATAGAGGAATATATACATTCTGATTTACAGCTGACTGTAAATAAACGTAAACCTACGTAACTTCACTGTGATAATCACATTATGCACATTTTTAAAAGCTATTGTATTGTAAATTTGATCAAAATCATTGGAGTCAATTTTGAGAAAAACTTTATATTTATTTTTCATCTTAAAGCTACTTAATCAGTCTCAAACTGTAATTAGATCATTATGGAGTTAGAGGGCCACTGCCTTGTTCTCCCTAATTAAACAGCCCGCTTCAGTCTTCTAGCAGCAAAGCTACTCTCTTCAGTCTTATGACACATGGGCGTCATCGCCGGGGGGGACGGGGGGGACGCGTCCCCCCAATATTTGAGATGTAAACATATTTTTGCTAAAAACGAATGATTTACTTAAAAACTTAAAAGGTAAACATTGGGCTTTGTCTTCACTAGGGTTTTTCACATTAAATTTCTATTACAAACGCAAATAGAATTAATTTTGAATAGTTGTATCCAATAAAGCCCAGTATGTTGGTAGTTAGTTTTCCGATAGGAAAACTATCTCCGTTCTACTATGACTCTTCAGAGACTGAACCATGTAGCTGCTTCTTATGTCCACAAGTCCATTCTAGACAATTTAGACGATAAGAAAATTGCTAAAATATTTATGCACAAAAATGACTCAAGAAAAGTAACATTTGGTTCTATTTAGGTGACTTTAAAGTTATAATAATTAGATTTATAGTTTTAGTGTACTTAATTTGCTGACAAAATATTAAAATAAATGCATAAAAACGATGTTTTAAGAAGTTTAATTTAAAAAAATTTCTATACCCCCAGATCCCCGGCATATGTCCCCCCCCCCAATAATGAACTGGTGATGACGCCCATGTTATGACAGCACATGACGTCAGCAGTTTTGGTAAGAAGGTTAGGATGCCCTGATACGCCCTTCTTATGACTCTTTTTTGTAACGAACAATTACTGGATAGTTGTTGGCATTTTCAGATAGTCGTGAATCTCAGATAGCAAGGTCCTACCACACTCTCTGCATGTATCGGACTCTGCATGTAGCAAGGACTCTCTGCATGTATCAAGGACTCTCTGCATGTATCGGACTCTGCATGTATCGGACTCTGCATGTAGCAAGGACTCTCTGCATGTAGCAAGGACTCTCTGCATGTATCGGACTCTGCATGTAGCAAGGACTCTCTGCATGTATCGGACTCTGCATGTATCGGACTCTGCATGTAGCAAGGACTCTCTGCATGTATCGGACTCTGCATGTAGCAAGGACTCTTTGCATGTATCGGACTCTGCATATATCGGACTCTGCATGTAGCAAGGACTCTCTGCATGTATCGGACTCTGCATGTATCGGACTCTGCATGTAGCAAGGACTCTGCATGTATCGGACTCTGCATGTAGCAAGGACTCTTTGCATGTATCGGACTCTGCATATATCGGACTCTGCATGTAGCAAGGACTCTGCATGTATCGGACTCTGCATGTATCGGACTCTGCATGTAGCAAGGACTCTGCATGTAGCAAGAACTCTCTGCATGTATCGGACTCTGCATGTAGCAAGGACTCTCTGCATGTAGCAAGGACTCTCTGCATGTATCGGACTCTGCATGTAGCAAGGACTCTCTGCATGTATCGGACTCTGCATGTATCGGACTCTGCATGTAGCAAGGACTCTCTGCATGTATCGGACTCTGCATGTAGCAAGGACTCTTTGCATGTATCGGACTCTGCATGTAGCAAGGACTCTGCATGTATCGGACTCTGCATGTATCGGACTCTGCATGTAGCAAGGACTCTGCATGTATCGGACTCTGCATGTAGCAAGGGCTCTCTGCATGTAGCAAGGACTCTCTGCATGTATCGGACTCTGCATGTAGCAAGGACTCTCTGCATGTATCGGAATCTGCATGTATCGGACTCTGCATGTAGCAAGGACTCTGCATGTATCGGACTCTGCATGTAGCAAGGACTCTCTGCATGTATCGGACTCTGCATGTATCGGACTCTGCATGTAGCAAGGACTCTCTGCATGTAGCAAGGACTCTCTGCATGTAGCAAGGACTCTCTGCATGTATCGGACTCTGCATGTAGCAAGGACTCTCTGCATGTATCGTATGTTCGATTTGCTTTCATCGGCTCCTAAGTTCAATGCCATAAAGTCCAGATAGGTTTTAGAATTGAGCAATAAATCGGAAACTTGTTACCGAGTGAAAGGCCAGATAGTCTATCCAGGAGTCGGAGTAGGTTTTCTGAACATATCTTTAATTCGTGATATGCTCTCTCAAAGTTAGACAACTGTCAATGTGAAATCATAGATACTTAACACATGGTTTACGCCGGTTTAACTGCTGCTTATACGAAGAGCAAAGGTAATGTGTTGAGATTTGGAAACACTTTGCTTTCATTAAGTACTTTGGCAACCAGGCATTAGTGATATCCAACTGTGCTTGTAGTCGGCTACTTGATTTATCCTGTACACGAGAGGAAAGCAGCGCCATCTGCAAACGTTGCAACCGTGATGTCCGGTAACTCTGACATTGTACAGCATAGGTCCAAGAACCGATCCGTGTGGTACACCTGCTGAGCAGTGAGAGGACGGACCTAGCAACCCCTGCTATAAGGGTCGCCGCGGATCTTGACTGATGGTTTGGCAAGGGTTGGGTTAGGTGAGGGGAGGAGTGCGGGTACTTTCCTAAAAACAATGGTTTTCCAATGTCAAGTAACTAATGTTCTTGAACAAATTATATATACCCGAGTTTACGATATCACACCTCCGAAACGGCCAGTTCAATTTTGACGAGTGACCTATCAAATGTTGTATTACGGAGGTTCAGCTTTTTACATAACTTGTTATAATTTATATCTTGAAAAAAGTGGGGGAAAACAGTGATTTTTCACAATTTTTGAGTTATCCTCAACTTCAGACGATTATTACTAAATTAAACGTATCAGCTTCAAATTTCAATGGCGTAAGTTATATGAGGGTGATTTACAAACATTTTTATCAGGTTTCATAATTTTAACACTATTATTTGTAAATTTTCTTGTCAATTTTGTTAACTTTGTTATCTTGCGCGTAAAATCCCCGTTCAAAGCAACGTTTTGACTATCAATTGATCTTGTGAACGAAAAACATGGTGTCTAAAGTAGAAAAAAAGATAATAGTGATCTG
The DNA here is from genome assembly GCA_963513935.1 of Aphrophora alni. NCBI lineage: Eukaryota > Metazoa > Arthropoda > Insecta > Hemiptera > Aphrophoridae > Aphrophora > Aphrophora alni. The sequence continues at coordinate 8,164,067 of OY740771.1, forward strand.
TGATTAGCTTATATTTGTAAAACGTTTTTATTTCTGCCTGAGGGGATAACAACATAGCGGTTATTTACATCGGAGTATTGAACAAACTAGAAGTTCTATCAAAAATATTTTCGGATACTTTTTTAAGATAACTAATTTGCTACATCTTTCTCGCTGGAAGTTTGTTTCTACCACAAAAATAAAAAAAGTTCTCGCTTACTGACTTTTTCATGTCATTTTGTTTCAACTTTCTAATATTTTTCATTATTAAAAATTACACATAATTTTAAAACTAAAATATATTTATACCGTTGTATGCGGAAATTCATGCAGAAAAGGTATATATAAGTTTCATTGTAGTTTTATTATTCTCAAGATGTCTAGGAACGTGTAAACGACAACGCGCTCACCGCTCTGGATTACTACGTTTTGCCGTATTATAGCCTGATGCGCGGACCGCTGGCGCTGGTTCGCTGTTTCAGAATGGCTAGTAGCGCCGATTCATCGGTCAAGATCTGTGGCGACCCTTATAATATGAAGACAGGTGGGGCAGAAAGAGATTTTTAATTCTATTGGAATTTGTGTTTACGTTCATGCAATATTTGCGCCACTTTTTTTTTTTTTTCGATGAATTACAGCGCTATATGTGTAATCAATCACATGACCATTACCAACTCAATTAAACGATAATTTGTTACTGTGATTAATATAATTTCATTGATATCGGTATCATAATTTTTTTGTCTCTCATTCTCCGAATGATAACCATATCGTGACATACGGACTAAATATTGTTAAAATATAATCAACTTTGTTCTGTCGATAAAACCTTAGTATCTCTGTTTCGCAGATATAAATTTATCTACGTGAAAACATTATTAAGATATATATTGTTTAAGCTCCTACGAGAGAGTTGATATCAGTGAATCCTATTATTTATGGTTTCTTGTAAACAATTTGCTTCTCGTTGGAAGCGTAAACAATCAAACTATTGTTTATGTTTAACTCTACGCAAGTTACAAGAAAGTTATAACAGAGAATATGGTTACGTGAGCAAATTTGCTTGTACAGCGCGAACGCGCGGACCGATTTTAATCAAATTTGATAAGTGGGGTGTATTTTGTTTGGTCATATTTAACGGTAGTTTTTATTCCTACTTTTATTATCAATAAAAAGTTAAGAGTAGTTGACATAAGGAAAAAATGTAATTAAAGATTCTTTCAATCGCCTCTGTAGCACTCAAAAACAAAATGTATTGGTCGCCAAGCCTAAAAAAAAATCTAGTTCGTTAGTTATTTGTACAAAAACTGATTTCCTTAAAATTTTAGTAAAACTAAAAAAAAAAAAGTTGTTACGATTCAGCTATAAATGGCAAAAAACACGATTCTAGTCTGTCGTCGTTAGAAATTAGATTTTAATGAAATACAATTTACGCTGAGGGACACAACCTATGCAAGTTTAAGCTCTATTTTAAATATTTTATTTTTTATTTTAAGACGGTGCCCTTCATTTCACTTTTTGACTGACAATTACCGAACTCAAGTTTTCGGTGATGAATAATTTTGGTTGTTTTTTGTTGTTTATTTTAGCCTCAGGGGCTCACTCTACAGGCTTGGCTTTCTCGAGATGGATCCAAGGGCGTACCCAGGATCAAAACTAGGGGGGGGGGGGGGCAAGCCATGGTCATTCAATATACAATTGATTATTAAAATAGTTATTTCAAAAATTGTATTAAATTCCAGCAACAAAATGTATAATAAAGATTTATTTTTTTGCTTCCAGGGGGGGGGGCAGCTTCCCCTCGCTGGGTCCGCCCATGGGTGGATCTACACCTTTTTAATGTAGTTTTATGTTAGATCCCTTTCTTTCATCTATTCTACAAGGTCCTTCTTGTCCAACTCTTGTTATTTTCTGACCCTCGAGGGCTTTTTTTGTGGTCTTTTCTTCCCCCTTTTTTTTATTGTTTTTCAGCTTTAAACAAGGAAAACAAATTATTTCTTTTGGAAATAGGTTAGTCGGAAAGTTTATGCAATGTTTTTGCACCGGTTGTTTTGTAAAGTAATTGAAGATGGGTGTTGTCAGTAACCCCTAACGAGTGTTCATGTAATAGCAAAACAAAGTTAAAGTACGTAGAGGATGGGGTACATTCACTTAAGATTTGGTAGGATTTCAGTTTCAGATTAAGAGGACTTTGACAATTTTTCGTCTCCCGTGATAATTTTAGTGTACTACGACTGTAGACTTCGGTACCATTATCTCAAAAACTAACTAACCAATATGCATGAAATTTCGTATGATTTGTTCTCATAGTAAAGCTTAATTTCCTAAATTCCATATTGCCTTATGAATGCTTTAAAATAAGTTTATCACTAAATTACTTACGTCTTGGCAATCTTGTGTTTAGTATTTATTTATTATTATTTCATTACAGCTGTTTCGGTATAACATATACCATCATCAGATGAAACAACACGTTTACACAAAACACTGATACACATTTCACAAAAATAAATAAACATGAAATGTTTGGTACTGCAGTACAAGTCGAAAATAATATAAAATAAAGTTGAGAAAATATAGTGTTGTGTAAACGTGTTGTTTCATCTGATGATGGTATATGTTATACCGAAACAGCTGTAATTAAATATTAATAAATAAATACTAAACACAAGATTGCTAAGACGTAAGTAATTTAGTAATAAACTTAATTTCCTGTCCCAGATTTATAAAAATAAACCTACATTATTATCAAATATAATTTAACATTTCCTACAAGGCTCAAGAAGCAACTTTTGGTCATTACACTTTAGAAGACTTGTATTTCATGCTGAGTACCGTAAATGCGCCAATCACCTCTTTTACTTCTCAATTTAATGTTTACAGAAGTGTATACTATATTTTGTTTTTATTAATTAGTTTATTTTATACACAGTGTAGGATGATTCTGACATCCTCACTGTTCAAATGATTAGACGGATTAACGCAAAACCGATATAATATTTCCTTGCATGTTTTTATTAATTAGTTTATTTTATACACAGTGTAGGAAGATTCTGACATCCTCACTGTTCAAATGATTAGACGGATTAACGCAAAACCGATATAATATTTCCTTGCATGTTTTTATTAATTAGTTTATTTTATACACAGTGTAGGATGATTCTGACATCCTCACTGTTCAAATGATTAGACGGATTAACGCAAAACCGATATAATATTTCCTTGCATGTTTTTATTAATTAGTTTATTTTATACACAGTGTAGGAAGATTCTGACATCCTCACTGTTCAAATGATTAGACGGATTAACGCAAAACCGATATAATATTTCCTTGCATGTTTTTATTAATTAGTTTATTTTATACACAGTGTAGGATGATTCTGACATCCTCACTGTTCAAATGATTAGACGGATTAACGCAAAACCGATATAATATTTCCTTGCATGTTTTTATTAATTAGTTTATTTTATACACAGGGTAGGAAGATTCTGACATCCTCACTGTTCAAATGATTAGACGGATTAACGCAAAACCGATATAATATTTCCTTGCATGTTTTTAATAATTAGTTTATTTTATACACAGTGTAGGAAGATTCTGACATCCTCACTGTTCAAATGATTAGACGGATTAACGCAAAACCGATATAATATTTCCTTGCATGTTTTTATTAATTAGTTTATTTTATACACAGTGTAGGATGATTCTGACATCCTCACTGTTCAAATGATTAGACGGATTAACGCAAAACCGATATAATATTTCCTTGCATGTTTTTATTAATTAGTTTATTTTATACACAGTGTAGGAAGATTCTGACATCCTCACTGTTCAAATGATTAGACGGATTAACGCAAAACCGATATAATATTTCCTTGCATGTTTTTATTAATTAGTTTATTTTATACACAGTGTAGGATGATTCTGACATCCTCACTGTTCAAATGATTAGACGGATTAACGCAAAACCGATATAATATTTCCTTGCATGTTTTTATTAATTAGTTTATTTTATACACAGGGTAGGAAGATTCTGACATCCTCACTGTTCAAATGATTAGACGGATTAACGCAAAACCGATATAATATTTCCTTGCATGTTTTTAATAATTAGTTTATTTTATACACAGTGTAGGAAGATTCTGACATCCTCACTGTTCAAATGATTAGACGGATTAACGCAAAACCGATATAATATTTCCTTGCATGTTTTTATTATCGTCTCGTCTTGTGACGAATGCTTTATCTTAGTCTTTGTAGATAATGTAATCTTAACTTGAGAGCTAGCAGCTGATGACTCTTGTTAGGCGTCAGACTTCTTGAATTCATATCTTACAAGTACTTATAGTATTATATAATTATAATCTTAAGCTACATAATTTGTAATCTACAGGACTTACTATAAATAAAATTAAGATAACCTTCAACATTTTTGTAAATATTCCTTTTAACATTGACCACTGGTTAATTTAATATAACTTAGTGTAGAGAAATTTTTGTGATGTGTCAAAAAAACTATGTGAATTTTTTTGCGGATGTAAAGATTCTGAGGTTCTTTGAGTTCTTTCTTAATTTGTATTTAGGCTACAATTTAAAATTTGGAGAAAGCTGACTTAAAAAAAAAATTTACGACTTTCTCATAATCGGCTCTAACGATTTTGATCAAATTTTGGTTAAACGTAGCCTCCTAGTACCCAAACAAAAAGTATTGGTTGCCTATCTTTGCCGGGTCGTGAGTTATCGGTAAAAGACAAAGAAATAGTGCTTGAGGCTGATAAGGTTAGTTTAGGTTAGGTTGGGTTAGGCTAGGTTAGGTTAGGTTGGGTTAGGCTAGGTTAGGTTAGTTTAGGTTAGGTTGAGTTAGGCTAGGTTAGGTTAGGTTGGGTTAGGCTAGGTTAGGTTAGGTTAGGTTAGGTTAGGTTAGGTTAGGTCTTTAACGATTTCGTTCAAATTTTATTGAAAAAAATGTTGTGATTAGAAAAAAAAACAAAAATTAACCTTGGCTTTCATTAAAAGCTTGATTTTAATGAAGTACAATTTTTTTGGGACGTGTTAATGGCACAAGAGAATAAATTTTAAGCCCATGATATTTTTTCAAACATGGCGTCAATAGTTCATTTTTACTTTTTTATTCACATCTACCGATTGATTTTGGTTATTGGGGATTGGTGAAGTGAGAAAGTTTGTGCAATGTTTTGCTACTGTTTATTTAAATGTGGATTTTGTTAAAACACAATTTTCGGACGGCTAAATTTATACAGGACTATACTCTGTCAAGTTCAGGTTGGCGGGTGAACCCGGGACTACCTGAGGCCACCCCTATGATAATCCCTCGCCGCGTCCCCCTGAGCTGTCCGCTGCCTAGGCGATGAGTCACCTAATGGGTTCACCCGCCAACCTGAACTTGACAGAGTATAGTTAGTTGTGGCCGTGGCTTCGCCAGTTTGGATGTCGGACCAAGTACAGTTCAAATATACAAAGGACTGTTTTCCTATTACTTTTCTAAACTAACTTGCAAAATAGACAAACAACGATATAAAAATAAATATATGGTATAGAGTACTTTAAAAAGTTTTACAATTTTGTAAATTCATATAGCTTTATTCAGACTAATTACAGAGCTGGTTTTGTGATGTTATGTTATAGAAAAATAAATTGAGTTATAACTCAAGTAGATAATAGTACCGAATAGCACTACCGCAAGCGCTAGGGACAATTGTAACAAAGATGGCTGGGGTCTTTTCTATTATACGAACGCATGGCTCAAATTATTTTCTATACTAACAGAATGATAATAAAGTAGGTTTTCTCATCTCAATTGATGAGATCATCTATAAAATAAATGGTTTTATTGTTTTTCACAAAACAGACAAATAGAAAAATTCACTAACACAAACTAATTACATGTGAAGGTTTTTATGACTTTTACACTTCTGGTTAGGTCTGGGTTAGGTTGGGTTAGGTTAGGTTTTACACTTGTGGTGGCCAAAATACTACAATATCTTTGATAATTTGATGGAACAGATCAGTTTCTTGATGGTGATTCCGCCATAAAATTCACATAAGTACTAGTCAAACATGTCCCTGCTTGTGCCACACACTTTACGATTTCGTCTTTTTTGCCGACGCCCACTAAGATTCTATTCGTTGAGTATGAGCTCCAGATATGGGGTCGACAAAATTCTCCGAATGGTTAACTGTAAGATGCGTGAAGTTCATGTTAGGTATATTTGATATGCCGCTGTAACATTTCCACATATCTGATAGCATTCGGTCGTATAATAGAAAAGACCCGATGGCTGCTTTAAATGGTTCCGAGCGAGTACGCTGTGTGTTTTGATTTGAATAATCGAAGTTTGCGACAATCGTTCAACGGAATTTTCGTACCTGGTATGGCAAAGATCCTCCCAATAGACCTACCATTTGTAAGTGTCGTAAGTGTTTTGTAAGCTATAAGAAATCCTCAGGACGTGCCCGTGTGTCTGTCGATGTCGTAGAACAATTGAGACAAAGTTAAAACAGTCCTACAAAATCAACCCTGCGCAAGATGACGCATCCCGCACTACCCTCCTCATCTAGGTCGGGGATTTCCTCGACAACCGCTGGATAGATCGTGGTGGGTCCGTTGTAAGTACACCTTCTTCAACGAATCAATCCGACACTTCACAATTTTTACTTCTGGGATTTATCAAAGAATCTACGCCTGATATGCTCTACGGGTTTGACCGTAAATCTAATTCAAATGGGATGACTGCAACATTAAAACCAGCTCTGCAAGTAGTCTGAATAAAGCTATATGAATTTACAAAGATGTAAAATCCTTTTTGGAAGCACCCTCTATAGCAAATTATATATAAACCTAAACACGTCCAATCAGAGGACGCAATTGATCCACTTTATTATTATTTTATCTATTAATCTTCACAGACAATAGGAATCCTTACGTTGATCGCTCTATTTACGCCGCGTGTTAAATAAGTCCCGGGACGGCTTAATATGTTTAACCAAACCTATATTAGTAGGGTATTCAGTGGACCGCTACCTTTCCAGGGAGGACAGCCCACAGGGTGTAAGTAGGAAATCTTAAATGAGAACATAAGTCGAGTTGTACATCGAATTAAAGGTCTTTATGAGTAGAACACAATTCCGCCAACCCGACCTTAAGAAGTTTACCCTAGCTAAAATAGCGTGGGTTTAGAGTTCATATTAGCTACAACGTGAGGTATCTTGTATAAAGACCATATTAAATCAAACAAGGAAAAAAGGATTAACAATGATAGGCTTAAAAGATAAAGTTGTTTGTGATTGATAGTGGGTATTCCCGCAAACAGGAAACATACAATCATAAATTGCTCTAGTTTTGCGTGTGAATGAATAATCAAACTGCCAATGACTTCATTACATTTAACTAATAATTGCAAATTTAAGTAATCTTTGAACGGCTGCCATTTCCGGCTCGGTTGTCCGTTTGAGCTCGGATTTGTGCCATTGTAGTCTACTGATTAAGACCTTTAATTTGATGTACATTTATCAACCTATGCTTACATTTAAGATTTACTTTTGGCTCATTGAGGGCCGTCCCCCATTGGAGGTAAAGAGCCAGTGAGCAGTCTAAAATAGTATGTTTAAGCCATATATTGATTTGCGAAGTTTTCATTTCATAAACTCTAGCTACTATACGTTACGTTATTAAGTTGTTTTCAACATACCTGACGTTGTAGTTAATATGAACTTTAAACCCACGCTATTTTAGCTAGGGTGAACCTTTTGAGGTCGGGTTTGCGCGATTGTGTTCTACTCATAAAGGCCTTTAATTCGATGTGCAACTCGACCTATGCTCTCGTTTAAGATTTCCTACGTACTCCTTGTGGGCCGTCCCCCTGGAAAGGTAACGGTCCACTAAAATACGTACTAAAATAGATTTTGATGTCCATTAACAATGTGCAAAGCTTTTGTAGCTCCATCTGTAACGGTTAAACATATTAAACCGTCCCGGGACTTATTTAACACTCTGTATATAGGCTACTTCCAAGTCGCATCACACGGGGGGGGGGAGGGGGAGGGTGAAACCTTTCTTGCAATTTTATCCATTCTTCAATTCAAAAGCTGACAAAATTTAGGAAATGAGTCTTTGGGTCAGGATAAAGAACAAAATTTAGAATACAAATTTTTCAGGAAATGTTTAGTTATCCGGATGCCCGCCATTTTGTTTTTTCTTCCAAAAAAAACATAACTTTGGTTATAGAAAAGATATTGAGTTCAGATTTTTGCTATACGCATTTTGTATGTTACTACGTTTTATCCTAAAATACAGATTTTATTTTGTATATTTTCAAAATGGCGGTCATATACTGAATATCTCGAAAACTATTAACTTTTTTTTTTTTAATTAATAAGAGACAAAAAAGTTTCTTTTTTTATTATGACAAACAAAAGGGTTTTTTAAAATTTTTATGTAGGTCAAAGGTTAACCTAGTTATTGACATAACAGGAAACATAATTTCTTATGTTTGTCTACAACACTCAAGATCGACCTAGAACCAAAATATTTTTGATTTCTAATACTTTTAATAAAAATAATGAAATCCATTGCTCTAAATTGCAAAAAAAAAATCAAACGTGACTCTAAATTATTTCAAAATGGCTGCTATTTACTTAATTAATTATAGTATTTTTCTTTAGTTCATGTTTACAATTTCTTCATTATTTTACGTTTTTAAATTGGGTTTTTGTAAACATTGTAATAAATTATTTTTATTGTTTAATTAACCAGTGTCATGGTGGAATCTGTCATAGTTTTTCGTTCATAAGTCGCTTACCCATTGCAAACCTACAATAAATTTGGAAGTGTCGTTAATTTGTTTAATAAATATACAATTTAGATTTGTTTTATTGTTGCAGCCTACGTGTTTCGAGATATTTTACACGGAAAAAATTTAATTGGTGCCATTTTGAAATAGTTAAGGTTCAAATTTGAATATTTATGAAATTCAAAAAGCAATGGATTTTATTACTTTTATTAAAAGTATTGGAATTCAAAAAACATTTTGGTTCTAAGTCAATCTTGAGTGTTGTAAACAACTACCAAGAAATAATGTTTCCTGTTTTTTTTTTGTCTATAACTCGATCATCCTTTGATCTACTCAATACAAAAACCGTTTCATGTGTTAATAAAAATGGAAATTATTTTGTCTCTTTTGAATTTTGTGAAAAGTTAATGGTTTTCTAGATATTCAATATTAAATATTTTGAAAATATACAAAACAAAGTCTTTAATAAAACGAAAGATACAAAATACGTATACTAAATCTGAACTTAATATCTTTTTTATTAGCAAAGTTATAATGTTTTTGTAAAAAAAACAAAATGGCGGATATCTGGAAACTAAGTGTTTTCCAATATCTTTTTCAAGTTTGACAACTTATGATGGGACAACCTGTATATATTTTTTATTGACGATCAAATTGGTATTTTATTTGTTTAAAAACGAGTTATCGACAAAAAACTAAGAACGTAATTTATTGGTAATTATCTACAATACCCACAAATTTATGGGTCTACCATTAAAAACCGATGTATTTTTCATACTTGGGGAAAATGACAAAAAAAAACAGCTATAGTACCTTGGTAATTGGCTGGTTACACACACAATAAATTAGTATAAAACAATTAATATTACTCCTAACCTTTCATAAAATTGTGGGTGTTGTAGACAATTAGCAAGGAATTATGTTTAAGTTTATTATCGACAACTCAGTTATATTTTGAGCTACAGACAAAATAAAACCAATAGTTTATTCGTCGTTAAAACCCAAAAATATTTTGTCTCTTGTACATTATTTTGTAAAATTTAACGGTTTTTTAAGATATTGACGTTAAACATTTAGAACGGATTTCATTTTGAAAATAATGGGAAATAAAGTCGTTGTTTTTGGTGCACTTGTGAAACTTAAAATAAATATATAATGAGTAGGAATAAAATATCTTATTAATATTCATAGTTATGATTTTTTGTAAAAAAACAAAATGGCGGAAACAAGACGTTTGAAAGTTTGACTTTATTTTTACCTGTAACTCCCAAAGTTTCTCCATATCGTTGTGAATTACCCTGTATACATGACTATAGATTTTGTATTTTGAATTGAAGGAATGGATAATAGGCCTATTGTATCAGAGGCCGATATCAAAGAAAACACTTTTGAAAACAACAAAACGTTTATAACTACAAAAAATATAGATTTTTCGACCCGTCTTTATACTACGTATAACGTATGTGAAAAAGTTAAAAATCAATTTTTAACTATTCCGTCATAATTTATGAAATTTTAATTTTCGTCGTGCAATCAAAATATTTTTGTAAATTTTTCAACACCATTATAGTAAAGCTTAATATCTTATGAGTAAAAGAATTTATTTATTATAATTAAAATGAGTACAATGTTGCACCTTTTCCAGCTTCGTAATCTCACGTTTCGGATTTACTCCATCCTCAAAACATTTAATAGTAGTACTGATCATCCTGCGCTTGGACTCGTTATTTAAAGCAACTAGCTCCTCCCACTCTTCATCTTCCTTTATTCCCATTGGCTTATCTATTGTCTATTTAATATTGCCTTAGGTCTGGCACGGTAACGGTATCTGAGGGGCTTGTCGCCGGTCTGCCCAATAACAGGCGGTAGCTGCAGCCCTGCTATGTTGTCACGTTTCCGACTGACGCGAGGAACTAACCTAACCCACCCCCAGTCACCGCCAAACTTGACAACAGCGCAACCAAACTCTCTCCTCTCAACGATAGACCCAGATCTAAAGCAATATTAAATAGATAATAAAACTCGTTTAACTTGTTTCTGATTGTTTTGAAAAACTTAAAAAAGGAGGGGCAAGAGACCGGAACACATGCGTAGAAAGAGGGGGGGGGGGAGTGACTATTCAAAAACAAGTTAAAAGTGTTTTAGATAGGTCAATTGGAAGAAAGGAGTGGGAGGAGCGAGTTCCTTAAAAAACGAGTCCAAGCGTAGGAAGATCAGTACTATTAAATGTTTTGAGAATGGAGTATATCCGAAACGCGTCAACAAACGTGAGATTAACGAAGCTGGGAAAGGCGGCACAACGTACTCATTTTAATTTTAACTTCCTAGCGGAGATAAAAATAATTTAGAAATTTATTGTTATTACTTCAACTTTTTAAGTTATTACAACTATGATCTATCTAAAGTAATTTATTCTAATTGTAGCTAATAATAATTCATGTAACTTACTGCAGTTGAATTGAATTACAGTACCAACTCGCGTGGTTCGGTCCTCTTCAAACTGCTTCGTTCTTTATTAGGGACCAATAACTGTAACTCGTCGTTTACGAGATTGTATAATCGCTTCCAATGTATGTTCGCTTCCAATGTATGTTCGCTTCCAATGTATGTTCGCTTCCAATGTATGTTCGCTTCCAATGTATGTTCACTTCCAATGTACTGTATGTTCGCTTCCAATGTATGTTCGCTTCCAATGTATGTTCACTTCCAATGTATGTTCGCTTCCAATGTACTGTATGTTCGCTTCCAATGTATGTTCGCTTCCAATGTACCGTATGTTCCTTCCAATGTATGTTCGTTTCCAATGTATGTTCGCTTCCAATGTATGTTCGCTCTCAATGTATGTTCCTTCCAATGTATGTTCCTTCCAGTGTATGCTCGCTTCCAATGTATGTTCGCTTCCAATGTGTGTTCGCTTCCAATGTATGTTCGCTTCCAATGTATGTTCGCTTCCAATGTATGTTCGCTTCATCATCGACTGTTCGAAGTTTTAAGTGATATCATTTCTGAAATAATCTGCTGGTAATACTCCGCAGTTTCTAAAAGACTGTACAAGGTGCTTTAAATCGAACCGCACGATTTACTCCCTCCAATTCGACAGTGTGTATTTATTTTATCTCATCACTGAAGATTATGCAGTTAAATTCAGGTTTTCATCCAATCGATGTAACATTTCCGCACAAAACTCCTCTACGAGCAACCCTTATCAGTGTCTTTTAGTTCTTGTTAAGGTAGGGTTTCCCAAAACACGCCGGACGTACATCGTGAGCGGACAAGAGTGATGACGTAATCAAGTTAAATTTGAAACCCTACTAGCGTGCTACTACTCTGGGACAAAGGATTTTCCTTCATCTGTACGGAGTGAGTGCTCGGCGTAGCACGCTCAGCTTGATCTGTCGAGTAGACAGCGCTTGGACACTGTATGGTGAAGGTTAATTTTCGTGTTTTATTAAAAATTTTCTTTTTCTTTTAGAACTTTTCATGAATAATGGAGTTTAAAATTATTACCTTGGAACTTGATGAGGAACTCGTACATTTTCTGTTGATGAAATGGGAGTGTTGACCTGATTGCAAGCCTCCTAAGAAATGTACGTAAGAATAATTTGAAATAATTCTGTACTGACTCTGAAATATTCACAAAACCTTTTCTCGTTATCCATCAAATTATCCTGAAGCACCCCTTATCTTGCCTTTATTTCTACATCATATTATGTGGCATCTTCTCTCATAAAACCTTTTAACAAAATAGATTCTTCTTGCTCTTCTTACAGTGTAACAACGTCCATATTGGTTACTGACAACAATGATACCCACGTACAGAAAACCGGGAAATCAGGTTTTCTTGCAAACCACCCCCACGTCAAGTTTGAACTCCCGCCAATGGATATCACGGCGGAGAATCTTGGAAACCCTAGCTTTAATCTGTACGGTTTGGATGGAAACGTTTCCTCAACACATGTGGAAGGCACAGCTCGATAGAATCACGTCGGAACAATTGCCATGCTCAGCGGAATCATCAGACACCGGGGCACCCTGAAAAATGTCTTACGGCCTGGACACCCGGTTTCAACAAATGGTAGGCCTACTGGGAGGATCTTTACCATTATTCGGTACGAAAGTTGTGTTGCACAATTATCTCAGACTTTGATTCTTCAAACCAAAACACAGAGCGAGCGCGCTCAGTACCAGTGTTGTTACAAAACTGCCCAGTGTTGTTGATTTAGATAGCTCAATAGAATGAAAACCGAAAACATGGGAGGAGAGAGGGGGAATGACTAATCATAAACAAGTTAAACGAGTTTTATATAGACCAATAGAAAGAAAACCGAAAACATAATTGGAGAGAGGGGGGAGTGATTAATCAGAAACAATTTAAATGAGTTTTAGATAGCCCAGTAGAAAGAAAACCGAAAACATGGGCAGAGAGAGAAGGAGTGACTAATCGTAAACAAGTTAAACTAGTTTTAGATAGCCCAATAGGGAAAAAACCGAAAACAGGGGTAGAGAGAGGGGGAGTGTGTAATCGTAAACAAGTTAAACGAGTTTTAGATAAGCCAATAGAAAGAAAAACCGAAAACATGGGTGGAGAGAGGGGGAGTGACTAATCATAAACAAGTTAAAGAGTTTTATGTAGACCAATAGAAAGAAAACCGAAAACATAATTGGAGAGAGGGGGGAGTGATTAATCATAAATGAGTTTTAGATAGCTCAATAGAATGAAAACCGAAAACATGGGTAGAGAGAGGGGGAGTGACTAATCGTAAACAAGTTAAAGAGTTTTATATAGACCAATAGAAAGAAAACCGAAACATGGGTAGAGAGAGGGGGAGTGACTAATCGTAAACAAGTTAAACGAGTTTTAGATAAGCCAACAGAAAGAAAACCGAAAACATGGGAGGAGAGAGAGGGAATGACTAATCATAAACAAGTTAAACGAGTTTTTTTATATAGGCCAATAGAAAGAAAACTGAAAACATAATTGGAGAGAGGGGGGGGTCACTAATCAAAAACAATTTAAACGAGTTTTAGATAGCCCAATAGAAAGAAAACCGAAAACATGGGTAGAGAGAGGGGGAGTGACTAATCGTAAACAAGTTAAACGAGTTTTAGATAAGCCAATAGAAAGAAAACCGAAAACATGGGAGGAGAGAGAGGGAATGACTAATCATAAACAAGTTAAACGAGTTTTACATAGCCCAATATCTAAACGCTTGCAGTGTTGCTATTCGGTACTATTCACTACGCGAGTCAAAACTTGATCTGTTTTGCTACAAAATTAAACCCAAAACCAGCTCTGTAAGTAGTCTGAATATATTTATATGAATTGACAAAGTTGTAAAGTCCCTTTAGAAACACTCTGGATCATGTTGGTTTTCTTTGTGGAATCCTAGCTTCACGTCTCTATAGGCTTCGGGGTCAGCGCTTGTAGTAGAGCAGCAGTATGTTATTCAAACATAGTCATGGCTGACGTTCCATCAACAATATCCTGCCTATGTACAGACTGATGTTTTTAGAAAGCTATAGTCTGTATACCATAACTTGGCGTCTGGAACCGTCGCTCCCTTCCTCACCCAACTGTTTCAGTGATGAGTCACCTACTAGCGTTAACACTGCACTATTTAACTTTTTTATGGGAGACAATTTTAAATTTTTTTCAGTATAGTTAAAATGTTTAGGAAAATATAAGTAAATTGATACCAAACACGACACTATTCAGTTTGTAAAAGCCGCCAGTAGAAAGCTCTTTACACAGCTACTTTTTGCATAATCACATACTTATTATTTACATGCATACGTACTATTTACATACATTTGTGTCGTGTTTGGAATCAATTTGCTTATATTTTCTTAAACTTTTTAACAATGCTGAAAAAAATTTAAAATTGCGTCTCCCATAAAAAAGTTTAACAGTGCAGTGTTAACGCTAGTAGGTGACTCATCACGGAAACAGCTGGGTGAGGAAGGGAGCGAGGGGGGACGCTCCGGGTCCAGACGCCAAGTTATGGTATACAGATAATAGTATAAAGTTTTTTAATGTTTTTCCAGAAAATTTTAGACGCTTATGGACAGCATCCTGAGATTGACAAAGAGCGTTTTTTACCCTGGGTACGTTGGTGCATCCAGGACTATCCCGTACAGTATTACCCACAAAACACAATATAAAATGTCCTTATCATACCGTCGTATCGACTGTCAAGACAAATTTTAATTTTTTCCCCCATCACAAAGATAACAGAATTTGTTTGGTTACTTTAGTCACGTCTTAACCTTTGTGATAATTAGATTATTTATAAAGTCACTTAATGGTTTTATTATGATAGAAAACTAATTTCTTTTGATGTTTTTTGTGCATCCGGTTGATTGTGTACATCAACCTACCGGAGAACCATTAACGTTATGCAATAAATAACCATTGAGAGCGCTAGTGTCGCAAAGACAAATTAATGTAGATCAGCCGCGTTAGCTGATGGTTTAACATCTGTTTGAAAACCATTAAGCCAAACATATTATGGTTAGAAGTTTTTTTTTTTAATTAAATCCGTCTGTCTTCTTGCCTGTGCAGTGTGCAGCCCAAAGAGGTGAACCGATTTTAATCAAATTTAGGATATTTTAAGGCTTTTTTTTATATAACTAAAAATTTGTAAACAGATGCTATAAAACGTCTCTAACGATTTTGATCAGATTTTACAATAATTTTAATAACTGATGAATTTGTATGTTGATACTAAAAATTTGGATTAACTTAAACGGTTCTATGATTTTTATCAAATGTCTATACAGTTGGTTACATTTGAATCAAATTTGGCATATTTTGTTTTTATCTCGAAACTTAAAAACACGGTTTTTTTTCGATAACAAAAATTGGAAAGTAACTAACACAGGACCAAAATTCCAGGAAATAGTAACTAACGCAGGAAATAGTTTGCATAAGAGATATGTTTTTCTTTTCTAACTAAAAACGTAAAAAACAATTTTATTTTGACTATAGCTCATAGTTATCAATGAAAAAAATCTTTTTGTTTTTTATACCACCCAACACCTATTAGTTTCCAAATGCTTTTAATATGTGATATTTTAGAGGTTATGTGAAATTTTTGATCACTTTTGACAAACAATCCTAAATTTTTTTTAAAGTTACATCTTCAACGTAAACACAGGTCGTGTAATGTCTCATTTTAAAGGTTTGTGTTAGTAGAACACATTGCTGCAAACTGGAGTGTAAAAGTATGATCCAGTAGGAAAGGGCGTCCTCTCAAATTTTGTTTACCTCGCCTTCTAACACACAATGCAATTAAGTTCAGTTAGGCTATATTAATTGTTTATTTGACATTAGGTATTAGGCCTTTACCAGTTTTTAAGTTCAGTTTATTTAACTGAAAGCGTATATGTAATTGATAAGACAAAAAACGGGGTTTCCAACTGACCTTTGTGTTTAGCCGTATCTTCTATTATAATGTGTTCTACTATACTCGACCTGTAGGCTACTTACAATAAAGATTTTTCAGACTTCCTCTGCGAGACGTAGGGCCTATTTCCGTAGCGAAATATTACAGTCAAGTGCATCGAACTGTTGTTAACAAGAGGACGTAATCCTAGAATTGCATTGATGTATGTTTTATTCCGAAAGGGGTATCCAGACTTTTTGAACACCCGGTACGAGGACACTATAGTTCCCAAATTTCAGGTTTCTGTTTTAATTTTTGTAACCTTTATCGTGCTTACG